>CM056995.1:249823679-250153655 GCA_029891345.1 Dryococelus australis
CATTGCCTGTAAAATATGAAACAACCTGAGTTCGGAACTAGGGTCATCCTCCCATGAACTCTTGTATTTGTCCCACCATTTCCTGGCGGGTCCACTCAGTTGGTGGCGCACTCAGCTCAACCATTGTTTCATTGGTATGAGATGTTCCCTCAATTCACATTCACATTCCTTCACAAATATTTCCAGGTCTTCATACGGTTTCCTGTGGAACTCGGGTAGCATGAGTTCTGTGGGCATTCTGGAATTTACCGGACTACTCCATGCTACGGGTTTGGTGGTGTATAGGTATGCTTGTGTCTGCATACATCACACTGGTATACCTGTCCAGGATTTTTAATTCACTTGTCCGCCCATCCAATACATTGGTGAGGGAACTCCCTGATACAAAGGATACAACGTACTAAGTATCTTCCGCTACCTCCGCATTAAGGCCAATGGTAGACCTGTACTTCGGCTTGCCTACACGACTAGCACCTGTATTCTAGGCCATCTGTAAATCGTGGGGTGTCACTCTATCTGAGACACACGTAGTGGTATTGTCTTCAACAATAGTTGAATTGCCTCTCACATCGTTGTGGGATACAGTGTATTTTGAGTTTCCGCGTCATTAGCTTCTGCTAATCCGCCTTGTGCTTCTAGTAAACTCTCTTCGGAGTTGTACATGTTGTTTTGCTATTGGGCGCCACGGATTGTAGTCAGGTAACTAGCTCTTCTGCAAGGAATCTTAGAAAAGGCGGATGGGAGGGGGGTGATTGGCATGGTCCCAGCTCCCAAGTCTAAACTACCTGAAGCTGTATAGCCCCACATTGGCCAACATTTGACGTGCGCTATAGTATGTTAGTTGCGGTTAGAGTGCTGATTGCCATCCTGAGCCCTGGCTATTGAGTTTTCTGTGATCCGGTCTGAGGTGCTGACTCGATCCTACTCGGTCTCGTCAGTCTACGACTGGAGATGAAATTTAAAGAGGCGGAACTATACGAGGTTTGGTGGCAGTTTTAAGGGTGTGCTGATCTTGACAACCTTCCATGCTACTGTACAAATCATACACTATTGAGCAGGCTCGTATCCATCTCTTTACTAGGGGTCGGTACGGGTACAGAATACGAGGGTGTTTCCGACTGATAGTAAATCACGTGGTCTAAATCCGGCCAAGGCCAGCAAATCCCCAGGTAGAAGTCAAGTTCCGATTGATGGTCGAGCAGTATGATATGCAAGATGGGACGCAGGGTGAACTCCAGAGCTGTGACTGATGGGTGCGTCCTCATAGTCAGAGCCTACAACAGGCTGTGCTCATGGTTCTCTCGGTAGAGAACGCCACTCTCTACATCTATTCTGGCTAGGTATACCACCTCTCTTTCTATCCATTTCTATCTTTAATCATATAACAATACCAATACTCTTCCCTTCCTGCTCCCGTGCAGTACTGGGGGTATATCTTCTCCAGACACGCCTGAGGCACTGATGGCGGGATGTGCAGGAGAGAGTTGAGCACAGTTGTGGGCAGACGAGGGGACACTGGACACCCAGGAGCTACGATATGTCCTTTTCGGACTATACGCCTTCTTTAGTCCCCATCTCTGGAGAGTTTGGCATGCTAACACCTAATCCACAGAGGGGTGTTAGGTAGCACAGACACTTTCAATTAGCAGCAACATGAGAGGGTAGTAAGAAATAACGGAGTTAACTAAATTAAGATTGATGTAATATTTATTCTTAGGTTAGGAAAACACTGGGGAATCCCAGTTCAACAAACTCTCTAATTGATCTTAATAAATATGCAAGTTACTTAGTTACTTTACGCAGAAGAAAGTGAGCCTGGACGAATCTTATGTTAAAATAATCAACTCTGAGATTTAACAAAATTTAACAGAGTTTGCTTCCAGAAGGTAGTTTGCCCAGAGGGGATGTCGCGATGATCTACTACCGCGGAGTCGAGGAGTTACTGGGGTAAAAGGGGTGAGTGTTAGAATGTCGAGATTACCACTGGAGCATCTTGCAGGAGCTGCAGTTGGGCTGGGACAGGAGAAGCCTTCTCAAGCTGCGGGTAGAGCCTTTGCAAGTTAGGAGAGGAGAAGGTTTTAGTCAGATCAGGGACATCTCGCTGACCTATGAGACCGGCGAGCCCGCGAACTCTGGCTAGAGGCGCTTCTGGACCTCCTTATATAGTCCAAGATCAGTGCTTCATGACTCTTCCAGGGGTGCAGGGGACGATAGCCTTTTTCCACAGGGGCTGTTTTATTGCAGGGTAGCAGTGCCGCCGCAAATTTGTTATCACCCTGAGTCATGGCTGGCGGCAGATTTATAACCCCTGCTCAAGGCTCTGTGGTAGTGACGTCACGGAGCAGCAGGGGTGCTGTGATCCTGTGGTATCTCTTGTAACCTCCTTCTCTGTTATCTGAGGTCAGTGGCTCGTCGGGTAAAACAATCTTGGTTCGAGGGGGTGGTGACCACACGTCGGAATTTGGACGATAATTACAATTTTATAATTAATCACATTAATTATAAAAGTGTCTGAGGTTGTCCAGCACCTGGAATCAACTCTGTCGGCACATGAATGTTAGACTGCCACTTTTGTGACTTGCCCCGAGCTCTTCCTTGCTCGTTTATGAGGCAAAGTTGCCCGTAGGGTGCGCAGGTGCACTACTCAGTAATATGGTATGCATTGACGCTGTCGGGTGAGACACGAGAGGAATGATGACACAAATACTTACTGGTAATTTTGGCACCAGCGGTGCTTCGCAATCACTGCACTATTGAGACTCAGGGTTCACAGGTATGCTGTGGGTTCTGTGTGTCTGTCTCACCCATGCGTACTTACAAACACATTGGCAATAATAAACTTTTAACAAAATCACTCAAATAAACAATAGATAAAACATATGTGGCTAGGACACTGTCACTACTGAATAAATAAATTGAGTTCACTGTAGACTTGTTTTTATTGATATTGTTTATACACATCAACGTGCCAATGAAATGGTTATCTCGGTCATGACTAGCCAATTCGGCTGGGGTGCTTCCCAACCCGTAATTAATCTAGCGCGTGCCTAAATGGATGATCTCACAGAGGTGCGTGAAAGCATAGCCTTCACAAGGGAAGAGGACTGACAGCCACTAGGACAGACTGACGGTTTTTCCCTGAAGAGAGGACACTGTGAATTACAAATGAATAACCTTAATACACATTAACATGAGTGATTACTTGGCATCACTAACGCAAACTCGTAGGGGCTCGCCCTCCAGCACGTGGTTAGTGTGATGACGGCCTATACACAGAGCCGGCTAGGACGGGAGTAATTGCACAGTACAGTAATTACACATTTACATAGACCCTTTAATGATACAGGAAATAAGATGGGACACAAGATGAATATTAACAATAAACACACACATGTGTGAAAACAAGCTTAGATGGCACAGATGCTGCTGGATGAAGTTCGTAGCAGACCACGTGGTGAAGGTGAAATTGAAATATTTCTGCTTGGAAACGGCAAGCTAAATTCAGATAAAATATTATTAGTGTTTGGCAAATGGTTCTCTTTATGATTAGCGTTGTTACAGGCTTGTAAAATGCCTGATGGCGGTAAAATTAAACATTACTGTGACTGTGTGGTCAAGTACAAAAGCATCAATTTACGTGAAAAATACATTAAACCCTGAATGAAAAATACATAGAACCCTGAAATAAATGATTGCACATACGATGTTAATGAAATAAGCTCTTAAAATGCAATGATGATGTATACAATGACTTGGCTTCAGTCGGCCACGTAGTTATACGTGATGTTGCCGTAAAATATTCAAACACAAAAATTACCCTTAACTACATACATAAAAATAAAGCTCTTAAAATTGCGTGTAGCAATTATGCAGAAATTACAATGAAATGCCATAAACATAGGCAGATGGCATCGGTTTCAAAATGTGTGGGTCGCGTGACCTCTCTGACATCTTTCTCCTCCTTCTCCTTGATTAAGTTAAAAATGCCACAAGGGCGCAAGAATTAGTAAAGCGGAAGCATAATGCTGGGGAAAATGTCTGGCAAAAACTTATGCAAGCAAAGATTAATCGGGAAACTACATTGACTATGGAAACCTAAATCAATGAAAAAAAGTTGTAGAGCGTACATGACATTGTCTTATCTCACCAGCTCTCCTCGACAGACTGTCCAGATACAAGCGTTGCACGGACCTACCATGGCCGCCTACGGAGTTCACATAAGCGGAAGTGCTATGCATGCCAAGTGAAATATTTTATATTGAAAATAAAATGGCACAAATTAAATTAAATATTGTTTTTCATTTCTATAATTTTCTTATGAATTTCATATTATTTTAATGTCTCTTTGTGATGGCGTTCATGCTGAAGTATTAAGTGTTCTTAATCTCGGTGCTGCAGGCACTTTGAATATTCATAACCAAACAATAAAAATTAGTACAAACACTTTAAACATTTTAAGACATATTAAAAACTGTAAAAACAATGTAACACATTTTACCCTGAAATTAACATTATAGGAAAGTTCAAAATTGTCGGCCTCTTTGCGCATGTGCGGTACATGTGACACGTGAATGCCGTCATGGGCTCTAGCGCCGCTGGTTGTTAGCCGGCGTCAGCGTCAAATATAATTTTTAATACATTTCAAACCAAATAATTAAAATTTAGTATATATCTATGTGTCTGTAAAATAATAAATACTAATGTCTAAAACATTTAAAATTACATTAAAATAAAATAAAAATATCACATAAAACAATCACCTAAAATTCCAAATATTAAATTTGGGAGTGATTTTAGAACTTTTTAATTATTTATTTTATGGAATTCATTTAAAGTATGTTTGTATATATTGTGAATTTCTCTATCCATAGTGCTTCAATGGATGGTATTGTTTTGGAGCAAATGCCTCAAAATATGATGGTGGTATATAAATTTGCATTAAGACAATTATATTTTTAATAAATTCTATACAAATAGATTACAAAGTTTTAACTGTGTTTTAAATGCTACCCAAATAGTTGATTAGCATTGTTCACAAAGGAAGTCACAGAGATGGTAGAATTAATAGAATAAAGGAATATAACATGCAGTGACATACAGTGACACAGTCATTGTATCTTATGTTTCATATCACTGGTTATCATCATTCTGGGAATGTTACCACTACTACAACAATGGGTCACATATTCATTTTTTAATAATCTAGATTGTATGGATTTCCTTCAGCAATAGCAGACAATCTGGAACAACAGAACGTCCATTTCTCACAAAGTCCTTTAAATCAAGGCTTCACTGGCTACAGAAAATTTGTGCCACTGCTATAGTACCAGATATATACTACTCTTTAAAATATTTAATATATTTTTAATTTAATTCATTATATAAGGAGCATCTTACCAAGAGATTCTGACACATGGTCTGCAGCATCAAACTCAGTGTTGTTCAGATGAAAGCTGAGGGTAATCAGGCTGTCTAAGCTGAAATTCTGCCACCAGAACAGGATTCTAAGCAGTCTATCA
Source organism: Dryococelus australis (assembly GCA_029891345.1). Classification (NCBI taxonomy): domain Eukaryota; kingdom Metazoa; phylum Arthropoda; class Insecta; order Phasmatodea; family Phasmatidae; genus Dryococelus; species Dryococelus australis. The sequence goes on from CM056995.1 coordinate 249,829,199, forward strand.
TAAAATTTTATGCGACCAAGGTTGTCACCTGTTACAACATAGCTGGAGAAACACAAATAAATTACAACATATATTCATGTAATTATAACATACTGCAAATTTCACAGAATTTTAGCCACCAAATTAACATGCTTCTCTTGCAACTTACAAACAAAAATTTTAATCCCTAACAGTCTAATTATTAACACACTGTCAAACAATGAAACTAACACATCATGAAGAAACCATGCTACAACTATAACAATAATTAATGCTTATGGGGGTGGACTTGGAATTCACCAAGGGCACTTCATACCCACGTGCAATGATTATCAGCCCCCATGGCAAAGCAGCAATCATCACTAAATACCACAATCACCAATCTGTAGCATTCTATGTTGCTCTGGCCCGGTACCACTGCAAAGGACCTTCACTGGAGGAAGCCACTGGCTCAGTCAACAGTACAATCTTGCAGCAGGGGGTTGCTGGCGTGACATCTTCTGGGTGAGTCTGGGTGAACAGTACAAGCTAGGATAACATGTCCATAGTAACTTGACGGTACCATTTGTAGTGTCTCCCTTCTGCCTTTCTACTCACTCCTAGATTTTCAGCTAACTCAACTCTATAATAAAGGATTTCTATGACATTTGCGTTAATGTAGCAAGAAGAGAAAATACTCAAGGGGTAACGTAGCTTGACAGTAAATGAGAACAAGCAACCTGGGAATTCTCTAAATACAAAACACATTTATTATTTCAAATCTTTACAGAAATAGGAACAATACAAAACCATTACAATTACCCTAATCCTTATACTGAATCCGTATTCTCGTACTGAATGACTTTAAGGATTCTACTCAGTGACCTGCCTATCCTTGCCAGTAGTTAATTGATTAATGTTTAAGTCTGAATCCAGGGTCTCGATAGATTGCCTTATGCCCAACTGTCAACCGGATTATGCTCACCACAGAAGTCATAGATGCAGTCGGCTATGAGCTCCTCAAGGCTTGGATAAGAGTGTTGCCTTCATCTTCAGCATCTCTGTAACCTCGGCATTGTCAGCTCCGATAATTACACATAGTACTGCTTCTGATCGTCTGGGTGCATCTGGGGGGGGGGGGGGTGGGGTGTCATGTCGCGGTCTCAATATATACTTCTCGGCTGAGTGAGTCAGGCACCACTGTTTATAAAATAATATGTGCTGCCCATCTCTGGACGCTACACTACCCCCTTGGTCGAAGATGCAGCCGTCCCAGCTGCTGCGGTGGAAGTTGAGTGTCGGAGGCATCCTGGAGGGAGGTCTGAGGCAGCAGAAGTGGCCGAGGAGCTCATAATCAGCTTTGACAGGAGTAGAAACTAATGGTGGCATGCACAAACTCAATGAAGGGAAGTATCAAGAACGCAAGACTAAATTCGAGGTTACTTTTTACAATTATAGCATGAACTGTTAAAAACACAGAGTAGAAAAGGTTATGAGTCATTTATATTTGAGTTCATATTATTGGCAAGGCAGGTAGTAACAAGAATTTAAGAAATATAACACATGATAAGTGATGCTATAAAATTTACCATTGTAATTGACTTAAATTATATTGTAATAAGTTGAACAGGGTGGTCAACCACTAACCAGTAATACCTATGCACGTTGTGTAGCGGGACCACAGGAGAAAAGAAAGTATGTCTGGCACCACATTTAAGTTGAAAACCAAGAATATCCCCTGAGACTAGGAGTTGGAAGTTGTAAGGGGAGATTTGAAATATACGCACGTGTGGTACTAATTAACTCTACAACGTGCTAAAAAAATTTAAAAAAAATTATCTATGAACAAGTTGGTATGTCGGCTGGCTTAACTATCTTAACGTTATTTTAAGTAAAGTTGAAAACAATGTACATATAATTATAAGAAACATAACAGCTTTAAAAAAGTTGTTAGTAAATCACTCACATATTTGAATGGAATAAGCATCTACACAACTGGTAGCACTGAACAAATGTGTCTTCTTTTGTCAGCAATGGCACCTTGGACAAAAAAATTATGTAGCGATTTCACATCCGCTGTGTGGTGTGGATATTGTCTTTTCACACTTCAAGTTACATGTTTGGAGCAGTGAACAACTAAAGGTTTATCCTTGATAAGGAATGTGTTAACATAAAAAGTTATTCACCATATAAAGAACTACAATGGTTAATTAGTTGTGACTTATATGAAGGCGAATGCCATATGGTACAGTTCATTCATAATTATTAAGTTAAAAGTCTCTGAGAGCAAGTAAGTACACCACTTGTTATAAAACAAAAACAAAATACCTTAAGGGTATAACAATAAATGAACTAACATATATGTATGATAATTCTTGTTTACATAGAGCATTTTCCCATAGGATGTAAGTCAAGTTGACTTTACAATTATAAATTACACAAGGCACTCACCTCGAACTGAGTATTACATTAGTGTTTCATATCATAGACCTCTTGGTCTTTATTCTATATTTGTATACTAATAGGATTCCTAATAAAGTCCGAACTACTGGACCCTTCCTCAGGGCATGACAGCTTCGCCCTTACTTGCCTATGATAAACTTAATAACTACCCAAATCAGGTTGCATGATAGCATGATTATCAAACGTAAATGTATATACACCAAGACATGCAAAGTCTACGTACTGAAGGCTGCAAGTGGAGCCAACTTAAACAAAAGTTCTCTCATATACAACTGTGGCTTAGGAAATCAGCAGTTTGTGATACTTACGACATTGTGTTTACCCTTGATAGAATGATTGATAGCTTAATAAGCTTAACATACATAGAAATAACTAGCTTAACACATACATAGAAATAACTGCAAACACAATGACTGTTATAAAAGCCAATGTAATATAATGGAAATGGGCTGGGTCTAGTAATGAAAATAATTTTCCTTGGCCCATGTTAATATGTGTGTGGTAGGCATCAACTGTTGGCAACACTGGCTGGTCGCATCTCCAATAAATTGTACTCCATGTTTTCTACTAAATTTTGTGTTTACATCACCAAGGTATTTTCGGAGTACCCTTTGCTCTACTGCCTATAAATATTCGTATATCAATTTGCCATTTGTGCAGGAATTCGACTTCTAGTCCATGCAAGTGACATGTAAGTATTCATTAAGTGAAGCAGGTGTGGTAGGGAAGTGTAAGGGAATAGTGTAAATAAGCGGAATACTATCCTCATAAACAAAGTCCACATCAGCTGGTATCCAATAGATACCAACGTAGGTCCTGTACGTGGCGGGCACTGCAAGTATGGCTGGCTGGGCAAGGCAGACTGCAATCACAGCCTGCAGAGCATGCCTCATGCTCACGCACGGCTACCAACTATGTCTGGGCAAACAGAAGCAGCTCGTTGCCTCTGCCGGTGTGGCACAATGCTCGGGTTGGGGTTGGTGGCCGTGGATCTCTTCTCCACACCTCTGTTGCTCTGCAGTCGCCCAGCAGTGTGACGACAGCAAGGAAGTGCAGACCGGCACCTCGCGCTGCCTGAATCCTGCTGTGGTAAACACGTGCTGGGTGTGGAGTGTAGTCAGCGTGCCCCAGTCGCAGCATGTACAGGCTGCACTGCATCCTTTCACACAGCAGCGACACAGTGACTCATGTACCCTTGCTTGTTTCAAGTTATTCATTTACATACACACAAAAGTCGTAGATGCAGATGGCTATGAGTTCCTCAAGGCCTGCATAAGAGTGTTGCCTTCGTCTTCAGCCTCGCTGTGACCTTGGCATCATCGGCTCCGACAATTACACGTAGTACTGCCAAATATGGTAGAAAGACAATATGGGAAAGTAGCCGAAAAAAAGTGTGACACTTATGCCAGCACTCCTAGCTGTTCGTACGATAATAAGCTGTGTATTGAATGGGTAGTTTTGAGTACTTTGGATGCGTTTTAATTCAAATTTTTTTCATTTGAGTGGTTATTTATTATGGCAGGAAAGATTTGTGTAGTTTTTGGTTGCAATAATTACAACGTTGTGAACTACAGCAAGTTCTTTTTAAGATTTTCAAGTCAGTAAGTACACTAGCTGTAGTGGATAACATTTTCCATTCGTGTTTTTATTGCAAATTCCATTCACACAAACCTTGATTTACTTAAATACTCTTTTGTTGTTTCCTAGGTGCAAGCAATGGGTGCAGAAATGTACGAGCAGACCTGAATGTAATGAAGAAAACGGGACTGATGGTATATACCTTCACGAGAATAGTGTGTTCCAACCTTTCAAGAAAAGAGGATTTTCGCAACCCAAATTTGTTTCCACAAGACCAAGAACGAAGTCACTTGAGTGTCATAGCTATTTCTAATCTTGTACACTGAAGGGCCTTGCAAAGTTTGATAGCCCTTAACCTGAAAGGTGCAGGTTTGTTTTATTGGAGCAACACCTTCAAAAGTAAACAATGTATACAAATTCCACATTCGTCTATTAAACTGGCTGAAGTCGCTTGTTAAAGTGCGTGTTTAGTTCAGTAAGTTGAGCTAGGAATACAATTGTTTGATTGCTTCAGAAAAGTTGTTTACATAGGTATGTGTGTCGATGATTGCTCGTTCAATATTTACATAATCCGTGTTTGTGTATTAAAATGATTGAGGCTTCTTAAGTGTTTGTATAGTTCAGCAAGTTGAGGTAGGGATAAAATTGATTAATTGCATCAAAATAGTGTTTTCATATTTGTGTCAGTGATTGCTTGTACAATGTTTACACATTAGCCAAGCATTATGCACCGAGCCACAGTCCCAGCGTCAGCAGGGTAATAAATACACAAAACAATAATTCAAGGCATGCCAGAAATTTATTTTAGGTGGTAACGTGAAGTGTAACGCATCAGCGAAACTTGGAGTTTCTCCATAAACGATTCTCATGTATAGCCTATTTGCACTGAGAAATAATGTATGTGTGTTTTGCAATTTAACATATTTCTGTACTATTCGTAATATTACTGTAATATTGTCTCATGAAAACATGTTTAATTGCAAAAGGATTGAACTGAACATTAGGCACCGTACCTTAATTGACAATATTACCAATACAATTTAGAAATACGATAGTGGCGAGGGCTATGAATTTGAGGGTAATTGAGGGGTAAAAGTTTAAAATGAACATGTACGGATTTTCTATTTTTTTTAACACAATTTCCCTGATCTTCATAGCCCTCACCACTATCGTATTTGTAGCTTGTATTGGTAATATTGTCTATTTAGTTAATGTATGGTTCAGTTTTTTTTTTTTTTTTTTCATAAATATCACATTATTGACATATTTTTCACCTATTTTACCCCGAAATTTCCCTTATCTTCATAGCCATCCCCAATATCATTTTTGGGGTTTCTATTGGTCAAATGTTGATGCCCCTAGTAAATTCGTGTTCTGCATAATTAGTAGAGTGGAATTATACAATTTTCTGACATTTTTTTTTAACAGCCCCCATTTTTTAAAATTGCCCAGTTTTCAGCATATTTATTTTGTTTATATACATATCTGCATTGTTTATATACTTTTTCAGTATATTTTCATACTTTGGAATGTTATTGTTTACATTTGGGAAACTATGCATTTGAATATTAATTTGTATGTTATTTGGGTTGTGTTTGCACCAACTACCAAATATTTTTGAAGATTTATTAAAGAAACAATTGAATGAAAACTGTATCAGTTTCCTTTTTAGGTAGTCGCTAACCCTTTACACACACTAAGGTGTGTAAAGTATATACTCAGTATATCATTACTGTTTTACTGTGCAAATATTTTAATTTCTCTACATACTGAGTTTGCAAGTAATTTTAATTTGAATGAGTGGAGAGTTGTTGAGTATAGCTTTCAGTGGCGAGAATAATTCTTCTCCAGCCAGTGCATCAAAGTTCATTCTGTGTGCTAAACACCATATACTGACACCACACACTATACACTTTAATTGCAGCAGTGGAGATGTTTACAGTTGGCAAATCAGTGTATATATTGCAGACTGTGAACCAGCTGTCGTGTGAGGGTTACCATCAAAACCAATCAAAAGTTGCCTGCCCATACTCACATTTGTTTACACACCTGTGTACAAAACTTTCAAACTATAATATTTCACTCCTGAGAGTCATCGTTACATTTCAGTGATATTTATTATAAGTTTTTCACAAATAAATAAAGGATTTTTTTTAATTTCAATTCCTCTTATTTACTCCATGAAGTACTCAGTATTTTAACATTGTGCATACACCTATAGTATTAACTTAAATGAGGTGTTTTTCAATTAATTATTTTGCCACATTCTGCAATGCAGATAAGTCACTTATAGTGATATGCACACATATCTCTTGACCTCTTAGCCTATTTACACCGTTTTGTTTGCGGTGATCACAGTATTGGAGAAAGTACTCACAAATTGCATTACAATAACAAGTGCCATGAATTTGAATAGAAAGTACCTTAAATTCATGACCAAGGTAAGTTATTTTCAGGTCAGCTGCTTTTGAATTCTGCAACATGTTTTCTAGTCTTCTTGCCATGAAGCATATGGAAATCTGTGGTAAATTGTATTGTAAAAAGCATGTATTCAACTTGGTTATTAGAAGTGACTTGTTCATGATGATCTAATGTTATAAAAATTTGGAAATAAGCTTTGTTTTTGAAAGTGAATTACAAAATTAAATGTGCTTAATGCATGCAAAACTTGAGAGGTGGAGTAAATAAGCTGAATGGCTTGAGTACATATGTTAGTATGTACTATCAAATATTTTGACCAATTGCATTTTCATCCTAGTGCCAGCTATACTGCATAATTTTCATTAGTAAATGAGGGGAAATGGTTGATAAAATGTTTAAATATTGTCATCTAGCTATGTTCTGAAATACTCTCCTTAATACAGTAGACCTTATTTGTAATTTGTGTAGTATTTAAATTATTTATCTCATCTATAATCTCTGAACTGTCACTTAAGTGGCATGATATCAGAGGCGATGGTACATTTTCATATTTGATATAGGTGTACCATTGTGTTGTTGAAAGCTGTAAGCATTTTGCAGTCAATGTTGCTGCTTCCTCCATGGATTATCTACACTAGTCAAGAAAATGGATGTCTTAAGTAGGAAGTTGTGTTCCAATGCATGTATGTACTATATGAACATACCATGTGTGGTGGTCAAAGTAATGATCAAACTCAATAGTTCTACGAAATTTAATTGGGGTACTCTCCATAGGCACTGATATAGTATTCTAAGAGGTAACATGACCTGAATTAGTCAAGTAAAATAATGACGCATTTGATATTTTACTATGTAACGATACTTTAAAATCCTAAATTACCAAGTCACAACCACTTATGAACAAGTGACTTAATAGCATCCAAACTGAACACTACTACATGTTAAAATATTATTGTACTAAATGGTAACTTTGAACACAGTCTCACTATGTGTGGTATGTTTGGGTGTGTCTGTTTCTTTTTACATACATACGTACAAATAAAACATTTGAAAAGGTGTGAGGTGAGCAGTTTTACCATAATGTATAAAAAACCTGCTAAATGATGAAGTGATCAATTAGTGTCTATGAAACCAGCATTTGGGAATGAGCAGAAGGAGGAGGCAATACTCTTGCCCCGTCTGTACTTAACTGTGCCTTTAGTATGGTTACAAATTTGACAGTACACCCATTTCGATTAAAATTTCCCCCAATCCCAAGTTGCCCTGTACTACAAAGATACTTTGTTTTGTTGATGAACAGGCACCAGATATTACCAAGCTACACAATAATCCTTTGTGTATAATTTTTGGTTACAGCCCCCAAAATTTCATAACTGGTTCAATCAGATTATGAAGAAGTGACTGAGGTTTCAAAGGTTTGTTACTTATGGTTGAAGCATGGCTACCAGTGGGTTAACCATAGCTGCCTGTGTTTCACTTAAGGCAGTGTAATTGTGGCATAACTGTACGACAAAACTGATTTATATGTGTAAAGGTGAACTCGCAACCATCCGTCGCACCCGTCAGGCGGTCACATGACCTCCGATCAATGGCAGGGCAACTTTTTTTATCCGTCAAACTTTAACTTTCGACGGACCGATGGATGGACTACCACTTTCTGACGAGATTATGTAGACACGAATACGCACTTTGAAATAAAATACAATGTGCTGGATATGTGTTTATTTATCTTGGTGGTAAATTCAGGAAATTAAACAATAATTGAGTATTCATTTTTATCATGTAAAAATTTATTTCCCCATAATGTTTCTCTCTTGAAAATGTATTTCCAACCAAAATATACCTTCTACGAAAGAAGAAAGCAGAATAAAACCATATCTGTTATGGATAGAAATTTATGAACTATTAATTTTGATGATAATTTAATGATAAAAACTTCAAAAAGCAGTAAGCTAATATTTAGGCAACTTATTTTGTTGCTAGGTTAATCTTAAATATCTAAAAGAGATTGCTGCTTATAGAGCTAATAAAAGCCACAGTGTTAAATCACTAACTGTAGTAGAGCTATTTTTAATTAATCTTTCGTTAATAAAAGTTGTGGAGGTTTTTCTGACCAAAAACAATTTTTGGTTATGTTCATTCTCAATTTTTTTGCTGAACAATAAGCTTCATGATAGCTCCATTCTCAAGAATTTATTGAATAAATGCAGTCGGTTATGTATCTGACAAATGAAATACAGTTTAGCATTCCATTCTCTTACTTACAATTGATTTTTGTCCTTTGTAACTTGCAACATCTAAGTCTGTGCCCAGTAACATGATTCTGTTACAACTGATTGTCCTTGTTTCAAGTGACAATATTTACGCTTTAATTGCACTTTTAAATACAGTATAGTAATATGAATAAGCAACTCTTATATTACATTCGGCAAAACAATACGTTTTAATACTACAAGACGACAACTGCACTTAAATTTCGCATGTCGAGCCATGTAAATTTGAATTTCCCGGGTATTCGTCAGCACAAGCCGCTAGGAGCACTGTTGTAATGTATCTCGCATGTTGACAATGTTAAAACGCCTCAGTTTCCCACATTGTCCTTCTACCATATTTGGTACTGCTTCTGATTATCTGGGGGGGGGGGGGGATCGCGGCCTCAATATATACCCCTCAGCTGAGTGGGTCAGGCACCACTGCTTATAAAATAATGTGTGCGGCCCATCTCTGGCTGCTACACTCTGCTGTTTGTAAGATATTGTGTGCAGGCCATCTCTGCACACACACCCTGTAGCCACGTATCCTGTCTCTTCAGTACTGTTTTAGGGTTCATGACCTGTCCCACTACGAATGGTGTGCTCAAAGATTGGGCGATGTCGGACAGTAGAGTGCGCTTCCTAAATGTGCTGGAATGTGTTACGCATCAGTAAAATATACGCAGTTAAGATTTCCAGTTTAGTCAATTGTCTACTTTTAAGCCAATAAACTTAGTCACTGTTGATTCATTAAGTTTGTCTCTGTTACTGCTACCATATGAGTGTTTTTCTGTTCTTTGTGAGGAAATTGATAAGATATGTTTGATCTAAGTTGAGATTTAATTTGTTTGCAGTAAACCATGCATTTAGCTCTGTAAATGCTGTGTTTCTTTTTTGCATAAGATCCTTTACTGAGTCTCCAGAGAATAAGATACTAGTATCATCTGCAAATAAAATTGGAGTAGTGCCTGGGGTTAAGGCACATGGGAGGTCATTTATATAAACTACGAAGAGTAGGGGGCCAAATATTGAACCTTGTGGGACCTAATGCTTGATTTTTCCTGGTTCAGAGTAGAATGATGTAGTTTTTTTCTTTGATCTGCACTTGTTGTCTGATATTAGTTATTAGTTTATTGAGTGTACCTGATACTCCATAAAACTTTAATTTTTCTATAAGTAAGTTGTGATTTACACAGTCAAATGCTTTAGTAAGGGTGCAAAAAGATTCCATTAGATGCCATATTTTTATCAAGTCCATTTAGAATGAAATTTGTTAGTTTGAAAAATGCATCATTTGTTGAGGCATTTTTCCTAAAGCCAAACTGAAAATTTGATAACATTTTGTGATTCTCAAAATGTTGCAGCAATTTCCTGTAAATTAGTTTTTCAATTGGTTGGAAAGAATTGATTGTCCAACAATTATTGTGGTCCAGTCTGCCTCAGGACAACATCAAGTATCTGCTGGACTCCATACCAAACTGTGTTACAGCATGTATCACAGTGCAAAGGGATGTGATACACTATTGAAGATGACCAGACAGTGGCCATGTTGGCAGCCAGTATGACATGTCAGCTATATCATTCCACCTGGATTTTTCCTGTCCTATCATTCCGCCTTGATTTTTCATGCTCTATCATTCCCTGGATTTTCTCCAAGTGCTCCCATTTTCTTTATATTTTACTTTCTTTCTTTCCTGTCTATCTCTTTCATTCCTTTCTCTCTATTCTCTCTTGTCCCCTTCTTCACCCCCTGCCGTCTACGTAGTTTGATGACTGCCCTACCAAGGGCACATGTGTGACCACCACCATCTTTGGTACCTCCATCACCCCGCCATGGGGTGCTGTTGTGTGCCCGCTGCCATATTTGGTTCCTTCATCGCTCACCAGGGGTGTTTGTTTGCAGTATAGTTTGTTCGTTCATCGCCTGCCAGGGAGTGCCAGTGTATCCACCACCACGTTGTTGTTTCCTACATCGCCTGCTAGGAGGCGCTGGTGTGCACATCCACTATCTTTTTTTCAGTAATTATTTTTCGGAGCTTAAAAAATTCCTTTGGAAGGGGGCGGGATCGAACTACCGGATCTGGTGGTCTTCAGACCAATGCCTTAGACCACTCGACTATTGGGACATGCATCGGAGCAAGGTGTTTAAAAGAAGTGATAAGTTTATGCATGCCAGAACATCACCCTGGGAAAGCTACCGCACGTGAGTGAAAAGCATGCCAAATTTGTCCAAGAACAATATTGTCCCAATAGCGTAGATCACGGATGTCAAGTGGCCATTTTGGGAGCAGTGGAAAGTCATATGCATTACCACCACCATCTCCCTGCCTCCTCGAGAGAAGCAGCAGCCGGAGGGTGGGTGCGCACTCACCCCTTTCCCTCTTTGCCACCACTCCTAAATCAGGGGAGTTTTTGATTGCTGCTGCCTCCTCAAGGTGGTCACCCCCCTCTTTCACCATTATCCCAGGTCTTCACTGGTGGCATTCACCTCTGCAGGACACCAGCTGCGCACGCAATGGTGACAGTGAAAACAGTGACGCTCCCAGCTTGCTACCTTCCACGCCATTCCAGATGGCTACATCAGCGCTACTGGCTAACGTGCACTGCATGCAGAGATGCCACAAAGCCTACACCACCGCAGGCCGCTACGGGAAACAGAAGGAATATAGTCTTTCAAATGTTTAGGTGTTTTCAAAATCACCCAATGTGGAAGCATTCCAATCACAGTTTGATTCTTATTTTGGCCACCACAACCATCAGAAAATAGTCTGAATGTGGTGACATCATGAATATCCAGGCTGTTAAGCCTGTGATATAAGGCTGATACTACTTGGTTCACAAGTCTTTAGCATAAGCATCTTCTGTCCACATGTAAAAACATGTATTTCAACATCCTCCCAAAACAACACAAACACAAGATAACCCGGTCACAGACACCGAGAGGACAGATGCAATATCAAACCATGAACACTTCCGACAAGCATGGCAAATGTCACCAGAGCACAGTCCAAATGAACACACCAACACAGTGCTTTAACATAACATATGGTAAATTAACACCTATTAAGAGGAACTCGAGACAATGGTAATTTTCCTAGGTACAATTTATTTACATGACATTGGTGTGCTAAAAATGTCCCACGCCGACATGCTGCTTATCCAGAACACTTTAATGCACACGGAAAGTATGTGCACAAATAAAGACACAATCAATAAAGTGTGCAGGATATAATATCAACAAGTTTCGTTAAAGTTTAATATTCATTAAAAGTAAACTGTCAAAAACCAGGGTAGTGATTTTCAACCTCCCCTGACATTATGTTCACTGCACTTTTTGAGCATAGGCACAATCATGTAGTAAACAGTTCAGAGCAAAATTATAATTATAACTACCCACATGAAAATCTATGCCTCTGTAAGTATTTATTTAACTTAGCTGCTTCACAGCCACTTAAGGCCTGGCCTTCTCTAGATGACCTGATACCCAGTGTATAGTCCATTCATGGTTACTTCCAACTTTTCTAAAGTCCTGCTACACCCGTACAGAACAATTGTGATACATGGTATACTAAGAAACCACTAAACGCATCATATATGGGATGAATTTTCAAAGGTTTGATTTAAAAAGTGTGAAGAAACCGCGAATAGGCTATAATGTGAATTTCAGGTAATGTGTCTTATGTCAAATTATTGTGAATTGAGTGATTACTGTAGGGTGTACTGAATAACCATTCAGATCAGTTCTCAACCATGAAATGACATGCATAGGTAGGGTAAGCCACAAACGAACTCACCCCTCAAAAGTCTCGTGTTGTTCCAAGTGCAGAGCAACTGGTGCCCATATTGATTTACAAACCATCACCATGTTTCAACTTACAAATTCTCATACCCTGTATTATCTGACACATCAGTCTGGTCAAAAAAAGCTTGAAAATATTCCAATTAGAAATCTCCTCAGTAACAATAACAGCACAAAAATACCTAAACAAAATCTCAAAACTTCTTCCACCCATGAAGATAAAATAATGAATAAAAAACTGCATTCCAAAGTGCAAACTTAACTGTCTAGGACATTAACAAAATCTAATAAATTATTTCATAAAAAAACTTGCAGCAAATAAATAAGAATTAATTGAAATTCTCTTAGGTTTTGGTCTTTAACTCACATTTCTATTTGATGTTAGATATATAGTATTTTCAACAACATACTATGGTTTTTCTGAATACATACACACACAATAGATCTATATAAAGTATAAATAACATATATAGTAATAATTTATTGAAGCTTAAGTTATCTGATATTAGTAATATTAAAAACCCAAATTTAGTACGGTAACTTACATATCAACTGAAGTAAGAACTGTTATAGGCTCTTCTTGAAGTCTAATTGCCTTAACGTAATGCTTAACATTTGAATCAAGTTTAGGATTGTATACAGCAGTATATTTCTCAGTACTCCAGACAATAACATACCCTGTAATTCAAAAAGACATTTAGCATCACTATTCTGTTACAAGAGAGACAAAACCAAAGTTACACTACACATAAGATGTGTCATTATTTTTAATTTAATTCTAATGGTAAGTTATAACTTTCACATATACATTGTGAGTGCAGAGTTTTAAATTATTTAAATAAAATAAAATTATAAATTTTACTGGCATATTTTAAGAACAAAGTTTCAAAAAAAAAATCTGACAGCAACCCTATCCACTCACCTGTAAAGGTTCTAGCCATCTGCTAACATACCAACTATTAATATACAAACTATAATCATTCATGTACAGAAATTTATACACAGTGCAATTTGTTTTAGAAAATTAAATGTAGTTAGATTTTAAAAAAGTATCTCTGCACACATTTATGGCCTAAGATGTTTACAGAGGAAAGAAACATTTCTCTTACCATGGTCCTTCTCAGGACAAGGCTGAATATCCAGTTACACACTGTAAGCGTTTGGGTGGCCACTAAAATTGCATAAGTTGGGAATATTACTGTGTGCACTCAAAATTACTTAGGGGTGGTATGCTTGGGCCAAGAATATTAAATGAAAAAGTAAACTGTTTCCACTTGTAGTAATCTCCCAGGTAACCTAGCTCTCAAGACAACACTGGCAAATTTCATTGCAGTAGGCTGTTACCAACACACACTACCAAAATACTCCACTGTCCTAACCACAGAGACTCTGTTTCTTTATGAGACCTAAGTACATGAAGCTACTTCATTCCTGACCTATGAATGCCAGGATGCCAAAAAGAAAAATTAATTGTTGATAAATAATACATTGCAAGTACTGATGAGTGGATGATAAGCCACCATCAATTTCACACAACAATTGACATTTAAGAGATAAAAATGTAAAATACAAAGGTGATGTTAGTTAACTCAAAATATTATGTTCACAAGGTGAGCCAACTATATACTTTCTCACATGTGCACTCTGTCCATAACCTGGAAGCCAACTGCTTTAGCCATCATGCCTGGGCCAAAAGGGGAAGGCGCTGGTCCACCCTGTCACTTTACCAGGACTCATATCACACCAATTGTGTTATAAACAGCACCATAAACCCTAAGAAACTATTATGAATTTTACAAGGCACAAGAATGCAGAGCACTAACATGAAACTTTTAATATGTACCATGTTTTGGTGAACAACTGTGCAACTGACATCACATCCAATAATGCTGATTGTTGAGGTGATCACAGAAAACAAAATTGATGGTGTATACTGTAATGTAGATTATTTAGGTTATGTTTATGTACAGGTTATGTTTATGTATGCAAACAGGGCAAATGACAAGGTAGTCAACATGGCAAAGCTATAGCAATGACACAGTTGTGTGCGTGCAGGTAACATTACATGGTGTCAGAAGTCATTAAACTACTTTACAGTCATTTTTATGGTCTCGTGGATGAGTTTTTGCTAAAGGCAATACAGTAAGGAGTGCCACCTCCACACGGTGATTGGGTAACGTGATTTCATTGCCTGGACGAGCAAATGTAAGTAACACAATGGCATTGGAACAGTTGCAAGTTGTTCCATTGGAGAATTTTGACTTTTATAACCAAAGCGTGTAGAATAAATGGATACAACATTTCAAATGTTTTCGAATTACTTCCGAGTTAGATAAGAAATCAGAAGAAGGTCAAGTAAACATGCTACTATATTGTAAGGGGCCAGAAGCAGACGACATGTTGGACTTCGTTTGCTCTAACATCATCGGAAAGTATAAAGTACAAAACCGTTAAACAAAAGTTTGACAGATTTTTCACTGTAAAAAGAAACGTTGTATACGAGAGAGCAAAGTTTTGCAAACAATGACAGGCAGACAGTGAGACAGCCGATGCATTTATTAATAATGTATTTAAGCTGACAGAAACATGCGAGCTTCAGAACTTAAAAGATGAGTTGATCACCATGGTACTAATGACTGGGGTGGCAAACCCATCCACTGTCCAAAACACAGCACTTGGATCACAACCTGACTTAGAAGAAAGCAGTACGTCGAATATGTCAACTATAGTCGGTAAAACATCAACAGCAAATTGTGCAACATACAGAAGACAACAAGGTGGAAGCATTGAAAATTACGAAGAATACCAGGACACCACATTTTCATAACGAGGGTGAACTAGGTTACAAAGAAGGCACAGGTCTGAAACACCATGAGAAAGAAAACTGTTCCAAATGTGGTAGAGCACCAGAACACCCATGGTTTAGATGCCCTGCAAACAATAGATTGTGTTACAAGTGTAGTCAGGTGGGTCATTTCAGTAGGTGGTGCAAAGCAGGATGACTGCAAGAAGTAGAAGTGGAAGAATCTGAATACTACATGGGGAAGAAAGCAATGGAGATTGCATGTACTAAGTCATGGATAGTGGAAATGAAAATACAGAGAGTGAGTGTAATGTTCAAAATTGAGACAGGTGCAGATGAGCCAGTCATGAGGGAGAGACTGTGCAGAAAGCTAAACCTGACAGTTATGGAAACAACTAGAAAGGAATTTGATGCAGGGAAGCAGGTTGTGAAAGTGTTAGCTACAGCAATGGAGACAATGACATACGGGGACAAGCAGACTGTAGAAGAAAATTTGTAGTACAAGGACAGGATATACTATTACTAGACAGGCCCACAATTATAACTTCAAAAATTGTTAAGCTAAATGTCATGAAGTAATACAGACTGCAAGCAGTGCAGCTTTTAAGGAATAGGAAAGAGTGTTTCAAGGCCTTGGAAATTAATATGTGAGTATACGATCAAGCAAAAAAAAAGACAGTACTCCATATGCCATAGCGGCACCTAAGAGTAGAACTCACTGCCATTAAAGGATGCAGTAAAAAAAGAGCTCACCAAGATGGTGGAAGAGGAGGTCATGGCACCTGTTGACACACCAACAGAACAGTATGCCCCTATGGTGGTTGTTCCAAAGGAAAATGGCTCAAAATGAATATGCTAGGATTATACAGAGCTGAACCAGAACAAACTACATGAAAGATTGCAACTCCTATCAGTGGACAAATCACTCATTATTAGAGGGTGCAAAAGTCTTAACAGTGCTCAATACATCCTGTGGATTTTGACAGATGCCTCTAGCAGAAGCCAGTGTTCTATTAACAAAATTTTTTGACTCCATTTGGACATTACTTTTTCCAGTGACTACTCTTCGGAATTAATTCAGAACCAGAGCACTACAAGCGGCAGATGCAAGACATACTTGAAGGTGCACCAGGAGAAGTCAATCAAGCGGATGACATCTTGATATTTGGCAGCACAGTAGAACAACACAACAAGAGAGTCAAAGAGGTCATGCGCCGACTGCAGAAAGCAGGCGTGTCTCTTAACAAAGAGAAATTTAAATTTGGTGTTACTATTGTTAACGTCCTCTGCCATAAAATCAGTGAGGACGAAGCTCACCAGATAGTAGGAAAGGTAGAGCAATAATGGAGATGCCCGAACCGTCTGACTTTACTGAACTGCGTAGGTTTTTGGGTATGGTTAATTATGTTATGAAGTTAATACCACACTTGGCGGAAAAAAACTGAACCACTCAGAGAGCTTCTGCAAAAGAAGAATGCGTGGGTATGAGGTACTTCGCAAAAAGAAGCTGTAAGTAAGCTAAAGGAAGAGCTCTTCAAGCACCCAGAAACAGCACTGTACCAAAGAGATGCAGAAACAAGAATTACTGCAAATGCTTCTTCATATGGACTGGGGGCTGTGTTGGATCAGTGACAATAAGGTGAGTTGCAGCCTGTGTTGTATGCGTCAAGGTCTCTTAATGAGGTAGAAAAGAGATATGCACATATTGAGAAAGACACTCTTGCCATTACCTGGGGATGTAAAAAATTCAGTGATTACATCCTTGGCTTAAAAGTAACAGTCTTACAGATCATAAACCGTTAGTACCACTGCTGCAAAACAAACCACTGGCTGACTTGACAGCAAGGTTGCAATGACTGAGAATATGTCTGTATTTTGACTATGTGGTCGTGTATGTACCAGGAAAATGTTTTTTCATTCCTTATTGAGATACCAAATACCTTGTCAAGGTCCCCAGTGGACCCTCCTGATGGTACCAGTAATAAGACAGAAGAGGAAGACCTGTTCATACAGTCAGTCATTGCACTTACCAGTTCTCAGACATGAGGCTAGAAGAACTGAAGAAAGCTCAAGAAAATTAAACAGAGTGTTGCTTATTGAAAGAACAAATTTGGAAGGCTCAGAGGATAACACGTCTGCATTCTGGACACATTGAAGTCAGCTATCTTACTGCAAGGGGTTGATCATGTATAGAAACATAATATTTGTCCCTAGACAGCTGTGATATGAGATGCTGCAACGGATTCATGAAGGGCATGTGGGGATCATAAAATGTCAAGAGGCGAGCAGCAGACTCGGTATGGTGGCCCAGTATATCTAGTGAAATCAAATAAATGGTGGAAAAATAATGTCACTGTTCGGAACAGAGACATCACAGAGCACTGCCAATGGAAATAACAGCCTTATCACATGGACAATGGCTCTCACTTGGAATGGATATTTTTGAAATTGGAAGGCAAAAGTATATAGTTATACAAGATTATTCTTCAAGATTCTTTGAAGTTGTTCAACTGCCAAATACTACAAAGGCGACCACTGTCACACAAATCAAAAACATCTTTGCTTGGCATGGTATACCTGAGGTGGTGCATACAGATGGTGTTCTACAATTCACATAGGCCGAATTCAAACATTTTGCCAAGGACTATGAGTTCGCTCTGTCTACATCCAGCCCCAAGTTTGCCCAATCAAATGGTTAGGCAGAGAATGCAATAAAAATAGTTAAGCAAATATTGTCCAAATCAGAAGACCCCAACCTAGGTTTTCTTACCTACAGAGAAACACCCCTATAAAATGTGTTATCCCCTTCAGAACTCCTGTTTGGCAGAAAACTGAGAAACACCTTGCTGATAGTCCGTATCAATCAACGGACATTGAGGCAATATCCCGACCTTGACGAGTTTCGGGCCTGAGACCAGTGATTGAAAGAATGCAACAAACTTAATTTTGATAGGAGACATGGTGTGAAGAATCTGTTGCAGCTGGAGGTCGGAGAACAGGTGTGGATGCTGGACACGAAACGCTATGGAAAAGTGTATGTAAAGGCACCGTTTCCTCAGTTGTACATCATCCAAACGGCACAGGGTACGATATGAAAGACCAGAGTACAGTTGATTCCAGCACCTAGTAGCAAATCAGAGAGAACAGTTAATGGAAAGACTAACGAACAAGGCAGCTACATCCTGGCTGTACACTGCAGCTGTAGGGCAGTGACAGAAGAAAAGGAGGAAGAAGAGCAGCAGTAGCAGTCTCCAGCAAAGCAGCCTGAGGACTCCAGAGCAGGAAAGACAGCATCACTTACAGGCTCTCCAAGAGGTTCACCTTTTTGAGGGTTTCCATCAGAAGAAACCAGTGCAAGGGTGGTTCCACGGTCAGGTGCATTAGGCTATAAGACATACAGTGGATGGAGAGTGGTACAACCACAAAGGCTTAATTTGAAGAAGACAAACCATTTTTAAATAGTGAATTACAGGAGGATGTGTTTATTTATGCACCAGATGGTGTAAACAATTGTGTTCTTAGGCTGAAGAAGTCTTTCTTTGGCCTCAAGCAGGTGCCAAAGTACTGGAATGACAGATTCAACAAATTTTGTTCGCATTAGATCTGAAAATGATTGTTGTCTGTATACACTAAAGAGTGGAGATGGGTAACTGTATTTGTTGCTGTACATAGATGACATAATTTTAAGTAGCCCCGGTGTGAAATTATAAATGAAGTCAAGTCTCAGTTAGCGTCAGAATTTGAGGTTAAAGATAAAGGAGAACTTAAGTATTTTCTTGAGTTAGGAAATTCATCATAACAGAGAAAATAAGGATTTAAAAGTAAGTCAGACCAAATATAATCAAGCAGTTCTGAAAAATTTCAGGAGTGAAGACTGTCCATCTTTGATTCCCACTGAACCAAAAATGAAAATAAAACCTTGTAAATGTGAAAATGATATAACAAAAATAACATTTCAGAGAATTAAAACAGAGTTTGATGTACCTGATGTTGGGTACAAAGTCAGACATGTTTTGCTTTGAATTTTTTCTCAAGAATTCAGGATAATGCAACAGATGAAGCATGGTATCACTTAAAAAGGATTATAAAATATTTGAAGGGAACAAGTAAAATAGGATTGGTGTACAGAAGAAACTGTCCTTCTAAAATTACTTGTTTTGTTGATTTAGATTGGGCAGGAGATTAAAAGGACAGAAAATCAGTTTCAGATTTTTTGTGTAAGATAAATGGAGATGTAGTATGATGGATGACAAGAAAACAAAACTGTGTAGCTTTGTTTACTGAACTAATAGCGTCAAGTAATGCAGTACGAAAAGAATTATGATTGAAAAGGTTAATATCTGATCTGAATGTAGATGTAGGTAAAGTTATTGTTTATGAGGCTAATCAAGGTTGCATTGCTGTAATCAGAAACCCAGAAAACATTTGATAGGTAAAACAGACTTACAGTTATCACTTTGTATGTGATAAAGTTACAAAAGGTGAAATTGACGTACAGTATATGGAAAGTGTAAATCAACAAGCTGATCTTTTGACAAAAGGTTTAACCAGATGTTTATTTGTGAACAATTGTAAGGAATTAGATTTACATCCTTTTGTCGAAAGCATGTAACTTTGATCGCCAAAAGGGTGATATCAGTTTGAGTTATTGTTTTGTAAGAAGTGTATAGTCTATATATACATGTTTAATTTACTAGTTCTCATCCAAAAGTGTGGCCATGACACACTTGCACTTCATCGTTAGCTCTCATCCCGAATGGCTGTGTTGACTTGTGCAGAGCAGTTTTCAACATTTATCTAAATTGTTACTCATTTGGGTACCTGATTTTGATCAGAACATTTAAGTACTCTATTCACGTACCAACGAGCATTTCAAGATCCATCAAAAGTGTTCTGTGCACCACGAGCCAATTATTTCAGGCCTAAAGGAGGTAAAAAGCAAGGTCAGTGAAAGACTGCTGCAGCCCACATGGTTTTCCTCACTGTTTTTCTTTTGTAAAGGCAATGCCTTCCCAATTGTGAGATGCCATTGGACGCAATTAGGGTTTAGCCTTCGATCTACGTGCAATTTGGTTGGGAAACCAGTATCCCAATCCCTCTAAACACCACCAGAGTAGTGACCTAGCGTGTTCTTGATTTTTTTTGCCAGGTGCATGTTCACTTGGGGCAGGTAGTGCGACACCCAGGCAGTTGTGTTTAGTAACCAACGACTCAGTGTAGCTCACACCAATGTTCTTGCCATGTGTATCCTGTGACTTAACCCACGTCCATGGCAAGTTAAGTCAATGTGGCATTTGAGTTTGTCACTGCTCGTGTTGCCAATCTACTGCAAACAACACTTAACTTCTATTGCATGTCTAGGGGAGTCATTCACCCTGCAACCATCTTTACTGGCTCTTACGATTTCTGTGAACTCACCTGGTTTGAGTACCTCCACTTGAGGCATGTTGGGGATTTCCCTACCTGGCAACTGCCAATGGCCCTCCCAGGTATGCAAGCTGTAAAGAGCACTATGTAAAAATACAAAAGTACGGAAACTGAAAAGCAGCCACCATAACTATGGACGCCAAGTGGCTTAGTGCAGTATTCAGGCAAAGACAAGTGTGGCGAGGAACATCGGTGAAGAGGACGGACGATGACGGGAGATTACGAGGGTGACGGCGAACGAGGTGTTCGTGATGTGAATGGACGAGAGGGTGTGATATCCAACGAGTGAAGCATACTGTTCATAAGGGTGCATGGAGAACTCTAGAACATTGCGGACTGGTAGAACCTGGACTAAACTGAGGTGCGACTGAATAACATGTAATACGGACTTTACTGTAAATACTGGAACTGTTAAAGCAGTCTGTAAAAGCAGTTCTTCTCCTGTAAACTGGCATCAATAAGCTCAATCTGAACAGGACTTGTCCTCACCTAATTTGTAAACGTTGACGCCGGCTAACAGCCAGCGGCAGTCAGACCATGATGGCCCTTACAGCTCACGTGACACGTGGATGTGTACATGGGCACAGACGCCACAACCACGAACTTTCTCAAAACGGAATAAGTGATATTTTTCAATGCCATGCATGTCTATTTTTTCAAGTCAAAGTATTCTAAAAGCATAATATGCCTTTTCTAAAATATTGTACAACGTTGTTTTCAAATTTTGAAGTGCATGCTGCACGAAGAACAAAGACATTAACATTCCAGCATAAATGCCTATAAAATGAACAGTTATAAAACATCAATATTTAACAAGTTTAATTGTTTTTGTTATTATGTATTTAAATCTCTTTGGTGCTTTTCGTTTTAAAGACAAAAGTTTTCCTCAGCATGCATAGTACTTCCGCTTGTGTGAACTCCGTAGGCAGCCATGGTAGGTCCGCGCAACCCCTGCCTCTAGGCAGTTGTCCTAAGAGAGCTGGCGAGGTGAAATGCTGTATGTAAGCACATCATATTTTTGCACTGAAGCTACATTCCAATAGTTCACTTTAGTTTACTGGTTAACCTTTGCTTGCCATATGTTTTGCCAGACATCCCCAGCATAATGCTTTCGCTTAAATAAATCTTTTGCAGCCCTTGTGGCTTTTTGAACTTAATACGAGAAGAGAATGAGGAAAGATGTCGGAGAGGCCATGCAGCCTGCGCAACTTACAAATCAGGTGCCATCCACCTTATGTTAAAGGCTTTTGAATGTAATTTCTGCATAATTGCTATGTGCAATATTAAGGGTAATAATTCTATGTATGTTTCATTGTGTTACGACCCCAACATTTGCGAACACGTGGTTAACAGCCGCCGAGTCCGTATCTGCGCCATCCACCTGCTTAGAGGGTTTATTCTTGTAATATCACGTGTTCCTTAATTAATCTCATGGTAATATGTATTGTTTATTCAGAGTTCCATGTAATTTTGATGATTGATGCTTTTTATGTATGACCACACGGTCTTGTGCACATGTTTGAATTTCTTGCCATCAGGTGCACTACAAGCTTTTGTATGATTGAACCACAAGGGTAATAATTTTCCCAATACCGCTACCACTTTGTCCAGTAATTATTTGCCGTTTCCACGGTAAACTCTTGCAATTTCACCTACACCACGTGATTCGCTATGCACTTCATCCAGTGGCATCCGCATCATTTAACAATGCTTTCATGCATCTGCATGTTTATTGTGCCTGTTGATGTCATGCCCCATGCTTTGTAATTCATATTTTTGTGTAATATGTATGATTACATTATTTTCGTCCTAGCCTACTATGTGTATAGGCTGTTGCCACACATTAGGTGGTTAGGAGATGTGTCCCGACGAGTATGCGTTAACAACGTAGGTAATCACACGTGTACGTATTCATTTGTAATTCTCAGTGTCCTACCTCCAGGAAAAATCTACAGTACACCTTAGTGGCAGTAGACCCCTTTCCTTGTGGAGATTGTGTTTTCCATCACCATGGAGAAGTCATCCATATAGGAGTACGCTAGTTAAATTACAAGTTGGGGGTATAACACAATGGAGTTAGCCAGTCATGTCCGAGGTTAACCATTAATTCATATTCTGGCACGTTATGTACTGTACTTAGAAATCAATAAATGCTACTCTCAGTGTCAAATTTATGTCTTTCTCTTTAGCGTTGAACAACCAACTCCCGCCTTTTTCAGTTTTAAATGTTTAGTAATGAACAGTGTTTTGTAAAGACGCTCGTGTGAGACGAAAACACAGAACCCACAGCATCCCTGAGAACTCTGAGTCTCACAGTGCAGTGTCTGTGAAACACTGAGGGCGCTCACCTGCAGTAAGTAAATTGTGTCATCATTCGTCTTGTGTCTCACCCGACGGCATCAACGTGTAACACTGTAACTTCTTCTTAGTTCGAATAGCAATCCTCAACCTGTATAGGTGATTCATTTAATTTGATTATTTGTCATAGCAAGTAGCCAAGACATCTCCATGTTACCACTGGCAGAGGTATGCCATGTGGTCCCTACATGACCCTGAGCAATTCCAAACCCCAACCTTACCAAGCACCGCCAGGTGGCACCCACCAACTCTGTTCAGGAAATTTTATATGTTCTCTCACCAGCACCAGACATCACATAGTAACATTCATGGCAAGCAGAACCCGGGGCACAGCGACACTTTAGTACTGCCAAAGTACACATAAATTACATTCTAGCATAATGTATTGTGTGCCACTCAACCTACTAATCAACAACGATTACGACTCATCACCACTACATGTCTCACACGTTTCGCTTTGCCGGCCGAGTGACCAGAGCGCACAAAATACGCGCCGCTACAGTGGTCAAGCCACCCATGCTTAAGTGTCCTGCCTACCTGACTGAATTTTTTTTTTCATGCTACCTACCTCACCACGTCTACCTACATCTACCCAGACCTTCTAGAACTTCCAGAGAGGGGGCCTTCTTTCTCCACCACCTGTTCCATGATGAGTCTTCATCGCAATAGAGGCGGTAAATTGATGTGTGTACTACTAATTAACAATGATTACAACTCATTGCCAATTGTTCCTACTTCCACTGCTACAGAAGGAAAGAGATAATTTTCCACATGAATTTTTGGCCGCCTACTCTACCAGGCAACAGGAACCTATGAGCGGATTCTTCACCTGAAGGTTAGCAACTCAACAGACATGTCCCCCAACCCCCTTTCTCACATTGAGAGCCTACAAGCCGCCCATCACAGGGCAAGGGCGAGTGCCACCGACGAGGCATGAAGCAGAAGCGCTGACCAGAGTTTTTCAACTCCCACGCCAACCAGGGCAGAAGACTTGCCCTCCCCGCAGCCCACATCGGCAGCCCACAAGCTTCGCCTATATAAGACTGGACGTTACTGGGCTCGGGCAGTTCATTCTTCGTAAACTCTCTCGTGACGTCCCAGAGCACTAATTCAGTACTGAGACCTCTGGGAACTTTGGAAGCTTCAAGTACGCCCTCAGTGGCTACTCACCACGCATCAATATCCATCGAACTTGTACACATATACTCAACTTCACTTTGTCTCTTCCAGACACCCTTTTCTTAGCCAATTTAACTTTAAATACTTTTGCATTCATCTAGAACCAGTTACTCCCCTTTTTTACTAGAACCAGGTCACCTACACCTGGAAACGCAGTTACCTTCAGCTCTCCATGGTCTGATAGGAGGTAGCACAGGTCACGTGTTTATTGCATCTCCAATAAACACCCATTGTTCACTACCCTTCTGCTTTTCATTTACAGGGTACTTTTTTGTGTAACGGTCAGGGACAGAATACGATGTGCACTGCCAACAGGAACCCAGAGTATTGACTTCCACATTAGATGGCTACCTGTTTATTCCCAATCCCCGATCACTAAGTCAGAGCTGGTGGGGAGAAACAGCAATGCCCCAGCCACTAGAAACACCTTCGTGCAGGGAGGGGCTACAAGCTCAGGTTATCTTTCACTGTGAGCACTAAGTTAGTGCTGAAGTGACCATAGCCTGGGGATTGCCGCCCAACCCGGTGCGAACGTACAACCAGTAGAGGCTTGGTGGCCCACACTGCTCCACATCCCTGATCAGCCCGCATGTATGGGGGATCAGTGGGATCTCCTATCAAGCTCGTGCCGGCAAGTCACTATTGAGTTACACTTTAATTACCATTCCTGTTTAAGTGCACTGATTAGGCTGCCAGACCAGTGTGCCCTATGCCTTACAAAGTGAGGAGTGGCAAGAGGCGTAGAGAGCAATACCTGGCTCACACTGCTATCAAGCCGTGGATAGTATTACCTCATCCAACGCAGAATAGGCAGACAGAATGGGACCATGCTGCCCAACTTAGACAACAAGCAGTAGCGCCTGCTTCGGTACCTGTAATCATCTTGTCACCGTGCATTCACATTCACCCTTCGTTCCACCCGGTGGTAAGAGGGTTTCTAAACTGAACAGAGACTAGATACGGCTGGGCAAACCCCAACTTCTGGAGCAGTGAAGCCTACAACTGGAATTACTGCTTCAGAGTAGACCAAGCTTGCCGCTATTGGGTGAAACCCTATTCAACCGCAACACCCAAAATGGCAGAATAAGTAAACAATAGCCAACAGCCATCGCCTCGTACCATAGAACCAGAGTAATCCACCCCGCTTTTGGTCTAGCAGAAAAATTCTCAACATACGTGTCAGTCAGACTTAACCAGCACGCGTCAGTACTTTTATGAACAGAGTTATCAAAAAAATATGTACCTTATTATTACTTAACATGAATCAATTTCTTAGACTACAGATGTAGTTTTGCATATGTGGTCATATTTTATAGGTAATTTGTTGTGTGTTCTATTACAAATAATTTCACTCATACCTGCAGCATTATTAGTCATTTAGAAAGCCAAACAGAATGAATCAGAAAAAGAAATTATATTTACTGATAAAATGTAATCAAAACATATACCTTCATTTGTTAACCTGCTTTCATTAGTTACAGATTTGTGACCATCCCATATCTCATAAGAGTTAAGTCTTTCTCACCTACATATATGAAAGAAGTTAAATAACATTAGTACATATAAAAATTATATTCTTCACCTTGAGAAGTAGATGTTAAAACCTGATGAGTACAAGGTTGATACACAGATTCTATGTATGAGCCCAAATGTTTTGTCATTTTAGCTTCTGGAATGTGCGTTAACAACTTCCCATTTACCTGAAAAATAAACATATTTAGTTTATTTATTTATTTATTTATTTATTGTGTATCAAGCAACAAGGTTTGAGCAAATTGAACCATTGATTGCACCTCAGAAATACCTTTACAGAATCAATTTTCGGTATTACAATGATTTCATCAATAATAAATCAATACTGTCATGTATCGGTAAATAAGAGACTAAATGGCTAAGATTTTATTTACATTTAGTTTTAAAATTGTTGTACAGTTTCGTATGAATTCTTCAATCTAAACTTTAAAAAAATTAGTAGGCTACTAACTTATTTTTATTATACTTACGCATAATATAATTTCACCAAAAGTAAGTTGCTTTTATTAATGCCACTTAGCAGTGGCGGAACAAGGGGGGGACAAAGGGACTTGAGCCCCTCTCTTTGAGTTTGATTTTGCACTGAATAACATGAGATAGTTCTTGAAACAAACAACTGACATGGCTTGGTTACTGGTGAGGGGTGGAGTATACCAGATTTGATAGAAATCCTGATTCATGGCGAGAAATTTCAAAACAATGTTAAAATTTTCCCAAGGGCATGGTGAGCACGTGTACTCTTATTCTCAAGTCAGTTATAGTTGGACAGCCATGTGGTGATCCCCTCACAGCACACGTTAACAAAAACAATTAAAAGAAAGAGTTAAATTAGTGCACTTACACAGTTTATAAATTGAGCACGTGGGTTTTTGGAGTGGGCCAGATCCTTAAGGTACGAAACGTACAATAAAGCAACACAGAGTCTAGGGTCATGAATGGCTATATTGAGCTGAGATAGATACACTATACATTCAAACACAATAAGCTACTCTAGCCTAGAGCGGGCATGGCAATTGGACCTGCCATAAACCGACACTGCAGAAAAGCACTTTTAAGCGTATGTCCGAATTACGGTGTTAAAATCTCCTAGGCTGCAAGTCTTAATGGAGATAACAGTACGAATGCGGGACGAGCAAAAGTTAAGAATAGGTTCCAGAATGAATAAATTTACTATTTCAGCTAAGTGTCCATACAAAAGTAGTTGATGGCCCCACGACGTAGAACATATGCACTCTCATTGGCTCGCAGGTTTAGACTAAAGATGGTGGCTTAGAGATCCCGTTAACTGATGGAGATCTCCCGCCAGCACCGAGAAGGAAATTACATATTACATAAACTTGGACAAATGTATGTAGTAAAACACTCAGTAGCACAAAATAAGATCTCGAGGAATTAACACAGTAATTCCAACATAAGAACTGAATTACTTAAGGTCCACAGTTCTTGTTATTATGTGTGTTGGAAAATGAAAATTACGTGGAAACGTTGGAATAGGCTGGCAAAGCATAAGGGAAAAAATAATTTAAATTAAAACAAGACACTTTACATATGCAAAAGCACTCAAAAGGACAATATTAAATTAAAACATTAATTTAATACTATTTTGGAGAATTTAAGTTTGAGCATGTGGCATGGCGGATGCCGGAACTGCCGAGATAATTTACTTCAAATTTTGACGAAACCGAAAAAATTGCAAGATGCCATTTTCAAATAAAACAAACATGACAAAAACACTATAAAAATATATTACTAATTTAAAGTGTCTCAAGTTTGTGATTAGTAAAGATATGTAATCCATGTGACTTAGCACTCTTAGGCTATTTACACCTCACTTATAGGGAGCAAATGGGAGATAACACTTTTCCGTATTTAAATTAGACTCTGTTTTCAGGGACACAGATCAAAACACCACAATATAAACATAATAGTAAGTTTAATCTTCACTAAATGGGTCATTCGGGTCATGACCCAGTTCATTGATCAGTTAGTGCATGAACAAGCTGAGAGAGCTATGCACAGAATGCACAGCCATGTGTCACTGGTGCATGAGCAGAGCAGCAGTGGGCCGCATCCCGAGTGGAACAGTGAGGGTGACGTCACATCCCCCCCCCCAACCCCTTCCGGGAGACCACTGGTGTGATGTGCAACTTCTCGTAGTGCTGGCTACACTTTAGTGCAGCAGGAGGTGGGATGGCACAAGGGGCACTGCTCGTTGTTGATGCTGGGTGTGGAGGGGTGCACCTATCCCACATGCCAAACTAGTTGCAGTGTTATTGAGGCTAGGTTTTGCAGAGTTGTTGAGGTTAGGCAGAAAACACAACATAGAATGGACAGAATCGTAGCACACAAAAAAAAAATATATATATATATATATATAAAGCGAGAAGAGAAAAAAATTTTGGTACAAACTTGGTGCTGGACGAGACACAGGACAACACAACCCTACACGATAATGAGTGGTAACAGAACAACAAAGACAATTAGTGAGACATACACAAACAAAGAGATTACATGTTGCAATGTACATGTAAACAATAAGGCACAGTAAATGTAAACACAGCTGACTGGACGAGCACTGGCATGTAAACAAACCCTGCTAATGATAAATGTAGACAACAAAACACTATGAAAAAGTGGACGCCCTCAGGAGAGACACGAGATGAACGATGACACAAATACTTACTGGTAATTTGGGCACCAGCGGTGCTTCCCAATCTCTGCACTGTGAGACTCAGTGTTCTCAGGGATGTTGTGGGTTCTGTGTGTCCGTCTCACCAGTGCGTACTTACAAACACGTTGGCAATACTAAACTTTTAATAAAACTCACTGAAATAAACAACTGATGAAACATGTGGCTAGGTCACTGTCACTACTGAATTAAAAATTGAGTTCACTGTAGACTTGCTTTTATTGACATTGTTCATACACATCAACGTGCCAATGAAAATATTATCTCGGTCATGACTAGCCAATTCCGCTTGGGTGCTCCCCGACCCGTAATTAATCTAGCGCACGCCTAATGGATGATCTCACCAAGGTGCATGAAAGCACAGCCTTCACAAGGGAAGAGGGCTGACAGCCGCTAGGGTGGACTGACGGTTTTTACCTGATGACAGGACACTGTAAATTACAAATGAAAACCCTTAATACACATTAACACACGTGATTACTCGGCATCACTAATGCAAACTCGCCAGGGCTCGCCCTCCAGCACGTGATTAATGTGGTGACGGCCTATACACAGAGCCGGCTAGGATGTGAATAATTGCACCGTACAGTAATTACACAATTACATAGACCGTTTAATGATACATGAAATAAGATGGGACATGAGACGAATATTCACAATAAACACACACATGTGTGAAAACAAGCTTAGGTGGCGCGGATGCCGTTGGTTGAAGTTGGTAGCAGACCACGTGGTGCAGGTGAAATTCTAATATTTCTACGTGGAAATGGCTAACTAATTTCAGATAAAATTTTAATCGTGTTAAGCAAGCGATTCTCTTTATGATTAACGTTGTTACAGGCTTGTAACATGCCTGATGGCAGTGAAATCAAACATTAATGTGATCACGGTCAAGTACAAACAGCATCAATTTACAAGAAAATTACATTGAACCCTGTATAAAACTGACATAGAACACTGAAATAAATGATTGCACTACGATGTTAATGAAATAAGCTCTTAAAATGCAATGATGATGTATAATGACTTGGCGTCGGTCGGCCACGTGGTTATACATGATGTTGCTGTAAAATATTCAAACACAAAAATTACCCTTAAATACATACATAAAAATAAGCTCTTAAAATTGCGTGTAGCAATTATGCAGAAGTTACAATGAAATGCCATAAACATAGGCAGATGGCATCTGATTCAAAATGTACAGGTCTTGTGAACACTCCGACATCTTTGTCCTCTTTCTCCTCAATTAAGTTAAAAATGCCACATGAGCATAAGAATTAGTAAAGCGGAAGCATAATGTTGGGGAAAATGTCTGGCAAAAACGTATGCAAGCAAAGATTAATTGGGAAACTTCATTGACTATGGAAACCAAAATCAGTATACAAAAATCGTAGTGCGTACGTGACAGTGTCTTACCTCGCCAGCTCTCCTCAACAGACTGTCCATATACAAGCGTCGCATGGATCTACCATGGCCACCTATGGGGTTCACATAAGCGGAAGTGCTTTGCAAGCCGAGTGAAATATTTTATATTGAAAATAAGATGGCACAAATTAAATTAAATATTGTTTTACATTTCTATAATTTTCTTATGAATTTCATATTATTTTGATGTCTCTTTGTGATGGCGTTCATGCCAGAGTATTAAGTGTTCTTAATCTCGGTGCTGTGGGCACTTTGAATATTCATAACCAAACAATTAAAATTAGTACAAACACTTTAAAACATTTTAAGACATATTAAACACTCTAAAGATAATATAACACATTTTACCCCTGAAATTAACATTTATAGGAAAATTAAAAACTATAGGCCTCTTTGTGCACGTGTGTAACACGTGACATGTAAGCGCCGTCATGGGCTATAGCGTCGGTGGCTGTTAGCCGGCGTCAAACGACCCCTCCCCCAAAGGCCAAGACTTTGCGAACAATGCAACATTTCTCTGGCGGGCTCTGCCCAGCGGGATGCCGATTGAGGGCAAAGAAAACATGGCCTCAGAGGTCGTCGGTTTCTTCTGCGTTTGCAGGGGGTGGTGGTGTATGCAGGAACAACAATGTTGGTAAGCGGTGGTGACTCAGCGCGCCTCTTGCGAATGCTGTGTTGCCCTTTGTTGACACTTGATGTCACACTCACTGCCCTACTAGTTTCCCCAAACCCTTTCAAACTCTCTTGCCCTACTAGGCTCTCCCCTGGGATAACTGAAAAGCCTCTAAAAGGTGTCTTGCCTTCACATGTGGTATCGAGGTTTACGTTTACACTTTGGTTACAACCAAATTCAACTGTGCCCTGGGGAAACCCCTTGAAACCCAACTCACTGGCACTGGTTGTGTTGAAATTTATGTGTGCACTGGTATTACCACTTTCTTCATGTGCACTTGGAAACTCCTCAAACTCACTCTGATTCGTTGTGTTTTTACCTGTATTAACAGAAAAACCCCCAGAAATGGTGTTGCGGTTCTACTTGTTTCCACCTCCTCACTATAGGTGTTGAGTGTACTGTGTGTGCAAAACCCGTAAATAGTAGTTCACTACTTTGACTGGATGTTCCCGTGCTAGTGTTTTCCTCAGTGTAGATGTTGTTGTTCTCTTGTGAACTCCCTGGTGAAATTCTCCAAACTCGCAACGGTACTGGGCATAACGTTGTCTCCTTGCCTCTCTTCCCTACAGGCAGTCGGCTATCCGCAGGTCGTCACGGTGCCGTTTCGTGACACGTCTGGGTCCCAACTTCACTAGATATGTGGGATTTCCCATCTTTTCCACTACTCTCACTGGACCTGTCCATCTAGGTGCCAGTCCAACACAGTATTGGTTCGCCCCGGCCAATAACAGGTTTTCTCGTACTTACGCGTACATCCCAGGTACAAGTTTGTGTGGCGGCCTCTTGCTATTCGGTACCCACACATTACAATAGCTGAGCTGGTTCACCCTAGCTTCTTCATGTACCTGCGCCTGGTGTGTGGCGATTTGTTCAGGTGATTTGAGCGGGTTTTCGAGGAGTACCATGGGGGTACGGAGTTCGCGACCATGTACCATCTTGGCGGGTGTTTTGCCGGTTGCTGTATTCACTCTATTCCGTAGCCAAAACATTACCTCCGGGATTAATTCGGTCCACCTAGCATGATCCTCGCCTAACCAGACACGTAATTGGATTTTTACGTCCTGGTTTCGTCTCTCGGTTGGGTTAGCCCTGGGATGGTAGGCTGGGGTAGTACAGTGTTCTATTCCCCACCTGGTACAGTACTCCCTCCATTTTCGCCCTACAAACTGTGTTCCATTGTCCGTCAACAAATATTAGGGATGTCCCCACCTTGAGAAAAACTCATTCTGCATTATTTGTGCCACTGTGTGCGCACGAACATTGCTTATTGGAAATGCTTCGGTCCAACGGGTAAACAAATCCATGACAACAACAAGAAATCTTTTCCCAGTTTTCATACGCAGGTACAGGCCCATGATGTCAATAGCTACGGTTTTGAATGGCTTGGTTAGCGTCGCCGTCTTCTCTCTGCGGCTTACGGGTGTTACATGTGACACAGCTCTGTACATATTTCCTGACATCTCCCTGAATCCCTGGCCAGTGAAACCATTTCAGCACTTTCCTTCGTGTCTGCTCGGATCCTGGATGTCCGTGTGCCAAACTGTTCTGTGGGTATTTTAAGACAAGTTCCCATTTCTCTCTCGGTACATACGTCTGCCATCACGCACAATTACCAGGTGGTTTGGTTTGGTTTATATTTCCCTGTCCACTACCCTCCAGTGTTCTGTTTAGCATGTGGTACAGTGTTGTTTGTGTTGCGCGGCATCTGGGGAATTTTCTTGTATGGTAGGTGCCTCTTTTAACATGTCACGTACATTCAACTAAACAAGTTCGCCAGGTGGTGTGGCAACAATGTTTTGTACAACGAGGGTGTGTGTTTCTGCAGTTGGTATTGCACGGAACGGTGGTAGTGCCTCTTCCCACTCCGCATAGTCAGTTACAGTTAGATTCGGGCAAGGATTCCTGGACAAGGCGTCCACAAGCTCATTAGTTTTTCCCGCCACGTGTTCTACATTGAAATTGTACTCCTACAGTAACAGCGCCCAGCGGGCAAGTTTACTTTTCCCGTTATGCATTCCCTCTAACCATACAAGGCATCGGTTGTCAATTTTGAGTGTGAACTGCGTTCCTAGCAAGTACGGCTGGTATGTCTGCAATGCATGTACAATGGACAAACATTCTTGTTTGTTAACGTGATATTTACGTTCTGTGTCGCCGAACTTTGCACTGTGATAACTGATGATATGTTTTTCTCTGTGTGTTCCCTCCTAATACAGCACGGCCCCAATGCTTTCTTGACTGGCATCTGTTTGTACAACAATAGATAATTCTGGGTTGAATCTAGACAGCGAATTACAATTCTGAAATGCAATTTTAATGTCGTGGAATGCTTGATCGGCTTGCGGTGTCTAGAACAATTTACGTTCTTCACACAACAAAGAAGTTAACGGTGCAGCGATTATGGAAAAGTTTGGGACAAATTCCCTTAACCAATTAATTAAGCCAAAAAACTTCCTGACTTGTTTACGTGATCTGCGTGTGGGTTTGTTTTGAATGTCCCGTATGTGGTGTTGTGCTGGTTCGTGTCCATTTTCTGTTACATAATGCCCTAAAAACCCCATTTTACCCATACCCAACTTACACTTTTCCAATTTGCACGTAAGTTTATTACATTCAAGCCATTCAAACACAAGTCTCAAATGGTGCAAATGCTCTTCCCAGCTGTTCGACTAAACAAGTACATCATCCAAATACACCATCGCAAAGTCTCCAATAAATCCATCTAATACATTAACTATTAAGTTGTGAAATGTTGCAGGGGCACACTTTAAACCAAATGGCATGGCTACAAACTGAAATCTACGTCTATCTGGGGTCCTGTGGGCAGATAGGCACTTACCAATATCCAGATTCTAAATCAAGTGATGTGAATACCGAAGCTGATCCTAATATTGACAAAATGTATTTCATGTTTATGACTGGTGGCGGCATTTTTACGGTAATCTTATTTAGGGGTCTAAAGTCAACACAGAATTGCCATTCGCCATCTTTCTTTGGAGCAAAGGTAATACCTGAATTATAGAGACTTTATGTAGATTCAGTAACATTATCGTTGAGCATCTCACATACCTGTTGGTAGATGACATGGCAAAAGAAAATACCTGGGTCTCGTGGCTTGGAGTACACCGGGTCCTCGTGCATGGTGACGATCGCGTGCTCCGTGATGTCAGTGTGCTGCAGCTTCCCCTCAGTGTGGAACACGCTGGCATGCTGGTCCAGCAGATGTTGCAGACGTTGCTGATGTGTGATGGGCACCTCGTGCTCAAAGTCAGCAAACGGCACAGCAGTTGTAGTTGTTGTTATTGGTGGTGTTGCTCCCATGGCGTAAACAGTCCATCAGCCACATGTCCCTATGTGCAGACGATTCAGGTGCGGTTCTATCACAGCATGGTTGTCAACAAGCCATGGCAGTCCCAAAATCACCTCTTCACACAAGTCCGACACAATGTAGACATCGCACTTGGTATGCAGCTCTCTAATTTCTACCGTTACGTCCATCACAGGCTTCTCCCTGGTGGTAGGTGGTAGCGAATTGCAGACATCTCGGTGGCACCCTAGTCGTTATTGCTTGTACTAAACCCTCACGCACAAAGTTGTGACTAACGGCAGTGTCCATAACAGCTGTGACATTATTCCTTTCAAGTTCAACACATACTTGTAGGGCTTTGACGGTACTGTCAGTTACCTAGAACACTTTTGCACCTTCATTAGGTGGATTGATATGTCTTGGTGGTGAGATTGGTGCAGGTGTGATTTCGCCAACAACCCGACTTAGTTTTCCGACCTGTTGCCCTGGTAACCATTTCTCCTGTTGTGGTGGTGGAAGTTTCTGTGTCCGTGGTCCTGCCTCACGGGTGTAAACACTGACAGCAGTCGCGTAACATCGGGCAGCACTGTAGGTGTTGATGTGTGAAAGTTCGATCTCAGAGATTGGTATGTCTGTCCCGCTCGTACGTCCTGTTCATACAAACATGCTTCGCGCATAAATTGTTCGACACTTGTCCTTGTTGCCTGTCTCAGATATGGCCTAATACCTTCACGTTTGCGTTGCTGTTCATGGTACAGTAGTGCTTGTGCCTGTATAGCATCCCCGTCTGTGTCAAATCAAACTAGGACCCTCACAGAACTCCTCCCATGTGACTTGATAGTCCCTTACCAAGTTCCACCATGTTGCAGCAGTTCCCCTTAACCTGTTGGCAGTTACCTCAGTCCAGTCATCCCTATGTACATGATGCCTATGAAATTTCTCTTCGCACACTGCTAGGAACGTACCCGGATATTCGCAGTTGTGTCCCGCGAAAGTTGGCAGTAATACATAGTAATCTCGCCTGGTTAAGCCCTGTGGCGTGTAAGTAACAACTACTGGCAGCATGGGTTCCACCTCTGGTGTTGGTGGTGGCTCGATCTCAGTACAGTTCGTCTTACGGCATTCGTCACAGTTTATAACACCGCCGTGGTAGGTGGTAAACTCTGCAGGCCCTATGCATCGTAAATGCAAGTATTTCCTACACTTAGTTCCCACCCCGTCACATCCGGTGCGCATGCACAGGCGTTACTCTGACAGCATAGAGATGTTGTCGGACGTGCATTGACATAAGGGTTTTCGCCCACGTACTTCTCTCAAACAAGTTAATTTCACTCAATCTCCCACAATGCACGCATTGATCGATTGGCATGTCCAAGTAACTCGCGCTCACGTTCGGGGGTGACAAAGTTGTCGCAGTTGCCAACGTGGATGTCTTGAGGGCTTCTCGCAGTCGATCAGGCGTGATGTTCGCCATCTTCTCGCGGTTGATGTGGATAACGTGACATGGATGAACACACTTGACCCCACTTGGCAATGCCAATTGACGCCGTCGGGTGAGACACGAGACGAACTATGACACAAATACTTACTGGTAATTTGGGCACCAGCGGTGCTTCCCAATCACCACACTATTAAGAATCAGGGTTCTCAGGGATGTTGTGGATTCTGTGTGTCTGTCTCACCAGTGCATACTTACAAACATGTTGGCAATACCAAACTTTTATTAAAAATCACTGAAATTAACAATTGATAAAACATACATGGCTAGGACACTGTCACTACTGAATTAAAAATTGAGTTCACTGTAGACTTGTTTTTATTGATATTGTTCACACACATCAATTTGCCAATGAAATGATTATCTCAGTCATGTCTAGCCAATTCAGCTTGGGTGCTCCCCAGCCCGTAATTAATCTAGCGCACGCCTAAATGGATGATCTCACCAAGGTGCGTGAAAGCCCAGCCTTCACAAGGGAAGAGGGCTGACAGCCGCTAGGGTGGACTGACGGTTTTTCACTGATGACAGGACACTGTAAATTACAAATGAAAACCCTTAATACACATTAACACACGTGATAACTCGGCAACACTAATGCAAACTCGCCAGGGCTTGCTCTCTAGCACGTGGTTAGTGTGGTGACGGCCTATACACAGAGCCGGCTAGGATGGGAATAATTGCACCGTACAGTAATTACACAATTACACAGACCCTTGAATGATACATGATACTAAATTCAGATAAAATATTATTCGTGTTGAGCAAGTGATTCTCATTACGATTAGCACTGTAACAGGCTTGTAACATGCCTGATGACGGTGAAATCAAACATTACTGTGACAGCGTGGTCAAGTACAAAAAGCATCAATTTACGTGCAAAATACATTGAAACCTTAATAAAACTGACATAGAATCCTGAAATAAATTATTGCACATACGATGTTAATGAAATAAGCTCTTAAAATGCAATTATGGCGTATACAGTGACTTGATTTCAGTCGGCCTCATGGTTATACGTGATGTTGCCGTAAAATATACAAACATGAAAATTACCCTCAAATACATACATAAAAATAAAGCTCTTAAAATTGCATGTAGCAATTATGCAGAAGTTACAAAGAAATCCCATAAACATAGGCAGATGGCGTCTGATTCAAAATGCGCGGGTCGCATGACCTCTCCAACATCTTTCCCCTCCTTCTCCTTGATTAAGTTAAAAATGCCACAAGGGCGTAAAAATTAGTAAAGCGGAAGCATAATGCTGGGGAAAATGTCTGGCAAAAACGTATGCAAGCAAAGATTAATCGGGGAACTACACTGACTATGGAAACCTAAATCAGAAAACAAAAGTTGTAGAGCGTACATGACAGTGTCTTACCTCGCCAGCTCTCCTCGACAGACTGTCACGATACAAGCGTTGCACGGACCTGCCATGGCCGCCTACGGGGTTCACATAAGCGGAAGTGCTATGCATACCGAGTGAAATATTTTATATTGAAAATAAAATGGCACAAATTAAATTAGACATTGTTTTACATTTCTATAATTTTCTTATGAATTTCAATTTTATTTTAATGTCTCTTTGGGATGGTGTTCATGCCGGAGTATTAAGTATTCTTAATCTCGGTGCTGCGGGCACTCTGAATATTCGTAACCAAACAATTAAAACTAGTACAAACACTTTAAAACATTTTAAGACATATTAAACTCTGTAAAGACAATATAACACATTTTACCCTAAAATTAAGATTTATAGGAAAGTTCAAAATTATCGGCCTCTTGTGCACGTGCGGAACACGTAACACGTGAGCACCGTCATGGGCTCTAGCGCCGCTGGCTGTTAGCCGGCTTCAAAGTAAACAAATGTTCACATGGTACAGAATACAGTAAAGTCCGGATTAACCAGGATAATTGGGACCTGAGAAAACAAAATAAGTGAATTTGTATTAAAAAACCAGATAATAGAATATACACATTTTTACTATTAAAGGTGGAAGTGAAGGACAGCTGTTATATGATGGCAGTGGCATGTCAATGGAATGTTTTGAATTAAAGGTGCGTACTAAACGAAGAACCATGTATCTATTAAAACAAAGTGAGCCAATATGATAATCCTTTTTCGGTGCACATTGCTGACCTAGATTGTATTAAGTATCTGCATCTATCTGAGGAATTTTCTAGTTGTTTACTGCTGTGGATTCTGTTCGCGTGACTCAGGATGCGTCCAACTTTCCAGGTCAAGGCCAGCAGAGTATAAAATGTATGATAGACCTCCCGGACAGGAGTTGTTGAATGGATGAGTGGCTGAGTTTCAGTGACAAATGACAAGCTGTGGGAGGAGTGACCAGCGGAAGGGAAATCTGCAACTGCAAATATCTGCACTGAAGAGTGCGGCTGACAGACTGGAATATTGGACTGGGTGCATGAGTGAAAGACACTACAAATGATGGCACCAGACAGATTGAAAGTGATGATTATGAGTTAATTGAATATAACCAAACAAAGACTTTAAAAAGAATGCTATTTAAAATAAAAATAGACATTAAATATTGTGCTCATTGCGAAATAGAAATATTAATAGTGGAGATAAATTAATGCTCAAAATAATAGCTTTATAAATAAACTAAAATAAAATTTAGTTCTATTATTTTTATTAGGACCTCTATCCATCATGAAATCAGATATGCCTCTTAGGCATTCTTGTAACATTACTATATGGTAAGAAACAACAACAAAACCGAGTAATTCAGTTTGGTGTACCGTGCCATAGTTTAAGGTTACCGATTTACTATGTACTAGCTAGCTAAATACTCAGAACAAGGGCTTACTTAAATTTTTGCTGTTTTGAAATTTTTGATATTTCATGATTTATAACATGTCCCTTGGACTTCAAATAAAAATATTTTAACTGCATAGCAAAAAATACTTTTAGTGGCATATTTCTTATTTAATACCTAGAGCTATTGGTATTTTAAAAATAAAGTTTTCTTCCTTAGTTTTATGTACAGCACTCACCCATGTAGCAAAAATTACATGCTTTTCTGATGTTAATATAAACATCTTGGTTTTGTTCTCATTAAAAGCAACTCTCTGGATATCACCCACAGCAACGTCAAACACACATGTATCTGAAAAGATGTAAGAAACTAATTTTAATCCACACAAGTTTTAACACCACTGCTTCTATAAGTTTAATATATATGTCATGCAATGTTTCATTGATGTCACCAGAGCATAACACACTAATGTGAAGGTGAGTTGACAAAGATATTGTGGTGGAGATGAGTTGAACATTTTCTCACACTTAGGCTGTAGATACAGTCACCTCTCAATGTATCATTATCGCATGTGTTGATAAATCGCATCCACCAACAATTTTTTGTGGACCCGGCGAAATTCCTATTTAAATAATGTTAACATAACCCGCTTTTATCGTTTATCGCATGTTGCTTCAATCAAAGTATATTTCGGGTCCCGTAACCTAAGTTTTTCCGCAACCATGGTTTTTGGCTGATTATTTATGCAAACATCTAGTAACTGGATGGGAAAAGTCACGCGCGCCACCATTTACCACAGCTCTGCAGTACACTGTCTGTCTTCCCAACCCATCTATCTGACACTGCAGCATGGTGTGACATGCGAGACTGGCTTGCTACTTCCCCTTACATGTCTGACAAGAGAGGAAGTGGTTACCTAGCAACCAGCGTGGCGACTTAGCATCCTCTCTCTCAACCTTCTTTCTGTCTCTCTCCACCATGCACCTTCCTTCCTCCCTCCCCTCACATGCCTTCGAGAGGGGAACCTGTTGTCTAGTAAAAGAAAAAAGCAAGTCTCCAATTGCACACACTTACTTTCACACTCCGGCCACAGAGAAAATAAACTGTGCCTGGTGAACATAGAAATTTTATCAACATTATTGATTGCTCAAAATAGTTGCACCTATCATCACTTGTTTTTCGAAGCAAATGGTTTCACCTGAAAATGTTACGCAAAACATTTTAGCGAGGAATTATTATTTGCAAAGATGTTTTCTTTTGTGATTAAAGGGTGATTTTTCCCATAAGGTTTGTGTTTCATTGTATCTGGCGAAAAATTAACATGATTTTAAAACTTAATATTCATTTAACTCAAGTGGCAGCATTTTCGCAAATAAAATTATATGCCCAGAAGCATATACTTGA
Source organism: Dryococelus australis (assembly GCA_029891345.1). Lineage (NCBI taxonomy): Eukaryota > Metazoa > Arthropoda > Insecta > Phasmatodea > Phasmatidae > Dryococelus > Dryococelus australis. Next base: position 249,868,743 of record CM056995.1, read on the forward strand.
CCTCTCTTTGTCACCAAAAATTTTTTGAACATCAAGCAACTTGTATTGTAAGTGTAAAGTTCATTTTCAATAACTTCTTTCTGAGAAATTGGAGCATTTATATTGATTTATTTTAATAGAGGTGCATCTTTTGAATAAACTGATAAAATGTAAGGGCCTATTTGACACCTTTTACCGTCTAATAATGGGTAGGTCAGCACTGAGCCAAGAGCAGTGTAACTCACGACAGGGAAAATCAGACGACGTGGTTTTGAATGATTAATTATTAAAGACAGTGAAGAAATCAATTATAATCGCCTTATTTATTAATGTCTGTCTCAAAATTACAAGTTTTCTTTGCAGTAAAATACAGCATAATTAATTACTTTAAAAGACAGACATTTGCCACAGGCACAAGGTGACGTGTCGGCAACATGTACATGTAGCGGCGTGGAGGGGTAATCCTCCTGCCGCTACCTCTCCTCCTCCAGCCGCCAATAGCACACTGCTCGATCGATAACTTCTCAGTGCGATCTGAGCTGATCAAGTGAGTGCAGGACAATCAAAATTTGACTTGCATTTGGTGTCATATTATTTCCATTTTCAGAGGGTTTGAAAGTTTTATGTGAGCTTACATTTGGTGTCTTATTACAATAAATTATATACAGTATTTTGAGATGTTATTTTCTTTATTTAAACAAGTTTAGGTGAAATGTTTTTCAATTTACAGTTATACTTTTTCTGAAATTCCCATATTTATTGTCTTTATTAGTTAAACTTTATTAAGAGATAATGTACAGTTCTTACTATAGTCAACATAAAGTTTTATAAGTTTAGAAGTTGTATTTTATTTATTTATGTACATGTCAGAAACCTCATCTACTGAAATCCCGCAGTCCCTTGAATAATGATACATCGAGAGTCAACTGTAGATGGTTTTGGAAAATGTGTGAGGTACTAAGCCTTATTGTGTTAAACTTTGTGAAATATAATTTAAACCACACTGTTGCACAAAGACAAAGTGAATGTGGTGCTCAAAAACCTATCAGACTCAACCCTTTTCATTTTTTAATTGCTAGACATACTTCCAAAATATTGCAATACTACATTCACTAAATTTTTGTTTGTGTTATGTCCCCAATAACTTTATTAATTAATTACACAAGGGAAAACTGATAATGAAAGCGTAAAAATAACCTCAATGCTAGTATTGTTAAATTCATCTTTTTATGTATAGAATTCTAAACTATAAATATGACTCGGTGGAAGCGGTCAAGTAAGGTGGAGTACAACACCAAGTACAAAGTATCGTCATACCCCCTCTCATCATTCAGCTCAAATTTAACCCACAGATGCATGAGTGGCAGAGCCACGCCTGATCAAGCACTCAGTGCATGTGGAATGCATTGGCAGATGAATTAGAACACAAACACAGTGCACAAACATGTTACCAGGTCATGCGCCAAAAGAGTGATGGCCATACAACCTGGAAAATGGCAAACATAGCAGACTTCAAATCACCATACCTGACACCTATATGGCAATACTTTAAGGGAAATAGTTTTAAATTCTAAGAATGTGAAGAAGTGAGTTATACGATTAGTTATTGCAGTGAGTATTGTTCTGGGTCATGGTCATTTCGCATATTTTTTCCCAGTGAATGCAACGTTACCACATTTTGCAGTCAAGCATTATTTGCAAAGGTATAGGACTGCTGCTGGCAGGGTGCACAGTTAAAATCATAATGGTTTTATGAATGGTTTTCAGGGTAATTTGCTGTTATTTTATCTTAAGTATGCTTTATGCTTTATACTTACTGGACTATATAAACTTATGTTGTCAGTCCCAGCTGGTCCAATGAGTGGATAGCTCTTCCCATAACTGTACATGTCAATTATTATTCTGTTTTGAATTACAGTGTTTTAATTGTGCATGTCTAGGATATGTTATGTTTTCTCTTCCATGAATATTTATGTCTACTGCAATATTATTAAATTTAAATACATAATGCAATTTTAGATGCAACTACCCCACATAGCAACAGCAAGTAGAAGCAGTGTAATGTAAGATATTAGGGTAAAACTTGTTTTAATTATTTCTTGTTACAGTTTTTTTCTGAATATGGTCTTGCTTGTAATTTTTAATGTATTTCATGTTGTGACACTTCCATGCACATGTGGCTGGCCAGTATTGCTCGCTGCATTCACCATACTGAAGTCTTCTTCCTAGATCTGCCAGAGAAGAAAGGTGTCGCTGCACATGGCAGGATGTTATTATTTCGTTTGGACTGATTCTTAGTTTTCTGCTCTCTTTAATTAATACCCGAACTATTTTCCACTCCAACCATCTTCCCCAGCACCCTCCCTTGCAGCATATTGGCACAAAGAAGATTTTAATTTTAAGATTTTTTGATGTGATTTAATCTGCATGTACTGAGTGACTACAAGCTAAGTGAAAGGCTACTTAAACTTTTGATATCCATGTGCTCTGCGTGCTTAGTTAAGTTCTGTTTTACAACTACTTATCTTGTAATAAAATTTAATAATGTTGTGTTTTTTGTGTGTGCATGCCACTCTGAACTTGTAATATGTGTTTATGGAATGAGTAAACCTGCTCACAAACACAAAATAAATCTTGTGTTGTGTCTTGTCCATTAATGCTTGCTAGTCAGCACAGCTTCTTGATGTGAAGATGACAGCGTACTCCATGGTAGGAACAATTCAGTTAATTCAAGGTGGGTCCTCAATGCCATGCCCATTACTATGTGTGCATGTAATTAGTCGTAGTCGAGGGGTTGTCCCATGTGAACAAGCCACCCTGAAAACAATGTCTCCCCGTCCTAGCTGGGTAATGCTAGGTGACAGCCTCCATCTTTGTCTAGTAACATCACGACTACTCGTCACTACCTTTGCCGGCCAACAACGCCATGATGACAGCGACAGAAACTCACATCATAAACAGCTCAGGAACAGTAAATGTCTTTACAGTAGAATCCCATTGTAGCGAACACAGTAACTGCGAGAACGCAGGTATAAAAAGGTCTTTTTGAGGAACTGTCAAAAATTCGAAAAAATATTCCATGAAAAACTGTAATTTTACGAGTTGAAACTGTGCGGTGAGATCTTGTGAAGCAGGCTTGCGGTGGGACTCGTAACTGTGTGAAGCACGCTTTTGTTATCCGTATTCCATAGATCCACTCCTTCGCCCTGCAAAAATATTCCATGAAAAATTGTAATTTTATGAGTTGAAACATGTATGGTGAGATAGTGTGAAGCAGGCTTGCGGTGAGACTCGGGACCATATGAAGCACACTTTTGTTATCTGTATTCCGTAACTCCACTCCCTCGCCTCCATAAGTACCTTGTGCCGCTCTCCCCAAGCGCATTTTTCTATAAATAGTAGAGATGGTAAAAGGGTACATTTTGAAGTAACAATGAGTATTTGTTACTGTTACACAGACGTACCTGTTATGAACAATTGTTATTTTAATACTCGATACCATTGTCTATAAGGAGAGGTATTAACACAAGTGGAAAAAGTATTGTTACTATGCCCTGTCGTCTGTTTTTCACAGTACGAACTTGCACAAGAATTCAGTTCAGTAGTTGGATGTTTCCTAACAAAGTGCTTTCAAATTAGAAACCAAACTTTTGTAACACAGTTTTTGTTTGCGTAAATCACATTTCGCTAAATTATTATCAATTTCGGTACAAAAGTTCCAATTGCCACTTATTTTCTGTCTTTGTGATATATTCATGGTTGTTGTTACATACACACACTGCAGCCTGTACTCTTTTCCGCTCCAGATAATTTCAACAAAATGAATACGAGTATTTTTAACAGATATCAGTTCGAGACAGGCTGTACCATCTAGTGGACACTGATCAAAACAGGTTTGTAGATACGCATTTGGAAGCAGACATGTACGAGTACATTTAACAGGTATCGAGACACTATCTAACGAGAATAAAAAGAAACATGTCTCTGGTTGCGTATGAGTACGAGTATCTGACAAAATGAGTATGATTACATTTAACAGGTACCGGTATACACAGCAGCGGCAGCAGTGTTATCTAGTGCTATCTGTAAATTGCAGCGTTTATTTGTATGTAAGTAAATTAAAGTTAAGATAAACAGATATAGGGATGAGAAATGGATTGTATCTATTTGGTCCAAGATAGTAGTGCATTTATTTAGTAGGAAAAAGCATTCGTTTTAGTTATCTATACGCATGTACTTTTTTGAAAACGAGTATGCACGTACCTGTTACTTGGTGTTTGTACTCATAACAGATACGTGTTACAAGTTTGTATTCATGGTAAAATACATGTTATGTAAAATACTCCCCATCTCTAATAAATAGAATCCCACCCTTTCTACCTTGACGCCGTTTTCATGAACCAGTTCTGCTTTTCCGTACTCGTTCAGTGTCATTGTGCTGTCAACTGTGTCTGGTTTCAAACAATTTGGCATATGTGGGTCGAACGTTATTGTTAAATGAAAACAAATTTTATTTAAACACAACAGTCCAAGCGATAGCTGGAATCGAATACAGCTACATATTAACAGATTTTTGCTGGGTTTTTTTCTATACTGTGGCACACCAATTAAAGATAGGGACACAACTACTACTACATTTTATCGCTGTGCTGTAACGAACTTAATTTTAATCCATTTTTATACAGTTTTCTGGAATTTTCGCTGGTTTTGAGTAAATCTCGCACCATGCAGGTTTTGTTAGTTGAAAACGTATAATTTTCCAGTGACTACCGCATTTACTGGTATAATTATCACACTGGCACAATTCACAGAGCATATTTCTCTCAACAAGGCATGTAATGCTAACGGGCCCGTGGCACGCACTTTGTTCGACCTCACCAGGTTGCTGACACTTCAAGGTCGCTGGTCCCCTTATCGATTTCTGGCTGAGTTTATTTGTATGCAGGTGGTTTTTTTAACGCAAAGGGAATAGTTTACATTTATATAAATTTTTGCTTAGTAAGAATGCATAATGGGTAAATATGCCAGTCAAACTGCTGCATTTAAACTTCAGGTAATTGCGTATGCAGAGGAACACGGCAATAGAGAAGCAGGTCAAAAATTTGTTGTTTCTGAGTTTAACATGCATGTAATGTTTTCCCAATACCAGGTCGCTGTTACTAAGTGAACCGGACCTGTAACGACGGCAGTGGCAGACGGCGGACGGCCGCTGCCCAGCTAGAATAATTTACAGTGCTTACTATGTAACTTTTGCCACTCATAATATGGCGGCTGACATAAACAATTGGTCTGCGTATGCGCAGTTGAAAGAAGCAGACAAGGCTTTGGCTTCACTTAATAAATGTGGAGAAGATAGGCTGTTGCCACTCCATCATCTATTACCTCCATGGCCTGGCAATGCTACCGAGGATCTAGGAGCTCGCCTGTCCATGCTGCAAAGGATCTAGGTGTTTGCCCAGCTACGTGCACACGGCAATGTTTTCACTACTAGCCCCAGCATACGAGTGATTTAATTTTGAATATGATCTTCATATCTATTATCAATAAATTAAGTGCTGTGTTTTTAAAAAATGTATCCACCGCAGTTGCCGAGGGATTACCTACAATAGAGCCCATTTTAATGTTTACATGCACGTGCATGTCCTTGCATAATTCACGCACCCTAATTTTTTGCACTAAAATCCTGTGAAATAGGTGCGAGAATTATGCCTAAATACGGGTATTTGGTTTGAGGTAGTCATGTGGAGCTGTGATGGGTGAGTTATCACTTGCAGGGCAGTGCTTCGGCGGCCGAGTAAGTGATAGCAGGAAATGCTGCGTAGGTCAGGCAACTGATTGCGGGACAATGCTGCGTAGGTCAGGCAACTGATTGCGGGACAATGCTGCGTAGGCCGAGCAACAGATTGCAGGCAGAGCGGCTATATTTACATGGCGCTGTCAGATTTTCCGCTCATTTTCACGCAATTACTTTTCATACAACAGGATATTTTTACAGTATGGTGGTTTGAACACAAGTTAAAAGCAATTTTAGAGCAATTTTCAAGTATTAGGCCCTACTGGAGATCAAAATCTGTCTAATTCGGGGACAGTGAGAACACTCTCATAGAGAGGATCGAACCTGGAACCGTGGCATCTCACTATAATGGGACGCTACTGTAATAGCAAATGACTACATGTCAAGCATGAACACCTTAGCTTTACTGGTTTCGGGATCGCAAAGGGATGTGTGTAAAGAAAGTGGAGGCCTGGTTGAAAGGGAGGTGTGTGAAGGAGAGATAGGGCATGTCTGGCATGGAAAGGGGTAACAGCTAAGAAATGCATTGGAGCAATCATCCAAAAGAAAAAAAAGCGGATGCTAAACTGTCTGAAAGTTAAAATTACTAGTGTCTGAATTATCAGGAGTCCATATGCCAAAAAAAAAAAAACACACTATGTCAAACATTCTATGAATTACTACTGAATATATCACAACATTAGTAAGACTGCAAAACCTTTCATTTTACACCCTTAAAATTTATTTCTTACTTCTTTGTGCATTTTACACTAATATTGTTCTCCTTCATCTAAAGTTTACACAACATACATTTTCCAATCTTGTCTTGAATTCATGATATTTTTCTCAACCACTCAAAAATTGTACATAAAAAGATGGGGTGTTTTACTGTATCCACGCAAATTAAAAATTTTCATTTAAGAGCATTATGTGTTGATTGGTAGTTAACAGCATATGGATTGTAATGTAGAGGGTTACCATTTGCAACATCCTTTCCTGCAGTCCACAACCATATTGAAACTGTAGTTCGTGGTGAGTTACTGACTGTAACCAGGTACTTGGCACATGGACTGAGACCAACCAGCTGGGTTCCTCCTCCAGGGTGAGGGTCAAATAACGTGCATATAGGCAAACTGTAGGGTCAACAAAAACATTGATCACTTTACTACTTGCCTTTCATTTCTTTTATCTTTCGTTATACTGTTGGTGTAACAGTAGTAAATTAATAACCACACAATATGAAAAGTACCCAGAGAAAAGTGTAAATAAGCAGTCATACCAACTCACAATTGGCAAGTATACCATAATCAACTCTACCACATTGTGACATAATTTAAAATGTAAATTAATATTTATCACAATTTACTTGATTATTAAGTGAGTTGGAAGTTAGTTATTGTTATGTACCTAGTCCAGATGCCATCTTGGCCATACACATACGGCCACCAACTACGGCAAACAAACTTCCTACACAATACTTCCCCCTCCTTAATTTATCGCCTCCACTAATTGTTCTGGTGACCGTGCCCCCCCCCCCTTTTTTCCCTCCCCCCCCCCCCCCCCCCCAAAAAAAAACAACTATACACAAACCAAAAACACCTTCAGTCTACCACTCCCCCCTCATTGGGGGACGTCACCAACTCCCACTACTCCTTTGAGTCCCCAAGCCAGGTGGAGCTATAGTTTCCCCACCAAACACCTGGAAGCCTTCTTCTTTTCCCCCCACTATCATCTCCTGCCCCTGATACTCCCTGTGAATTTCCCACTGTTGAGTCTTCCACTTCTCGTGTTGCTAGCCACCATGGTGCAGATTCTGTTCCAACTCCTGATGCTACTCCCATTGCTAGCCCTTCTGCTCTGACTCCTGATGCTTCCCCTCCCTGTACTTTTCCAGCCACCAGGTCTTTGGTCCCCTTCATTGGTATTGCTCCTGCTTCCTCAGACGATATCAGGGGCTCTATTCTAAGTTTATCCAGATGCAGTTTCAGATTTTGAAATAACAATTTTCGTAATATTTCCACTGTTTCATATTCTAAGTTATAGACAACTTCTTTATTTTCGTGATAAAATGATAGAGAGCCCTCAACAGATAATGTGTTGTCGAAAGCTGCTTTCCCAATTGGGAAGCTCAGTTTCAACATGGGCAGGTGAGAAGCATGATGGCCGTATTTATTACAAATGAGCATAAACTTTATGGTTCCGTCCTTCTTAAACGTAGCACTAACATATAAAAGTCTATAATACATGTGAAACTTTATTAAATACATCTAATTGTATCATTACATGTTCGGAAGTATTAACATTATATTCCTGTATCTCAAGTCCATTTCATAAGTGTAGAAATGGCTAAGTGGTTATGTTGCATGGGTGCTAGTAAACAGAGAAATATTTTTTTGGGTTCAGGGCACAGCTGACAATTTTGTTTTACTTCTCATAATAATATAGAAAACCATTTTATCCATACATGCAATAATTAAACTAATTAAATGTACATCTTCTACCTTTAAAAGAATAAATAAATAGACTACACAGTTTTGTTTGTATGAAGCACTATACTTCACTAGTAGTACTAGAAATTTTTGTGTTCCTAAAGAAAAAATAAACACCTTTTAATATACAAGATTTTTATTTAGACCTAATGCAATTTTCTAGGCAAACTTTATTTTGTATTTACTAAAATGACATTTTGCATATCATCATCTATACATTTAGTTAAGTACATCACAGCAAAATTTATTTTAATGGACTGTTTGATGGGACTACGATGTAACAAATTATCTCATATTTTAACAGGCGTTTTTATACGTGAAACAGTATATTCCTTTAAAACGAGTACTGTTTTCAACTGCCAACCTATGTATACAACATGTTAATCATTCACCGTGTCACCATTTTCCCCAGCCAATAGTTTAACCATATGAAAAGATAGAGGCCATGTCGAGAAATTTCACTCTAAATATCCAGCATTATGCATTGATAAATTAAATAGTACTTGTACAGCATGTATAGGAAACATGTGAACGAACTTAGGTACGTGATTTGTGACTGGAAAAGAGGAAGATTGATACAGAACACCCACGGTCCATCTCAAATAATAAGAGCTGTAGCAGCCCCTAAAGGTGGTGGGTGACAAAGACATTATGTGGCATGATAGGCAAAGTACTTGCATTAGAAGAACACAAATTGGTATATGGAGCAAGTAAATCAAGATCTTGGATACACTGTAGGTATGGTCCGTCGTACACACCCCTAACATGTAATAGGAGTCTGCACATTTTGATTGCATGCAACATGTACATCGTGATGTTAAATTGATTGTGGATACCATGGGATGAAGCAGGATGCCGTAAGTATAACTTCAATAAATTTTGACAGTTCTCAAAAAGAAGTGCAGCCACGATGTATCCCTCTGCCACAGCTGTTCTGTCAGTGAAGAAACCGATCTTAGTAAACAAACTACGAATCTAATGGCAAGCATTGAAAGACTGACAACTTCTGTCCAGTAATTAGGCTACTATAAATGGTTGCCATTCCCAACTGTTTTATTTTTGTTATTATCACATAATATACTAGTTAGGGTTCTGTTTTATTTTATTGGTGGTGTGGGGAACTATACTTTTACGTCTTTCGGGAGACAATTTTTTTGTGGTTCTTCTTACAAGAGAGTGACTCTTGGAACTTGCATTGTTTTGATGAAGTGTTGGAAAATTTTGTGCTTACAGAAATAGCAATCAATTTACTATAACTCAAAAGTTTTAACTTCATCGAAAGAACTAAATGCAATAAATGTGTCACTGTTCGTACCAATGCAAAAAATACTCAACAGATAAATATCATTGCATTTTTTATATAATGAACTACACTTAAAGGGCGCTTATTTAGGTCATGTACATTTTAAAACCTCCCGCACGTACAAAACGTAATAAATTCGTCACTGTTAATACCAATGTGCGAAATGCACATTGTAAACATGTTAAACAAATTTAACTTCTACGTAAAAATTGTTAGTGTTTCAATCAAATAAAAGTCCAAATGCATTTCAAATATTCTAACAACAATTTAAGAAAACATTATTTACAAGACACACTTACTGTTCACTTAGTAATTCCTAAACACGTACCAAACTTTGGATGATTAATTCTCGTGTCGGTTACTGATACAAAATAATTTATTTGCTGACTTAAGCAATTAACAAAACACTTAAACTATTTCTTGAAAACAACAAATTCACACTTCACAACGAAAATAATTTTTCGCGGTGGTCACAGAAAATGGCGGACCACAGCACAGAACAAACCATTTTACAAAGCGGTAGACATGTGTCGATAATTCATTTTACTGAGGAGAGTGTTCTAAAAAGGCACCTACGACAAACTACACTTAATGAAATACATAAATACTAAATTAATTAACTGTATATATAATATTTCAACAACACCAGCAAGGAATTCTCGCATATTGATAAATTATGAGAGAAGAGAGCACAATGACAAAAACTGCTTTTCACCGGGCGGGTGGAGACCGTAGACAACAGACTCAATGGAGATTGGTGGAAATCTTTCACATAACTGTGATGTTCGCATGCTCTACCATAATATTTCTAAATATTTTTAAAGCCCTTGCTCAATAACTCAGAAAAATGAGCATAATTTTAAACGTAAATGTTGTAACTATCATTAATTTTGCACATTATAATTTTTAATTCAGAGTACTATTTTCTTTTACAATCATCGCCAAGAGTGCCAACATGATAACACGCATCCTGCAACAACCATCAGCTGAGACAGTACTGTTTACATACTGTGTAGGTTAGTTACAATGTCTGTCTAATTTTATTAAAGTTATATGAAACAGACGATAGCAAATAAGCTCTCCTTGTTGCAAGTCTCTAGGATCCACCATTTCCGGTTAAATCGCAAACAAAGGGTACATTGGTAGCACTAGTATGGCCTAGTGAGTAGGCAACCCTCCGGCACCCAGAAGAATTCAGCGGGGAGTCCCTGCAGAATGCAGGAAGAGAGTGTGGCGGCACATAACAGCAAGGTCTTGAGAGCCGATGAGGACGATTGAGGTGAGTTTAGAGCTGTGCCGGAATGGAAGGATGGGACAAACAGGAGAACCCCGAGAAAACGTGCTGACCAGCAGCATAGTCCAGCATGACACCCACATATGAACATCCAGTGGTATATCCTAACGCTAATCTGTTGTTTAACCGGAAACGGTGGGACCTACAGAGTTTCAACAAAGGGCACTTATTTGCTACTTACATCATCCTGCTTCATCCCATAGTATCCACAATTAATTTAACCTCACGGTGTGCGTATTGCATGCAATCAAAGGGTGCCAACCCCTATTATTTATGAGGGGGTGTGTATGACGGACCATACCTACCGTGTATCCAAGATCTTGGTTTATTGCTCCATGTACCAATTTGTGTTCTTCTAATGCACATACTTCGCCTAATATCCCACTTAATGACCTTGTTGCCCATCGCCTTTAGGAGCTACTAAAGCCATTATTATTTGAGATGGACCATGAGTGTCCTATATCAATCTTCCTCTTTTCTGGTCACAAATCACGTGTCTGAGTTTATACACATGTTCACTATACACACTGTATAAAACAATGTACAAATTATTTATATATATGTACACTTTTATGCATTAACTAACAACTTAAAATGCACAGTTTGTAATTGAATAGCTTTAATTACATCATACATGATTGCATGCACAGCATGTGTTGGCATTCAGCACATTGCCTGCCTGAACACATGTGAAGAAGGGGAAGGGAGTTGTTGTGAGACGGTCTGTAAATCCTGAGCACTGCCGAGGGAGTGAGGTCTTGAAACAATAATGCACTTAGAACAACTATTTAAGCATATTTTGCTCCTGATTGTTTCAAACTGTGTCTCCCGATCAGTAGGAGCACTGACTGTTGAGCTAGACATTGAAACCTGCTGATAGACTACTCGAAAAACTTAGAACAAACCCCCAGGCTCCTCCCTGCCTCTTGCTTAGGTGCAATATGGGGTGAGTGCCTCTGTTTGCGCAGGGATACCTCCTCTTGCACATGACTTTCATGTAAGTGATATCAATGAAAAAATCTTATGACTTCCCCTACCTTGGTCCTGTATATCACAAGGTTCACATGGGCCACAGTGGTGTTTTAGTTAGACCCCTTACCTCCCACTTAGGCGAAGTAGGTTCAATTTGCGGCAAAGTCGCTCCCGGATTTTTGCATGTGGGAATTGCGCTAGACGATGCAGCTGGTCAGCAAGTTTTCTCGAGTATCTCCCGTTTTCCCCGCCCCTTCATTCCAGTACACATACTCACCGCAATCACCCCCACTGGCTCTCCAAGACCTCGTTAAGAGCCGTCCAAATCTCTTCACTTACTTATAAGGTTCATCACTTCTACAATACACCCTGGTAGCCATCTTGGCTGTTCCCCTCGGACACTCTTTACCAACAATGAGTTCTGCATCCTGAACCAAGTTTCTTGACACCCACTTAGTTTTCTCATCTCATCATGATATTCAGGTAGGTTTGGCTTCCCCAAGAACACTTTGTACATGGTTTCTTCCTCAAAAACATTTCAACTGGAGTCTTCCCAATTGTCAGGTATGGTAACTGCAGTATAAAACAAACACTTATTAATTGTTTATTGCAGGGATAGTGCTCCCCTCTCTTGTTAAGACTATTCTCCACTGCCTACTTCACGAGTGCTGTCATCACTAATTGCACCATTCCTTCTGTTGCTCTGTTGGATTTCAGGTGGAAAGGTGGAGTTAGGTGCAGTGTGGCGGCATTTGTTGTGCAAAACTGGTCAAATTCCTTTGAAAAAAACTGAGGTTCATTATCCACCACCATCCTTTCTGGCAAGCTGTATGCTGCAAAAGCTGTTCATAACTTAGCAATAGTTTTCTCCGCTGTGGATTGGCGATACATCCACCTATTTAGAATATGCATCCACCAAAAAAAATAGCCTTTTTCCTTCCTTTCTGCAAAGTTGATATGTACACACTCCCCCACTCGAGAAGTCTCCAGCTAAGATACCTGTGACCTTTGAGCCATGTTATGTCTAGAAACTGACAAGTTATGCACCTCTTCACAGTGTTCTCAATCTAGTTGTCCATTCCCAGCTACTAAACATAACTTCTCTCCAGCATTTTCATCTGACCCTCATGCAACATTTGCAACATCATTTTCCTTAAAAACTGTGGAATTACTACCCTGTCCACACACATTACACAGTTGCTTTACACTGCCAACTTATCATTTTGGCTTACACAATGTTTTATACTGGGCTCTCTAACGTTCGTTGGTCATTTATATATACCATAGTTCTTTACAATTTTCAATACTTAAGTATGTTCTATTTTTATAGCAATCTTTGCTGTCTTAATTGGCATGTCCAGAAGATGCTAAACCTGTAAGACTGGTTGTTCTATAGTCAGTGCTTGAGATGGTAACCTCACCAGCTCATCAGTATTACCCATGTCATGCCCTTTTCTGTACAACAGTATGTCCAAAGGAGCAAAGTCCACCGTTGCAATTGTGCCACTGCTAGAGATAGAACTGCCTTCTTAGGCTCAAAGATGGTGGTCAAGGGACGATGATCTGTGTAGAGCGTGAAACGGCTGTCATGTAAGTAATTGTGGAACTTCTATACAGCAAATGCAAAGCTCAAAGCCTCCCTCTGTAATTGGCATTAATCCTGCTCTGCTTTGGACAGAGTTTTTGATGAAAATAAAATGGGCCATTCTGTGTCATCAGGTATCCTGTGATAACACCGCTCCTATTCTGTATTGTGAGGCATCACTTGCTACAGTCAGTTGTTTGAATGGGTCAAAAGGCACCTGAAGCTTAGAGAATCTATTCATTACTTTCTTCAAATAACTGCTGGAACTGTACATTCCATATCCATGAAACTCCTGGTGCCAACAAAGTGAATAGCAGTTTCAACTTGGGTGACATATCTGGAACGAATCTGGCACATAAATTGATCAACATCAAATAAGCTTTTAACTGTGTGACTGTGGTTGGTGCTGGGGCCTCCTTTATCACCTCTTGGAGGTCTATGGCAGGTCTAATGCCATCCCCTTTAATGACATACTCCAAAATTTTTTATTCCGTTTCAAAGAAATGGCACTTCTCTTTTCTGGCACTCTCCCCATGTTCTCACAACCTCTGCAGCTTAGCTTCCAATTTCTATGCACATTCCTCTATTGAACACCTCGTTATCAGGAAGTCATCAAGTATGACACCACACCTGAAATGCCATACAAGATTTGCTCAATCACCACACAAAATATGCCAGAAGCACTTGACAATCCAAAAGGCATTCTCTGATATTGGTACAAACCCTTGTGGGTGTTCAATGTCACCAACTCGCGAATTTTACCCTACCACCAATTGCTGGTATGCACTAGATTAGTTCAGCACATAAAACACCTAACCATTTGCCAAAGATGCAAAAACATAATCTATACATGGAAGTGGCTAGCTCTATCCCAGAATTTACTGTGGCCTTAAAATCAAAACATAACCTTACCTTGACGCTGGCTAACAGCCAGCGGCGCTAGAGCCCATGACGGCACTCATGTGTCACGTGTTCCGCACGTGCGCAAGAGGGCAATAATTTTCAACTTTCCTATAAATGTTAATTTTAGGGTAAAATGAATTATATTGTTTTTACAGTGTATAATATGTCTTAAAATGTTTTAAAGTGTTTGTACTAATTTTTATTGTTTGGTTATGAATATTCAAAGTGCCCGCAGCACCGAGATTAAGAACGCTTAATACTTCAGCATGAACGCCATCACAAAGAGACATTAAAATAATATGAAATTCATAAGAAAATTATAGAAATGAAAAACAATATTTAATTTAATTTGTGCCATTTTATTTTCAATATAAAATATTTCACTCTGCATGCATAGCACTTCCGCTTATGTGAACCCCGTAGGCGGTGTTTGGATATTTTACAGCAACATCACGTATAACCACGTGGCCGACTGAAGCCAAGTCTTTGTATACACCATCATTGCATTTTAAGAGCTTATTTATATAATATTGTATGTGCAATCATTTATTTCTGAGTTCTAAGTCAGTTTCATTTAGGGTTCAATGTATTTTACATGTAAATTGGTGCTTTTTGTACTTGGCCACGCACCCCGTGGTCCGCTACGAACTTCATCCAGCGGCATCCGCGCCACCTAAGCTTGTTTTCACACATGTGTGTGTTTATTGTGAATATTCATCTCGTGTCCCATCTTATTTCATGTATCATTCAAGGACCTATGTAATTGTGTAATTATTAGTGTACGGTGCAATTATTCCCATCCTAGCTGGCTCTGTGTATAGGCAGTCACCACACTACCCACATGCTTGAGGGCGAGCCCCGACGAGTTTGCATTAGTGATGCCAAGTAATAACACGTGTTAATGTATCAAGGGTTTCATTTGTAATTCACCATGTCCTGTCTTCAGGGAAAACCGTCAGTCCACCCTAGTGGCGGCCCTCTTCCCTTGTGAAGGCTGTGCTTTCATGCACCTCGGTGAGATCATCCATTTAGGCATGCGCTAGATTAGTTACGGGCTGGGGAGCACCCAAGCGGAATTGGCTAGTCATGACTGAGATAATAATTTCATTGGCACGTTGATGTGTATGAACAATATTAATAAAAACAATTCTACAGTGAACTCAATTCTTTTATAGTGACAGTGTTTTATCAATTGTTTATTTCAGTGATGTTTATTAAAAGTTTAGTATTGCCTACGTGTTTGTAAGTATGCACGGGTGAGACGGACACACAGAACCCACAGCTTCCCTTAGAACCCTGACTCTCAATAGTGCGGTGATTGGGAAGCACCGCTGGTGCCCAAATTACCAGTGGGTATTTGTGTCATCGTTCGTCTCGTGTCTCACCCGATGGCATCAACCTCACCATTCTCTTTGGTACCACCACCAGGGGGATAGCCCAATTATTGTAGGTAACCTTTACCAGGATGTGTTGCTATTCCAAGTACTCTAGTTTCCACTACTCTTTCTCTTTCATATTATACAGTACCATTCTTTCCTTGAGAAAGATAAGTGAGACTCCATCCTTGAGGTTAAAGTTATCCGCAAAGTGTTTTATTTCCCAGAAAGCTCTATTACATATATCAGCATGCTTATGAAGTAGCCTTTTAAGCACTCTCTCCTTTAGCTCCAATCCATTTGCATTTACTCCATTCTGTCCCTGGTCCAGTAACACTGCACTAATACTGTCCCAGTACAGCTGGATACGTCCTAGCCAATCCCTTCTGAGTAATAAGGGAGTCGCTGTTAACACAAGTCACCATCAAAAGTGGCAGTTGCTTTTTCTGTTCTTTATACAGCACCTCCACTTTAATTCTCCCTTTCACTGGTAAATAGTCCCCAATATATGTTCGCTTACTGTCTGATTTCCATAACTGCAGGTCAGGCCAATTAGCATGATATGTTTCATCTGACACCAAGGTAACTGCCAATCCTGCATCTACTTGCATCACCAGTGGTCTATCTTCCACCATAACCAACACCTGATATCCTACAGTAGCCACCATCTGCTGTCGCTGCACAATAAACAAGTCCAAAATTTCATTTTGGCAGTTATCACTCGCCCTGTTCCCCCTTCCAGGCTCACCTGTTATGTGTTCCACTACTTCACATGCACTACTGCCAACTTCTATATTCAACATTTCCTGGCCAAATGCCACACTTTAGAACTGTTATGATCCTTAACTGTGAGTATGGGTATGTCACTGCCACATGATTCTTACTGCCACAACAAAATATTCCCTCTGACTCCTACTACTCCCGGTGTTTGTTTATTTTGTACTGCCTTTTGACACACTTCTTCCAATACTGACTGAGGAACCTCGAACAGCTTCTGTTGTTTTTCTGCTTGTTCCAACATCATTGCCAAGGCATATGCCTGCTCCAATGTGTACTTGGCTTCAATGAGCTTTTGTTGAATGTTTTGGCTGCATAATCCACTAACAAAATGATCTTGCATTGCCTCCAGCAAAAATGACAAAGTGCACATTTGTGGCAAATGCTAAACAGTGACTCAGAACTCTGCTATTTTTCTTTCTGTATCCACCTGTGAAATTTCAACTGTTCTCAAGTCTTTGGATTATAATCCATTCACAGTTACTTCACACTTTTCTTAAGCCCTGCTAAAGTTCTACTTCCAAGCTATTCCTCTGCCTCAGCAAACTAATCTTAACTAAGTCTAGAAAACTATACTAAAAGGCAACGCACCAAATTCGGGCACACTCAGTTGTAATAATATTTTGCTTAAGAACTATTTTTTACCTAGGCATTACCAACACATGTGTTTACTCACTGTTTTTGTTAGTATTTACTATAAATTAAATATTATAATTGGTGAATAAAATATAGGTAAAACTTCAAGTTAGTGAAAATAAAATACTTTCATGTTAACAGAGGTATAAATATAAAACATTTGTGATATATGCCATATTTAGGGAATAACTAAACACGTTATATATGGGGTGATTTGTCAAAGGTTTGATATAAAAAGTGTGAATAAACCACAAATAGACTATATAAAGAGTTTTTAGTACCAATTCAAGCTCTGCGAGCAACTTTATTTCCAGGCTCCCCTGGAGACACTAAATTGAACAAAATGCCAAATGTATGCTTCCCATTCACAGACAACTACAATGAGAATTGCTCTTTCTCAGGTACTGAATTTGTGTCAAAATTAATGTGGCTTTGCTGCTTGTGAGGTACAGAGTAGGCCAGATTTGAGAGAAACCCTGATTCATGGCTAGAAATTTAAAAAAGACATTAACGTTTTCCCATGAGCGCCAGCTCATCTATGAACGGCTGAGCACATGTTGACTCATTCTCAGGACAGTAGCAGATCGACAGCCACGTGGCAGTCACCTCGCAGCACACATTAGAGAAATAAGTTAAGACAGATGTTCTGGTAGCACATTTACACAGTTCGTAAATTGAGCACGTGGGTTTCAGAAGTGAGCCAAGTCCCTAAGATACGAAACGTACAAATAAGCAACAGAGAGACTAGGGTCACAAATGGCTACATTGAGCTGTAATAGATGCACTACACATTCAAACACAATAAGTCACCCTAGCATACAGCGGACATGGCATTTGGGCCTGCCATTGGCTGAAGCAGCAAAAAGTACTGTCAAGGCAAGTGATGAAAATTAAATATAAGAAACCTTCCGAAACTGCGAATCTGATGGAGAGGAGGATAGGTACATGGGAGGAGCAAAACAAATAAAAACAAATCTGGTATATTAACACCTACTATTGCACCTAAAGGGTTAGTACAAGTCGGTGAGAGCTACAGCGACACACGCCTACCCTCTTTGGCATGCTGGTCTAGACTAAAGATGGTGGCACAGATATCCATTAACTTGCCTGCGATCTCCTGCCAGCATTAAGAGAGAATTTACACTCTACATATGTTTGGCAAAATGTATACAAGGAAGCATTTCAGAACACAAAAGTCACTCAAAAATTTAGCAGAATAATTCTTACATATAAAATTACTTGCTCATAATGCAGAGTCCTCATTTTTGTTTGTGTTGGAAAAATAAGATTGATGTGAAAAAGCCAAAATGGGCCGGCAAAGCATGTAGAACATCATTAGAAATTTAAAAAAGACATTTTACATATACATAGGCACTCAAAATGACAATATTAAATTAAGAAAATAATTTAACATTACGTGAAAGAATTTAAGTTTGGGTATGTGGTATGGTGGATGCCGGAACTGCCAGTATCATTTATGTTATACATTAACAAAACTCAAGAAATTGAAATATGCCCTATAAATATGATGCAAATACACAAAAAATATAGTATTATTTATGAGTGTCACAAGTTTGCGTTTAGTAGCATTACGTAATCCACGTGGCTTTGCACTCTCAGGCTTATTATGCCTCACTTAATGGGAGCACAAGGGAGATAACACTTTCCCTTTTATAAACTAGACTCTGCTTTCAGGGACACACATGAAAATAGCACTATGCCCTCGCTGAGCTGAGTTCTCCCTTGGTAATACGGGTCCAGCGGGTCAGGAACGGTTCAAAAGACCCATTCTCGCATGAACGACCTATGTGACCCATTACACTGAATGCACTGCTGTGTATGGCTGGTGCACGAGCAGAGCAGCAGTGGGCTGCATCCTGAGTGAGAGCGAGGGCGACGTCAAAATAATGATACAACCACATCAAATAGTACACAATATTATCTAAACATTCATCAAACTTGTCTATTCTTCCAACAAATGCCATTGTAACCACAATCCATACACATTTTATTAAAAACCTCATCGCCAAAATTATATACCTAGCACACACAACATCATGGCCACATACATAGCTGTCAACCACAGCACTACAAACACTCTATACAATAGACATAGTACCATTAAGTTTCATTTAGTATTCAGGTATATTTACTAATTGCCTTAATTTTCACAAAAAAACACATACAGTCAGATTTCATTGTTTGAGTTCAGACATGGGTATAACGAAAGCGGGCACTGCGGCGGAACAATGAAGATCGCCATGCTCCATGTTAAGTCGTCCCTGTGCAGAGGCCGCAGGGATGGCACCAGAACCGAACCGCAAGGTAGTGTTATGAGGGGCGCAGTACAACAGGAAAACAAACAGTACCACTGAGGTGGAGAATCTAGGCCAGCAGTCTGAATAAAAAGGCATGGACACATGACGTCAAGGTCTTGTGTCTTCTGGTTGCCGGAGACAGCCACTCCTGGAGCTGGTGCGGGTGACATCAGCTAGAGCCCCCATACGAGAAATGTCTTCGTGAAGCTACAACCAAATCAGTGGTGAGTATATAACCCATTGAGAGTGTAAGAAGGGGTGCAATAGCTAAGGGCATTAATAGTTTTGTTTCAGACTGTTTCTAAACAGTAACTTCTCTGCTTAACTAATATTGTATTATGCTAATCTTATTTTCATGTACAATGAATGACATAAAGTAAAGTCAGATCCAACTAACTTGAATGATTATTCAGTTCACACTCCTATACCTACAAGTAACGCAGCTTAATATCTGTACACCCTTAACATAAGATAGGAAGGAGTGTAACATCCTGTGCTCTGAACTGTCCATCGAGAAGTCAGAGACGTGTTCAAATGCCAGAGAACTTAAAAGTACATATGCACAGCACTTTAATGGTTACCTTGCTACTCAACATGGTGCCATGCACAAACTTTAAACCTGATGCAACATTCACTAGGCCACTTGCTAGACAATTTTAAGTTTTGTCCTTACAAACTTCAAGTGGTTCAAGAGCTGACGGACATTGATAAACGGGCACATCACCTGCTTGAATAATCATGCAATGATAAACCAAGAACCATTGTTTCTCCAACACCTGCTCGTCAGATGAAGCTAACATTTTCCTTTCTGTATATGCGAACAAACAAATCTTCGGTATGGTATTGTGAAATCCTTGACTTTTACCAGAAAAGCCTCGTACAAGTCAAAAAGTTGTGGTATAGTGTACAATTAGTATGAGTGGGATTATTGGTCTATACTTTATTGAAGATGATGCCAAACTTGCAGTAACAGTGAATACCGACCACTACTGCCAATGGTTGCAGACATTCCTCATCCTGGAACTGCCAGTGAGACAACTGGTAGGCATTTGGTTCCAATAGGACAGTGCAACAGCACACATGGTATGCACAAGTATGGCTGTACTATGACAGACTTTTCCAAATTATTTGATTTCCCGCATTGGCGATGTAATGTGGCCATCCCACTCCCACTATTTGATGACTCCAGACTACTTCCTCTGGGGTTAGCTTTGCATGTCGTTTGCAGATGATCAATGAGTTTATGCTTATCAGCAGTGGTAAAATACATACTATTACACAGGGCATGAGACACAAAGCCTTCGTGCATCACCTTAACCAGTGCATCTGAGCTGAAGGTGGACATTTGGAAGATATTTTCAGGGTGCAGTGATGTCTGTGTTGGCCATACTATACTTTCTCCTAATGCATATGTCCATTTACTGTGTATATGTGTA
Source organism: Dryococelus australis (assembly GCA_029891345.1). NCBI lineage: Eukaryota > Metazoa > Arthropoda > Insecta > Phasmatodea > Phasmatidae > Dryococelus > Dryococelus australis. The sequence continues at coordinate 249,889,584 of CM056995.1, forward strand.
TTGCATGACTATGTGTACGCCTGTATTAGATACCCATGTGTATGTGTTTATTTCATACCATATACAGTAATTACCAGCTCTCACCATCTTTCTATTGTCACTTGAATGTAGTAGATACAATATGTGTCATCCTGTTGAACAAATTCTGTCAATGTTTATACATGACCTTGGATACAAAAATTTACTTTGAGATCCTAGACCCCTTGTGAGGGTGCTGTACTGTTATATATACATAAACAGAAATATTTGCAAAATTATACTGTATATGAAAACCACTAAGATATTGGCCTTAAGTGTTAAGACTCACACAACAGTTGAACTATGGCTACAGATACAATTACCATTGTTTGACATCCCACACAATCACAACATTGTCATCACCATCATCTGCAGTTGCAATCCACCTGCCTGAACCATCCGCAGAAATGGAGGTCACTGCATTTTGCTGCAAAAAAAAATAGGTACCATGATGGCTTAACCGTAGACAGTTCATCATTACTAGCTACAAGTACTGTCAAATGGGAATACTTGAGCCACTTCAGAAAGTTTAGCTTGGTGTAACCGAGTAAATGTCATTTTATAAAATACACTTTATAGGTCAGATTTTAAGTCTAGCTATATAGAAAAGAACTCTATATATATAGATATATGGTTAGACATATTTAAAATGTGTATATACATGTTTATTTATTTATAGCTAAAGGAACCCTGTTATCAGGGATACTTGAGCAACCAGGGGTGTATTCTCCATGAATGCAATTCATGCAGTGCATGCTTTAATAAAACTCAAACACGAACATTTTTCTTTTAATTAAAAATAAATTTTTCTTCCCTCGCTACACAAAGAACTGGGTTGCACCCCTCAAATTAATAGTTACTCAAAAATTCATGATAAGGTGCTCAGGGGAGGTGCGCGCAGTGCGTGTTTCGATAATTGATCGTAATAGTTCCCTGAAATGCTGAGGCATAGCGCTGTGGTATTCTCAACCCTCATTCAGCTGGTGTGATGCCACAGCAAGCTTACACGAAATGTAGCAAATGCATGCACAAGGTGACATTGCATTCAACGTGCTAACAAGCGAGTTTATATCTTTATATTCAATTTTTAGTGATTGATTGTTTGCGTGTTCTACTGTTACATTTGAATTAGTATTTTAAACAGTAGTTTCACAAGATGAATGGTGACTGTTAAAGTGACATTGTAATAAGTTTGTTTAATAAATTGTTTCTGTTAATGGTAAATGTTACAATGGAAATAATTCTTGAAAACATAAAACTTAAAAGTAAATTATGTTTCGTGAACATTAAGAAATAATTTTAAATTACTTTTTAGTTACGTTTTTAGACAGGCAAATATTGACATTTTTAACAGATTTTAAATATTTCTTGTTAATAAGAATAAATGTAACTTAGCCTTAGCCCTAATTTAAGTGATTTACTACTAGCGAATTGAATTATTTTGGAAATTTTAGATGTTTAAAAGAATTTAAAACTTTTAAATTTTAAATTTTAAATTATTGATTTGACCAGTGAATCTTGCTATTTGACACCTAGATTTATGTTTTTCCTTTCTCTCATTTGGAATATTAAAATGGTTTTCTTTAAAAACTGGCTACAATACTTTTTTTTAATTAATGCTCACACTAATACTAAATGATACCCTAGGGATTAAGTTTTTTTTATTTTCTTCATCTTACACCCTGAAGTATCCTGTCAATGATTTTCTTAATTTAAAGTGTCACTTATGATTTTATTTAGGGTTTAATTGTGTTCAGTGATATGTGGCAAGGTATTTGGGTGTGGTGATTTATATATTTTTGTATTACTTAAGTACTTCAATTTTCTTTAGGATTGACAGTGTACAGATATCTTACACTTTACTTACACCTACGTGAGGGTATTACCTAAATCTTGAGAAGCTTTTGAGCTCAAAGCAACCCAGATGAAGATAAGAGTGAGAGGAAAAGGCTACTAAAGACATTTTGAGCAACCTTTTATTTTTACTTTGTTATTTATTAATATTTAATTACTCTGTGCAAAGCGAAGTGCCAAAGTAAGTTTCGTGTTGCATGCCTTGCCAAAAATGTTCAGGATATGCCCCCTGTGAGCCACCCAATTAATAATGCTGCATGGAACATGTTTGAACTTATGTGGGGTTACTTAAGACACTGAAAAGATATTTTGAGTAACAGTTACTAGTACCAAGATCTTAAATTTATATTTCTGAAAGAATTATTTATTAAATTTAAAGCATCACTTTTTGATTAATTTAAAACTAACACACACATTTCCCTTTAGATTGACATCATAATCAAATCCTAAAATGATCAGCACAAAATCACCAAATAAGCATAATCTAAAATACTACAACAACAAATTCTACTATTACCTAGGTACTCTACAACATCAGAAAAATTGTATCGGAATTTATATCTTCCACTAACAATGTCAAAGGATGGCAAAACTACAAGAATGTCTTCATTGTTGAAGGTCCATTAATCCTCAATGTTAGGGAACAAAAATATTTTCTCACATTTTGCACTTTTTCTCAACACTTTACACGTACACTGACCCCCAAACTCAGAGTCTATATTACGACACCATTTTGGTTGAAAGACCAACACACCTCTTGATTTGTACCACAACAAAATCACCTACTTGAACTTGAACATCTCCACTGCAGTTAACATGCTGTCTATGTTCTTTAGCCTCTCGGGTTACCAAAACTGGAATATTTTCTTTGCCTCCTGAATGTAAGTCAGGGGTGTCAGGATCTTCTTCTGGCTGCAACAATGTCCTGCTTACACTCTTCCCAGGAACAACACACAGCCTTATTCGTTTTGTCTTTCAGGTAGATGTGACATTTCTAGACTCTCTCAAATAGTATTCCAATAACTTCGAGAGTCCTTAAGAAATACACTGGTTTCCAGTAAATCGTAAAAGGCAGTCTTTTCAATACTTCCTCAGAAATGTAAGTAAAAATTCCAGTTTCTCAAAATTCAGACTTCAAGTTCTTTTCTAATGATTGTGACAAATGGTTCAACGTACTTTTCAGCAGCCGTGGAAATACATCTTTAGGTATTGTTCCATTGTGTTTAATTTTCTAGTCCAGGAGGACTTGACATCAGTGGCACTTTAAAGGACAAAAGAAGGCCACATCTAAGGGCTGACAAGGGTGAGTGCTGTTGCAAGGGAGCAAGATAGATCTGATGTTGTACGCCTGACATTTTTCGATGACACTAAGAGTCAAATGACTAGATAAATTGTCACCAATCAATGCTTTTGTTTGGTCTTTAGTTGCTGCCTTCTTGAAATAGGTTAGTGCAACTGTCTCAAACCAATCCTCAAACGTTGCTGAATAAAACCATCCACTTCTGAGGTATTGTACCTCGTCCCTTGTTGCCCTACTTCCTGCCATGTATTACAAATAAGTGTTCTACCTTGTAGACAAGGTATGGAAGAAGAAGGATTCCATGTGTTGTCCCTGCAAACATCAAGGAATTGCTGACTTTGCTGGAATTGATGATGCGTTCAGCATGTTTTCAACCTCTACGAACTATGATTTTTTATTTTTCAGGATTGTCAGCCAAATTGGTTTCGTCATAGTTTACTATCAATTCAGGAGGAATGTCTTGAATTTAATCTTTGATATTGATGAAATATTCCTTCAGTATTCCCTCATTGATATGTGCCTAGTAGTGTAGTATCCAACATCCTGTACAGTTCTGATTTTTTAGCTTGGTGCTGTAGGTGTGGCACCTTTGTGTTTTGTGCTGTCCTTTTTCACATTGAGCTTTGTGACTTTTCAAATTTTTGATGTTGTAGAGATTTTGCGACTTGTTATATATTTGTCACTTTTCAAATTTTTTTATATTTACTGACTAAAAAGGCTTGGTTCCTAAGGCCAGGCATGTTTGTGCCACATTAGAATTGAAGTCACTGATCTGTACACTACTCCGCTTTATGTTCTCACTCAAACTTAAGGTGAGGGTATCTTTGTCTTTTTCCAAGTAGGAACAACACCAGTCTTCTCTAGGAAGATTGTTCTTAAAACGAGTTACTATAACACCTTTTTTGTCCAAATATTGTTTTATAATTACGCTAACATCTAAACATGAAAGAGGAAATCCTCATTCTGCAGCTATTATGACGACACTCTTTAGTAGATCTGCCACTTCCTCTTTTGACAATGCTGGTGGTCTTTCATATGCCTTAATATAAATTTCTTTGTTTTTGATTCAGCGTATACCTGTTCACTGAATATTTTTCTGCAGTACTTCTACATTCTCTTACTGCTTTAATGGCATCTTCTGTAGCTGTATTTGAGTAAGTTGCATAAATACTTCCTGGTGTCCTTGTGTAATTTCTGGGCATTCTAGAGCATATTAATGTATAAAAGATGATTTATTACTACTGTATTCTCTGTAGTCTGCTGCTAATTACCAATCAAAATGTACTTCATTACCTGTTTGTATATTAAATCACGAACTAATCATGATGTGAACATAGCCTCACATTTGATATAATTTTAGGTTTTAGTGTTTGAGGCTCAAGTAATCCCAAAAGTGTCACAACTACATCAATAGCAAAAAAAAAGTACATACAAAATAAACAGGAGGAAATGTTATTGCTATGGTGTCAGCCACAAAGTACTAGGAATCGTAACCATTAAATAATATGTAACTTAATTTTTTAGATAGTTAACAAGTTATTTTACTAACCTTTTTTCTTGTTTTACCAATTACACTGAAAAACAATACAGGAATTCAGTTACATACACTAAAACATTAGTACCAAAACAAAACAAGCTCCCTATAATGTGAACTAATCACCCATTATTCAAACCGTTGAAAATCTACCTTTTCAACAGATCTGTTAACACGAAAAACAAACCTATCTTAATTGGCTCATGTTTCCCTGTTGTTTCAAGTATCTCATTTGGCAGTATAAACTGTGCTAGGATTTACTTACATGTCCTTGTAGCAATTCCACTTTTCTTGTGCTGTAGTCATATAATACACCCACATGGGAACTTGCATAAAATATAACATTATGATGATGCTTTGTCAGATTTACAACTGGTACCAGTTTGTTAAAGCCAAACGACCAGTGCGGATGCTGGAACATGAGCAAAATATATGATACAGAGGTTATTTAATTAGAAAAATCTAAGTCCGGTAGTAAAATATGAAATATATTATAGTAACTCTAAACAAAGCTACAGTTGTCTTAATGATTTGGAACACCAATTCTAATTACACTATAGAGTTATTTATTACCAAGTAAATTAACTGCACATTCCCATAAATATTTTGTAGCTTGAATGACTATGGTGGTAATATAGTGATTTCATTATTTGTTTAATTAACACTTGGTAAATTCATTACATACTAAATAATTATAATCAAACATCAAACTCCCAAAGAAGTAATTATTTAAGCATGCTAAATTAGATCATGTGAGCAATTCAAACATGGACTAAGTGTGTTCCCCATAGAATGTCATAGTAGACTTATGCAGTTTCAATACTGCATTGTAGTGTAAGGTAATATGTGTTATAGCAAGTAAATATACTGTACAGCAAATTGTGGATGTGTGAATGTTGAACAACATTACATACAATGGTGGCAGCGGTAGCTCCTACACCGATGATAGTATCTAAAATGTGTAGTTTCAAGGTTTGAAATTTAGGGCGGCGAAGATATTCAAGTAAAAACACGTTGGGATGAGTACAGTGACCAATAACCTCTATTACAGCAACCGGGACTTTGTGATTATTGATCATGGCGACATCACCATAAACCATGTAAGCTTTGGGCTGTTTATCAGTTTCAGTGGTCGCTCACTTGAATGGTGAATTCAAATGTATGTGCCCCGTGTGGGAATTGAGAGATGAATAAATCATGTCTGATGAGTATTTCCAGCACCTCATTCATTCACAGTCATGTATCGACCGCTTCAGTCGTGTAAGTTCTAAATGTGACATTTTGTAAATGGTGTGGGGGAAGCCTGAATAGCCCCCAGGTGTGAGCTGGCATATGAGGGAGGTTGACAGCCCTCACTAGTCACGGCATTCATGGATATAGTTAATAAGTTTCATTGACACATAACCTGCAAGACGCGGATCGATGGGGGAAGCCACGCAACAGGTGGCTGAATGACCCCAACGTTCCATCAACATCATGCTCTACCATTTTCTGAGCGCTGGCACCCACCAGAGAACTTCAGTATTTCAAGATAACCTGTCCATATAACCTCTATCCCTTATGGTCTGGCTCTGGCAAGCGTCAATATTGTGCCGCAGCTAGTGCCAATCATATCCCACCAGAGCATCCTTACCATTACCACACCTAAAACCATTTTTCCTGGAAACCAGAATCCTTACAAGTTCATGGAAAACCTGCGTGAGCCATGTGCAACCAGATGCCCTTATGTGCAATAGGTCCGTTGAGCTTTGGCTCCCCAACTCACTACTAGTAAATTTCCCTGCATCATGAATTTCTACAGTATATGGCAACATCTCAGAACAAGAACCATCAAAATTGGGACAGTGCAAGAGCAACAGAAATTTTGACGCCAAAGTAAACATTGAAGTCCGTCATCTTGTGTGCCACCGCCAGTGACGTCAGACGATATTCGCCATCTTTGTATTGGCCGAGGGGAAGCGCGCCACCTGCCACACCCCTCCTACCATGCTGCTTCAAGCCAGCAGTAACAACCCCTACCGTGCTGCACTGCACTGGGTGTTGCTGTGGGCCAAGCGACTACGTGGTCAGGTGAAGAGGATCAAGAACACGTAACTACCGCGCCGCGTTGATCAGAACATCCAAATCCCAAAACACGAAAAATGGGTTCTCAGTTTGATGTACGGACCACGACTTGTTCACAGTGCGGCAAGCTAAAATGCATGGGCATACTTGTAGGCCACACTTCCGTCTGCAGCTGCTTATCAGTGCCCACTCTATCAGCCCTAGCAAGGCCAGATACAAGGATAACGACATACTGTTGGAAGAACGCATGCTCAGGGATGGAAACTGTCATCGTACATTGCCAATTTTGTTCATACTATTACCATGTAGAGTGCACAATCACAGAAACTGGGAAAACACTGGCTATAAACAACGGACATTTCCTGTGCGACGTATGTGCAGCTACTGAGAAGCCAGCATTTTTCGAACCAAGTCTTATCATGTCCCCATTCAGTTACACCGCCACCCCGCTTCTGAATCAGCTTGAAGCAGGTGCAGTCACCCATCCATGAAATGGGCACAGACCAGATGCCATTATCACTGTGACGAGTGAAAATCAACATTCCCCGCTGAACACGTGTCTAAACAGCAAGCCGCAACAACTCTCAGCCACACCCACCTCGGAGGATGTAAACAAGGAGCCACGCGGTCAGCCGGCCCGATTAATACCGGCCACAGTTGCCGGACCACTACAGTGCGCGTCTCCAAGAGAAAACGGGCTAACTCCCGGCAGCAGTGACTCCAGCAGCGCCTCGGAATACTGCAGCAGACTGCGAGACACAGATTCCTTCATCACGTCTGACACACCCATGTAAGTACTGCGAAGTGACAAGGTACCACTGGCACAGTGGGTGCCGAAACTGAACACGCAAGACTGTCAACAAGAGAGATGCAGCGACACAGTGCGGTTTTGAAAGTGTACGTGTAATGCCCACACTGCCATCTCTAGTGTGTGCGGTCATGTCTGACTGACCAAAGACAACACTCGCTCGTTCAAGCCATCTCAGTGCCACACCACCAGTCGCAGGTGGTGTGGCACGATACACATTGTATTGTGTTTGTACGCAGTGCGAACAAAAACAGCCCGGGAGGGCTAGTGCATGGTTCGTGCACCAAGCATGCACAGCAGACACAACCCCCGCCGCTCTGGCGGAAACGTAAACATTCTCGCCGCCCCAACCCACAGCAAACATGCCTGCAGTTAGGCGTGCTGGTTTGCCATATCACACAAAAACATTGTGAATCAAGAACACCATGCTTAATGTGTGAACATTGCTTGCATCACACGTAGCCACAGTGTATGAGTCTGCGAGTGAAAATTAAGCAGGATTCCAGGCTGCCGTGACCTCTCATCAGTTCATAAACTTGTGATAGTTCAACCAGTGATATTACATTCCCGGCAAAAACTTTCATTTCATCACCATTCATGCCCGTTGTTTTGGAGTCTACAGCAAGCGCAATGCAGGCATGTGCGTTTGTTTATATTTGGCCCAGGTACATTGATTGGCTACGCAGCAGAAGAGGGGTGGCTAGTTACCCCTACTTAGACTCTTTCTTCCGTTCCTCCACTTCTCCATGTTTTTCATCACAGTGTGACATGCAGGAGAACTTCACCCTCCTCCCTCCACCCTATTTCATCACGCCAAATGAAACAATGCTGTGTACGGTGTTGCCAAACCACCCATCATTGTTTCATCACAACAATCATCGCTATGTAAACACAGTAACAGAGTTGCACCACGTGCGACCCTGCTGAGAGGACCAACCTTGTCTGCAGGAGACCCAGAGGGACACGCCGAGGAATGCTACTGTTCACAAGACATCCATCAGTTGCATCTGCCGCCATCTGTGATGTCACCAAGAGCATCGGGACACCAGTCAATTTCAGGCAACTCATCATGAGACACGGAGTGCCAGAGGCACCCTCTGCCCTGACCTACATCACCCACTCTGAGTGAGAGCAGTAGGGACAAGACGGGGAACACAGCACTCTCCTCTCCCATGCGCCGCTCCAAGCGAGTTCGCAGCACATGGCATGCAGCGTACACAGCCTGCAGGCACACTCCTGTGCCTACCGCAGCCAGCCCTACAGCACCACCGCCAGTGAGGGTTCAGAAGCCGCCCTGCCCACCTGCGACGAGAGGACAACAGCAGTGCTACAGTATATGACCTTGCGGAGATCTCCGATGGCCCATCAGATGCTCCGACTGAGCAACGAGGGAGTAGCAAGCAGGCGAGTGAACTGCCTTGGAAGTCGGGGAGGGCATTTGACGTGAACCACTTCGGTGAGCCCATTCACCATGCCTCTTTTCCTGCCGCACCGTCAGGCACCACGTCACAACAGTGTAGTGTGTGTGTGTACCACGAGTGCAAGTCAGTGTATAAATGTGTTTTTCCAAACACCTTTATAATTTTCACTAAGTGTTACTTGTGTGCAACGAGTGTCACGTGTGTTTATTTAGAATTGTGTTCATGTATTTTGTTTTGAAGGGTAATAGTGTATATGTCATAATATGTCTATTTGCCAGTGCTAGTGTCACGTGTGTTATTGGTACACGTAAGTAAATATTACAAGTCCTACTGACAGTTCTATTTGCTAGTGCCACATTGAAAAGGGTAATATGTGAGTGCTATATGTTTGTTTATTTACTTTCCTTATGTTCCTATGTGTCCACACATAAGTACCAAGGCAAACGCCTTCCAATTGTCGAGTTAGGTTAAGAGTGTTGTGTTTACATTTTGAAGTTCACTTGTTCTGCGACCACGTGCTGGTTGCCTGATGGCAGAGGCCACCCCGTCCGATCCATAGATGATATCAATCATAGGTATTGCAACATGGCCAACCACGAGGCAAAAGGCCATGAGTTTTGTACTAAAATTATTCCTAGTGTCATTTATGTGTAATTGTACATGCTTACTTGTTCTGCCCTAAAAACTAAGTGTACAAATATAATCAGTTGTAGTTGGGAACATTTCCATGGGCCGTGCGCCCACCTCTACAAAAGCGGGACATTGTAGGTTGAGTTGCCGGTATGGCAACCCAGCACCACAAGCGGCCGAGTTTCTAGTAACTATTTTGTAGGAAGTATATTTTTATAATTATTTAATGTGTTCAGATTATTTGGTGATCAATGTCATTTCGTATCACTATACATTTTCATTATTTTGAGAGTCACGTAAGTTACGTGATGTCTGGCCGCAACAGTAACCAATCACAGGGCCTCGCGCCCGCCACCATGAAAGTAGCTTTTTGAACATGTGGCGAGAAAGCCGCGTGTCCGCACCGCTCCAGGCCTTCACCGTTTCTCAACCATTCACAATGTAACTATGTCTGCTTTTAGTTTAACGTATCGAAACCTTGTTTTTGCTTGCCCAGATGAGGGCTGTCTCATACCCCGGTCCATTTGTTCATGGCTGGGGGCTGAACTTTTCACCGTAAGCCATGTAAGTTTTGGGCTGTTTATCAGTTTCAGTGGTCGCCCACATGAACGGCAAATTCAAATGTACAAACGGCAAATCCAACATCATGTGGGAATTGAGAAATGAATAAATCACGTCTGATGAGTATTTCCAGCACCTTATTCATTCACGGCCGTGTCTCACCCCGCTTCAGCAGTAAGTTCTAAATGTGACATTTTGTAAATGGTGTGGGGGAAGCCTGAATAGCCCCCAGGTGTGAGCTGGCATATGAGGGAGGCTGACAGCCCTCACTAATCAAGGCATTCATGGATATAGCTACATAAGTTTCATTGATACATAACCTGCAAGACACGGATCAATAGGGGAAGCCACGCAGCAGGTGGCCAAATGACCCTGAGGCTTCATCAACATCATGCCCAAACATTTTCTGAGCACTGGTGCCCACCGGAGAACTTCAGTTTTTCAATATAACCTGTCCACATAACCTCTACCTTCCCCCCCCCCCCCCATGACCCAGCTCCGATAAGCGTCATTACGAACTAACAAAGTTTTTAAAATGACGCGTGCAAGATGGTAAACCAGCAGATGTTTATATTAACAATGTTTTCAAGATGGCTGAATCATGTGACTTGTGGGACCTTAAAGACAAGCTTATCACAACAGTACTGGTAATAGGGTTCACAGATGATAACTTTTCAGAATCACTTCAGATGACCCACGTATTTGAATAATAGAACTGGTACACCAGCAACATCATCTTGTATCTGTACAGTCCAGCACTGTTGAGACTGTTCAACATATCACATGCCAGCATGGCAAGAGGTATGATAAAGGGACAAAATATTCTGCACAGTAAGGTCAAGGCAGTAAAAGTAACAACATAATCTCAAAATGCCCTAAATGTGGTACTACACCAAATTATCAAAGGTCGAAATGCCCAGCTAGCAAGGTAAAATGCTACCACTATGGCAAAGTGAGGCATTATAGTAGGTGCTGTGTACATGGGGAAGTGCAGGAATTAGATGAGGGGAGAGATTATTCTTCCCCACTGAAACAACCATAAACGTGTAAGCAGGATTATTAATTGCGAGAAATAGCATTAGAGGTCTGTTCAGAACATTGGTATGTCAAATTGAGAATGAGTGGGAAGGAACTTTCATTCAAGGTCGATACAGGGGCAGATGTGATGGTGATTGGAGAAAATGTTTGTCGAGACTTGAATTTAATGGTTGAGGCAACAGACAGAAAGCTTCTTGGAACAGGGAGAAATATTATTGATGTACTAGGTACTATCACAGCAACACTCTCATATAGCAATTAGGAAGTAACACAGGACATTTTTGTGGTAAAAGGGTAGCCACTGCCATTATTTGGCTGCCCAGCCATAAAGGCACTAGACATTGTATTAGTGAAGAAAGCAGAGGAAGTAACAGGGAAAGAGTTTAGCTGTAATGACAAGCTTCCATAAGTTTTTGATGGTCTGGGCCACTTCAACCGGGAGTACAACATTCATCTCCAGAATGATGCTAAGCCATATGCTGTTATAGCACCAAGACATGTTCCATTTACCCTCCGAGACAACGTGAAAGAGGAACTTGACAGAATAATACAGGATGGCGTGATAGCACCTAGAGAGGAGTCGACAGAATGATGAGCACAAATGGCCCTTGTGCCAAAGAGATGGTTCGTTAAGGATTTTTGTGGACTTCTCGGGGAGAGACTACAGCTACTGTCTGTAGAAGCGTTACAAGATGCAAAGTGGTTTTCGGCATTAGACGCTTTGAATGGGTTTTGGCAGATTCCACTAACACAAGCTAGTGCACCATTCACTACATTTATAACATCATTTGAATGATACTACTTCAACCGTCTACCAATCAGAATTAACTCAGGGCCCGAGCATTAACAGCGCCAGAAGCAGTACCTAGTGTTGGGCATGCCAGGTATCATTAGCCATGCAGATGAGGTGCTAGAGTGTGTGGCCGTACATTAGAAGAACATGACCAACGGCTGGAAGACGTGCTCAACAAATTTTTGGCAAATGTAATCACCCTCAACAAGTCAAAGTACAGGTTTTGGGTGAAGACATTGAAGTTCTTGAGACTTATAATAACTGAAGGTACATGGCAGGCAGATTCGGACAAGACTAAAGCAATTAAGAACATACCAAAACCAACTAATTTGGCAGAACTCTGAAGATTCCTGGGTATGGTTACGTATTTGATAAAATTCATTCACAAACTAGCTGAAAAAACCAAGCCACTACCAACATGGCTGTGTCAAGACCAAGAGACAGAATGGGTGTGGGAAGAACCCCAGTGACAGGCTGTGAAGCAACTGAAGGAGGAAATAGCTCAGCAGCCCATGTTAACGCTGTATTGGCAGGGTAGGGACATGAGTGTTGAAAAATGCTTCCTCAGATACATTAGGGAGTGTTCTAGAGCGGCATCAACAAAGCAAATGGAAGCCAATGGTACTTGCATCGCGAAGTCTGAGCAAGGTTGATTTGAGATATGCCCAGATAGACAAGAAGGCATTGGCAATTACCTGGGCATGTGATAAATTCAGATATTATGTGTTGGGCACCAAATTCAAGATATTGACATATCACAAACCACTAGCGACACTGCTGCTATGACACCACTAATGGAATTGACAGCAAGGCTGCAGAGGATGAGGATGCGCCTCATGTGTTATGATTACACCATGGAACATGTAGCAGCGAAGAAGTTCTTTGTACCAGATACACTGTCAAGAGCTCCTGTTGATCAGACGATGATGGAAAGCTGCAACATTGCTGAGGAAGAGTTGTTTGTAGAAGCTGCCATAAGGGAATGTTCGTTCTCTGATGTTTGACTTAAAAGAAGTACAAGAGAGGTATAAGGAATGCCAGACTCTGAAGGTTTGTATTTTGACAAAGTGAATTTCCCCCTTCCCCTAAGCTTATAGGCATAATTTTTTTGTTAAGATAGGTATAGGTAATGGTTTTGTTGTTTTGGTGTCATTTTGAATAGTTGTTCCCTTTTTTTGCTTGGATGCAGAATGCTTTGTATATTTTATGCAGATTTGGTACATTTCAGAGTGTTTTTTTTTTTAGCAAGTTTCTTTTTTTTTAGGGTCGTTCAATTGAAATAGTTTTTTTTATTAGGATCCTTTTGGCAATAACTTGTCAATTATGTTTTGTTGACTGATTTTAAGTTGTAGATTTTATTCAAAATTTTAAAGTTCTTTTATAGGCTGGTTTGGATAGGAAATTTCAGGTTAGCTCGTGTCCCCTTGTAATCAAGCATCACTATCTAGAGCTGGCCTGGGTTCTCATTCAGCCATCCAGATGTCGGATGTGTTCATGTGCGCTGTGGTTGACTGAGCCAAAGCACGGCAAAGGCAGGCAGCTGGCGGTGGCATGATGCGCCAAATTGCTGAGTGGTGCACAGTGCTGAAGGACAGTCATGCATTAGCTCTAGGGTGCCCAAGGGGGAAGGAGCAGGTAGCCGAAGCACCGCTAGGGTGAAGCAGGGATGGACGGTAGTGAAGAGATCCGCTGACCTCCGTACAGCAACAGCAACATTAGTAGTGTGGGTGACGCACCGGGTCATTTGAGACGCGGTCGACGTCGTAGCAAAACTACCTATGAGTATGGACGTGAGTGCAAAGAGTTCATGGGAGAATGAGAGATAGACCGGAGGAGCCTAAAGGCAGGCTTCCACCACGTAAGAGTAAAAAGTTAAGTGCATTTGTCTTAGAAGTTTGTAGATCTAAATAGTAGGTTCCAGGTTTTCAGTATTACACAACAATTTGGCAATAGAATTTGAAGTTGAAATTGTATAAGTTGGACGTAAAGTTTTTTAAGTACAGTAACTTAAATAAAAGTAGTTATTTTGTATGAAGGGTACAAACCTGATTTAAGAAGTTTTAAAGTTTAAGACCATTAAAGTTTGTTGTAGAATTTTTGTTGTTAAAGTATGGTGATTGCAGCTATTTACTGTTTGTTTTGACGGTAAGGAAGTCAGATAATTTTTTTTTTTAAGTAGTTAATGGCTACTCTAGTAAGGAAAAGTACCTGAGAGATGAGACAAGAGCCCTAAAGAGTTTGCCGGAAAATGACAGACTTTTTTTGATGCAATGTTTTGTTTATTAAAGACCATTTTCCCTCACGTCGTAAAGGTGTGTGCCCAACGAAAAACACGTTAAATGTGAAACATTAGTTTGTTTACCATTTCTGTTTGGAAAATGATCTGAAAAGTAAGAAACACCTTTCTTTTATTGTTTCCTAAAATAAATTTATGCTAATTGTAATTTGAGTTCTGAGACTAATTTGATGAAACTGCATTTTATTTCTTTTAAACTGTAATGAAACTGCCATATTTAATTATTTGTGTAAAGCCATTTTTAAAAGCCTATGTATCAAAGATTTTATCTTTAATTTACCTTTGATTGCAAAGTACATGTATCAGAGAAGATAATGATTTAAATGTTCAAAGAATTTTTACGATAACATTTTGTTTTGATTTTGTTTGAAGAGATTATTTTTGGATTCAGTACAATTAATGATTTGAAACCCTCTTCTTTTATTTAGTAGAGATCATAAAGTTCCTTTGCCATGAGTGAGTTTTATTTATACATTATTTGTTATTAATTAATTTCTTCTTTTCAGCAACTGCCTGAAAGATCTCAATTTTGCATCTCTCCTACTAATAAAGCGAGTCAGACTGTTATAGACTATTCACGGTAATGTGAGAACTTTTGAAAACCCTCTCATATGGACTAATAGTCTATAAATGTGTTTTATTTTAGCCTTACTCGTTAACTTCAGAGTGCGGTGGAATACACACACACTGTTTATTACTTACATGGCAAATATATTTAGAAAGGTGGTAAAAGGATAAAAGATGGTTGAAATAAAAAAGTAACTAGGGCCTCAAAAGTGCTCACTTTACCGTGAACAAGCTATAGTAAGTTTCATGCCCTACAGTGTGTAAGTTTTTAATAAGTTTTGGTAGTTAAGGGTTTCAGGACGGCCCATAAGAAAAGTCCTCATTAATTCAGAGGTTTGCTGAGTTATTGTATGCCATACAATGTTTAAATGATGAGATCAGACGTTTATTGCTGCTAATGACATTAGAATGATGATAATGATTAGGTGTTTATAGCAGCTAATGATGTTAGGATGTTTACTTTATTTGAGGATGAGCTGACCTTGATGCTTATATGTTTTGTCATTGAAGAAGTTTACCCCTTCAATTGTTTATTTTAGTTTGCAGTTGTATACTTAGTTGTAAATTAATTTCCACATTGCCACCTTGGGTTTGAGTCACCAAATATTATATGTTTTGGATGACCCCCCCCTTCACACAATTTTCCACATTGTTACAATTGACTTCGGCCATACGTATTTCAAATTAATTTCCACCTTGTTACAGTATCTTTCAAGGATTCAGTAGCAAACATTCACAGTTCTGGCAATACAGATGTCAGTTAACGTACAACAAAGGAATTATTATGACAGGATCACACATCTTCATCCCCAGACAGTTATGTACAGACATACTCAGTAAAATATACAAGGGCTTCATAGTTAAGTGTCATCGTAGGGCACAGGGGACTGTATTGTGGCCAAACTGTAAACAGTGTTTGGAAGAGAGGTCCCAACATGGAGAGCCATTGCAACCTACCACACTACCAGGCAGACCACGGACGCTGGTTAGGATGGATATTTTTGAGTTGATCAATGTGCATTATCTTGTGGTACAAGATTCCTTGTCACGATTTCTGCAAGTAATGAAACTAGGTCACCTTATGTTGGAGGCAGTGATTTCAAGGGTGAAGAACATTTTTGCTCGTCACAGAATACCAGAGACCGTTCACACAGATGGTGGTACTCAATACACTGCAAAGGAAGTCCAATTGTTCGCAAAGGAATATGGGTTCATGCATGTTACCATAAGTCCCAAATTCCCACAGTCTATTAGTCAAGCGGAAAGTGCAGTGAAAATTGCGAAGAGAATTCCGCCCAAAGAAATAGACCCTAATCTTGGGTTGTTGGTATATAGAGCCACACCATTGGAAACTGGCTTTTCACCAGCTGAACTACTGTTTGGAAGGAAATTGTGTACTACCATACCACAAAAAAGTTCTTCACTACAAACACATTGGGATACTCACCCCTTCAGCAAAATTCTGAACATGCAACCAGCACATCAAAGAGATATCCTAGAGGAATTATGATGCTAGGCATGGGGTATATGAACAAGCTAGAAAAAAGCAGCAGGTATGCCGCACTTTGCTTGCAAACAACAAAATTCCTTTATATACTTGAAATGCAAGTAAATAGTTAAGTGTTATGTGTAAACAAGTTATGAATAGTTATAAGTATCACAAGTGAATTGAACGGTGCATAAACTGAATTTTAAAGAAGCAGCAAATTTGATTTTGTGTCTGTCAAGTTTGCATTTTCTTATAGCAATTGCGAAAAAAACCTGCCCATTGGATAACATTGAGTCTCCACTTCGTATTAATACTTTATTTACTCTATGCTGTACAGCTTATTTGGGCTGGTGATAGTTGATAAGTGTGTACTGTGATGTTACTTCTAGACACTATGTCTCCTAACTGCTGTTGGAATGATGTCAGGTGGAAGTGTGAATATGTGTGTTGAGAAAAAGTTATTTTTTCCCCGTTTAGATGAGTTATATTGGACATTACATCAAT
This sequence comes from Dryococelus australis, assembly GCA_029891345.1. Taxonomy (NCBI): domain Eukaryota; kingdom Metazoa; phylum Arthropoda; class Insecta; order Phasmatodea; family Phasmatidae; genus Dryococelus; species Dryococelus australis. The sequence continues at coordinate 249,906,461 of CM056995.1, forward strand.
GTAAATATGAATAAGTTTATGATTTAAAATGTTTTTAGGTCAAATTAATAATTTTGTACATTTATCATACCATTAAAATATGTACAACTTTTACAAATTAAACATTCTTCTAAAACACATTTGAAATACCTCAGTTGCTTTTTAAAAATTTCAAATTTAACGGTGGGCAGACTATTTCAATTTTCACGCTCAATGTTCATTTTCCATTGAAGGTTGAAATTTAGTATTAGAAACTGACATAGCTTGGGGCTTGCAGGAGGCATACAATGCCGGATTATCTTAAAGATGCTCCAGATCATCGATGGATGCAGATACAGATGTTCAGTTTCCCAGGGTGCCAGCTTCTCTAAATTTTGGAAAAGCACGAGGTCTTGTCTCTCAGGGTTGTTACAGGTTGATAGCCTGTGGCGGTATCCCCTCGCAGCGCACATCTTACGAATTAGTTAAGAAAGTCATGGCTATATTTTAAAACACTGAGCAAGTGGTCATAGACCACGTGGTTGCACTTACAGAATAGACCAGCTCCCAAGGTGAAGAGTACGTTACTTGAAATAAGACACTAGGTTTGAAACAAGGAAATATATTACCAGAAAGATTACACATGACAATATACGATTTCCCTGTGTCCTGGTACAGGAGGCCTGCCAGGGGACTATGCTGGGAAAAGAGCTTAACTATGCCAATATGAATTTATGGTGAAAAACTTTCCGGGGTCGCAAGTCGGCGAAGAGGAGGGTTGGCACACGGGAGAGCAAAAGCTAAGAAAAAGGTTCTGGTATATTAAATAACTTTGAACTATTCACACCCTAAATGATTAACACACACTTGATGAAGCTCCCGTGGCACATGGTGTGGAGCGGTACACGTCCGCCCTCGAAGACTCATTAGACCAGACTAAAGATGGTGGGGTGTAGGTACCGTTAGCAATGGACTCCTTTCCGCCAGCATCGCGAGGTAAATGTTTACACAAGGCACAAATGCAAACACATTACATACAAGACAACTGTGAGCAGGATACTAATCAGCAGATTATTTTACATAAATTTGCATGGTTAAGTTTCTGCAGTAAAGTCCTATAGAGCTGTTACTAAGTGTCTCTGGAAATCACATATTATGCTCTAATGCCGGGACAGGCAAGCCAAAGACATAAATACACATCAATAAAAATTAACAAAAAAATCTCATATAAAAAGTCTTTGCAAACAGCAAGATTAATTACAGTAAAAAGTAATACATAAGCTTGACGCCAGCTGACAGCCAGCAGCGCTAAAGCCCATGACGGTGTGCTCACCACGCACGTGACACATGTACATGCACGTGCGCAAGGAGGCTCCAATTTGAACTTTCCTCTAACGGAATATTATTTGTAGTGTAAAATGTGTCTTCTTTATTTTTTAGGGTCTAAAATGTCTTAGTGTTTTAAAATGTATGTTTGTCAATATTTAAAAATGTTTGGTTATAAATTCAAACCGTGTGCCGTGCGGAGATTAAGAACAGTTATACTCCGTCCAGAATGCCGTAGTAAAAGACATTCAAAGATGATGAGGAATTACAAATTAATATGTATAATTTCAATTCATATTTTAATTTCTAAAGTGACTTTTATTTTTCAATAATAAAATATTTTACTCAGCGTGCATAGCACTTCCGCTTATGTGAACCCTGTACGCAGCCATGGTAAGTCAGTGCAACGCTTGCCTCTAGGCAGTCTGTCTAGGAGATCTGGCGAGGTAAGACACTATCACGTACACACTACAATTTCTCAGCACTGATGTAGATTTCCATAGCACATTTAGTATATCGGTTAACCCTTGCTTTGTGTATGTTTTGCCGTACATTCCCCAGCATTATGCTTCCCTTTAAGTAATAATTTTTGCCCTTGCGGCTTTTTCAAAACTTAATGCAGGAGAAGGAAGGAGGAGAAAGATGTCGGAGAGTTCACGCGACCTACGAAATTTGAATCAGGTGCCATTTGCTACTACTAAAGGCGTTCCATTATAATTTCTGTATTATTACTTTGTGCAATTTTAAGGGCTTTAATTTCATGTATGTATTTAAGGATATTTTTCATGTTTGATCATTTTACAGCTACATCACATATGACCATGCGGTCAGATATTGTCAAGTACGTATCTGTGACATTAATGCCTTTTAAGAGCTTATTTGTTTAAAATCATGTGTGCCATAATTTTATTCAGGGTTCTATGTCAAATTTATTCAGGGTTCTATGTCAATTTTATTCATGGTTCCGTGTTATTTTCACGTAAATTGATACTTTTTTGTATGACCATGCGGTCACTTTTGTGTTTGGTTTTTCCGCCATCTGGCATACTTCAAGCCTGTAAATGCTTTAGTCATAAAGGGAATAATTTTTCCAACAGAAATAACAATTTGTCTGAATTTAATTTGCAGTCTCTATGAAGAAATATTGCAATTTCACCTGCACCACGTGGTCCGCTACGAACTTTATCCAGTGACATCCACGGCATCTAAACTTGCTTTCACACATGTACGTGTTTATTGTGGCTACTCAAATTGTGCCCCATCGTGTTTGATTGATATTTATGTAATTTTTTCATTTGTGTATGGTGATATTATTTCCGTCCTAGCTGGTTATGTGTATAGGCCGTCACCACACTAACCACGTGTTGGAGGGCGAGCCCCGGCGAGTCTTCACTAGTGATGCCAAATAATCACACGTGTTTATATATCATTTGTTGATTCATCTTGTAATTCTCCGTGTCCTATCTTCAGGGAAAAATCGTCAGTCCACCCTAGCGGCTGTCGACTCCCTTCCCTTGTGAAGATTGTGTTTTCAAGCACCACAGTGAAGTCATTCATATAGGCACACGCTAGAGTAATTGAGGGCTGGGGAGCAGCCAAGAAGAGTTAACTAGACACGACCGAGTTTCATCATTAAATTGCTTGGCATATTATTTGTACAAACTGTATCAATAAAAGCAATATCACAGTGTTCCACTCTTTTATTTGTAGTGACAGTGTCCTAGCCACATGTGTTTTTCAAGTATTAAATGTTTAGTAAAAGTTTAGTATTGCAAAGTGTTTCATAAGCTCGGGTGAGACGGACACACAGAACCCACAGTATCCCTGAGAACCCTGAGTCTCAATTGTTCAGTGATTGGGAAGCACTACTGGCACCCATATCATCAGTAAGTAATTTGTGTCATTGTTTGTCTTGTGTCTCACCCGACGGCATCAAGCTGTTAGAAATTTGTTCCGCGAACTTGGCAATGTGGCTGCCGGAACTGCAAGTGTCTTTGAATGTTTATTTTCTTAAAACGTGAAATCAATTACCTTCGTTTTGAAACAAAACAATATACAACAAAGCACTTGGAAAAATAATAAAAGAATTTAGTGTGTTTCAGATAGTGTCTGTGTGAACACATGTAAACCACGTAGGTGAGCACTCAATATTAATATACAAATTAAGGCAGGGACACAAGGAGAAGATAACACTACCTCAAGCATGCATTAGATTCTGCTTTAAGGGGGTCACATTTAAACTCAAAAAGAAACAGGCATGCCACCGGTTACTCTTGGTAAGCGGGTCTCTTTATGCACTGAATGGATCCCTAACTCGTTCATGCACGAACGGCATGCTACACTTAACACATTGATGCACATTGTGCGATCCATGCAGCAACTAGCAATATCGGGCTGTCCCCCGAGTGGCGCATAGAGCGAGGACAGAGTCAAAGCAATACAACTATTTTTGTTGCCAATATAATCGCACAAAAAACATTTGATGTAATGATGTGGGAAAATTATTTAATGACAATAATTTAAGAAATTTATTTTGTGCTAAAGAATTCAGAGTTCTTGCCAATTGAACACAAGATGATTTTGCCACAAAACATACCTAAAGATCACTATTTTTAATGTTTAAAGCCAAAATTTTTCCGGGGGAGAAACCCCCAGACCCCTTTCCAAGTTTCGGGACAAATGAATTAATGTAGCACTGAACCAGCTGGAGGTACCAGCAGCCACTGTAGCAAGTACACATTTAACACACAAGAAAAACAAAGTAAAGCAGGTCTGGCTCCTCACAAGACCTGTTAGTGGCCATAACTGAACACAGCATAAATGGTGTGAAGCAATTGGCTGAGTGAATAAAACCTCTGGGGCTGGTGAGTTGGATGGCGGGGTGCTGCAATCACGGAGGGTATGAAAAATGATTACAAAATGTTTTGATAACTTACATGAAAATATTGCTGATTACTATGATCTGTATAAAACATGAAGTTCCTCCGTGACACGATGTGCATGCAGCATCTATGGCCCACTGAATCAGATTGACTCATTGGTGGGGGTTCGTGGCTAAGCAGCTTGTGAACACACTGCCAAATGTTCAAGGAAAATTATTACATGACCTCATTAAGAAAACCATATCACACAAGTACAAATTACCCATGAACCATCTTGTTAGATGCTTATTATACCTATTGAGTTCTCAGAGTCTTTCTGTTATGAGAATTATTTTAAGAACAAACTCTATGATTGAAAAATTTACATATTTTGGCTGATAACTTTGTATGACATAAAACACTTTAGGAAGTCAAATGGTGATTATTTACATATTCAGCACAATAATTAAAGGTGTTATAAAACTGTTGTATATTGATGCTATGTACATGACATGAAGGGTGGTTAGGTGGAGACAGTTGGCACCTGTGAGTGCAGTTTCATGGTGCCCATGTGTTTGTAACTGTGTATGATGTTTGTAGGACGTAATATATCTAGATCACTTGTGTGGCATCCGTATGTTTCGAGAGCCGATGGACAGGACCTAGAAGTGGCAATGAGGATGGGATAATGTTCCAGGCAGAATAACTGAGTATACTGAGTGTCCAGTCATTTGTGAATGGTCATGACAATTGGAAAATTTGTGCCGGGCTAAGATACATGATGGTCCTGCAGTAAACAGTAGCGAACAGTTTAAGTTCTACTTTATTGCAAATATTTACGACGATATTGCAAAATGAGCTGTTTTTTTTTACTCTGTGCAGGATGGAATTGTACAGTATTGTTACGTTGTTATTGTCGCCAAGACAAACCAAAACAGTAGTGTTAAGCAAGGTGCTAACAAGCCAAACCCCTGTGAAATTGTGGAGACTTACAAGATTTTAAAATATGACTGACATGAGGGTGAAATTATGTTGCACAACTGCATTGACTATTGACCTACTGTAATTTTCCTAACCTAGGATGGATGTTGCATAATAGATTAGTGTGCAGAATGTGAGACAACACTGACACAACTGTTTAGCATGTTCTACTGGAGGAAGAAAAGTTGACCTACAAGGAAGCAGTCAACATTACACTGGCAGCGGAAGCAATGGGACAGAACCTACTGGATTTATGGGGATCAGCAATAGTGAAACACAAAGACAAGCTGCATACCTTACAGGCCTATGGGCAGAAAAAAAGGCTATATCCTATAACCAGCGGACAGAGAAAAACAGGCAAGACATGCATGCTGGAGGTGCAATGGGAATCACTCACTATAAGCATGTAGACATGTAGCCACCACATGTCATTACTTCAATAAGAGAGGCCCTCTATAAAGGGCATGCATCAAGAAGAAGAAACAGAGGAACACTGGTTTTACAGGTAAGCAGCAGGAACCCACCCATGCAGACAAGGTAGGACCTACCTGTTAAGGGTGCTGGTATCTGGATACAAGGATGAGGCATGAAGAATATATGGACTGCATAGTCTTCAAGGCAGAGACAGCAATGAGCAGTATGTTATTGACATATGGTTAGACCAGTTGGAGTTGGACATAGGGGCTAGTTTTACAACGGTTAGCTGGGATACATATAAGGCTTTGTGGCCAGAACTGCCACCATGGTCACAAGAGAGTTCAGTGGTAGAAATTGGTAGAAGTCAAATCAAAAAATGGTCTGTTGTATCCCTGCCATTGTTAGCAACTAGTGGAGGGGGGCCCAGCCTGCTTTGAAGGAACTACTGGTTTGAACTTCTTGGAATCTCGGCAGAGGAAATGTTAATTGTGCAAAGCCAGGGGAGGATGAATGGGAATGATTCTCTAGATAGTGAAATTAATACAAGATTCATTGAACTGTCCACAATGTGTTTGATAACAGAGACCTTGGCAAGTATAAAGGACCCTGGGTAACTCTGAACCTAAAAGTAGGAGCAAAACCAGTTTTCAGAAAGAACAGATCAGTACCACTTGCCATTCAAGAGAAAGTAAATGCAGCCAGTGACAAGCTCATCAAACAAAGGTTCTAAAAACCGGTAGCATACCCACCTTGGGAAACACCCATTGTGCCTGTTATGAAGAGGGGTGGCTTGATTAGAATATGTGAGGACTATAAAGGTACACTCAACAAATTTGCCAAGTGGAATGTTACACACTTCCAACAATTAATGGGGCATTTTCTTACCTATTGGGGAGGTTGGGTACAAATATTTCACCAAGTTGGATCTGGACGATGCCTGCAAGTGGCTGTAGATGAGCCCCTTGGCAGAGTTGTTAACAGTTAACACTATCAAACAGCCTTTTACAGTTCATTGTCTCCAGTTTGGTGTGAGTGGGAGGTCCATAAATTTTTCAACAACTTATGGCAACATTGCTAGGAGGCTTACCAAGAGTTGTAGTATTTTTAGATGATGTTCTGGTGGCTGGCTCAAGAAAGGAGCAGCATTGGGCAAGGGTAGTAGGTGATGTCATTGCTCACATATAAAAAGCTGGATTCAGATTAAATATGTTATTGCAGCCACAACAATATAATATTTGGGGTACCTGACTGATGTGGGAAACATTCATCCAACACAGTAGGTCACAGCAATACACAAAGCACCATCACCACAGAACAAATGGGACTCGCATGCTTTCATAAGTCTCTTGAATTTTTACAAATTGTTTCTGGAGGACAAAGCAACATTGCTGGAATCTCTACATCAGTTGTTGGCCAATAAGGCCACATGGGCATGGAATGAACAACATGAGGTAGCATTTCAGGAAGGAAAGGTACTTTTGTAGGCAGATATGGTGCTGGTACACTATGATCCCAACAGAGCTGTGGTGCTGACTGGTGATGCCTCAGAGTTTGGCATTGGGGCAGTCTTAGCTCACATCATGGACAATGGGAAGAAAGGCCTAAGGCCTACAGCTTCTGCTTTGTGAATGTTACATCAGGGTGAGCGAAACTATGCTCAAACAAAGAAACTTTGGTGGTGATGCTCAGAGTTACAAAATTTTGTCAGTACTTGGTTGTTTGACCGTTTACTGTGGTCATGAATCATAAACCCTCGTTGCACTAGTTAGATCCACACCGGCCCACTCCCAATATGCTTTCCTCCAGGATGCTACGTTGGTGTTTGCAACTGAGCATGTATGATTTTCAACTGGTCTACAAGCCTAGCAAACTGTCGTATTTATTATAAACTATGCCTTACAAGGTTATATCAAGTCATCCATGACAGATATCACTGTTTATGCAAAGAAACAACACATGCTATTTAGAATGCCAAATACTGTCAACATTAGACTCCCCCTTCCATTTAGACCCCCAACCCTCATAAATTTAGCCTCTTTGGTGCTGTACTCAGTCTACTCGAACATCTGCAATAGAATGTTTTCTCTGACGGTGTTGGTTATGAAAATTCTCTAAACCCTTCCTCTTCCTCACTCCTAATTGAGCTGGCTGGGCTATTGTTTTCCTTTCGTCCTGCCTCTTCAGCTTGTCTCGGACTCTTGATCTGTGGCGTGGCGGATATCGCTGCCCCTGATTCTTCAGTGGATGGTATGCTCAACTCCCTTTGAAACCCTACAACTTCTTCAAGTGTTAAGTTTTCTTCCATCTCATATTTATATGCCACTCCTTATGTTCTTGTGCTGCTGGCGTGTGAACAACCAGCATGCATAAACTTCACGCTGTCTACCACCTGTACTTGGTAAGTAACTGCAATCACCTATTTTTTTATCCTTGAAGGAACGTCACAGGAAAGAAATTCCTTTGAGAGAACGTAGGGCTCTCTCCCTTATAGAGCAATTTCTTTTCCTCTCTGCTGTGATAAAGGTTCCTTTGCTGAAGTAATGGAACGAGAAGGAAATTCCTTTGAGAGAATGTAGGACTGTCCCCTCAAGAGCAAATTTTTTTCTCTACCGGTTTACTTCTGCAATTGCCTCTGCTCTGTACGTTGCTCTCTGCTCTGTGCAATGCTCGACCTTGAGCATTGAAGTCAGCTGGTCTTAGAGGTCGTTGCCGCAGGTGGTGAATGACTCTTTTATTTACCTTCTTCAAAGCACAGGTCGGCAAACAACTTTGTCTCTCTCTCTGCTGCATGGCGAACTGACATTCTCTCTCTTTTCCTCCTTGGTCTCGCAGCTGTGCCATGCTGCTAAAAGAAGTCGGCATCTTTTTTTTTCATGAGTTCTTTGTGTGGGTTGAGTAAGGTCATGTTGCGGAAGGGAACCCAATATGGTTTTTTCACAAGCCTTCTTTCACTAATGCGTGCCGCCCTACAAGATAGCTTTACGGCTTGGGTGGTTACAATAAGAGGTTACAGAGTTCAACCTGAAAAGAATGCAAAGACAGAGTGGACGGCACGCAGAATAGTACTCGACCCTTGGAGAAATAAATATATGATTGTAATTGTTACAATTAATATTAAATGAAATAATAAAAATTGCCCAAAGCCCCACTCATTAGGCTTGTGTCAGCTACATATCCTGCTGTGGCCACCTGTGCTGAGGATAAAAAAGTGACCTCTACCCGGGTCTCCTAGTGTCGCACAGCAACTTGTGTAAAAGAAAGCTAATGGATTTAGTCAAGCTGAGCGCTTCCGTGACTCAGCCAACTGCTAAGCTTTGCAAAGAAGTGTTGTGGCAGTGAAGTTAACTATCAAACAATGCGTACAACACCACAATACAAGTAAGAGAGGATAGCACACAAGAATACCCTTTCAAACAATGTAATTCACTGCAATTATTTACATTCTGCACATTTTATCACAACTTTTCGTTTGCTGTTAGAATGTCTCTTAGGTTGTGGTTTCTTGAGGTGGCTCCACACAATTCAACATGTGATTAGAAAAGATGTGGTGATTACTTTTACATAATCAATTCGGCTTGAGGCTTCTTGAAGTGATTATACACAAAACAAGAATGAATTATTAACTATCAGTATTTTTAGTATATTTGTGTGTGGCACTTTCACTCACTGTTTTCAACGTTCTCTTCATCTTTGGTGATCACCCTTGCTTAAGTAGCAGTGCATCCTGCGGGTTCGGCCAGGTGAAGTATGCAGGTGGCTGCCAGGGAGCCTCTGGGTATCTGCCTGGTACAGAGTTGGCCGAGCAGACGCGAGGCGGCTGCACTCAACGTGGAAGGTCAGCCATCATGGAGTGATCGTCCCCATCAGTGGTCAGGGACTGACCTCCAGGTGCTGGGGGACAAGCTGCGGCAGTGTCGATGATCTGCGTTGCAGTCAGGGGTAGTCTGGAGGCTGCATCGCTTACCCCCTTGGTCCTGTTGTTCCCTGTATCTGGTGGCACTGTTGCTATCAGGGAGAGTCTATAGGCTGTGCCTCTTTGTCTGGCACTGGGGCTGGAACTGAGGTTAAGACTGTAACCTCCACCTCAGGAGCTCTGATGGGCAACCCCCCTCTTTATCCAAGGTTGGGGGCCTGGGTGACTGACTGCATTGTTGGCAGGAGTTGTGATTCTGCTGGTGCGGCCACCCCCTGGGATGCAGTTGCCGGAGCTGAGGTTCTGGAAAGGACCTCAGGCTCAACGGCAGGTTCCCTGTGGATCCTCTTCTTCCCTTGTCCGTCGACCATCTATGGCAGACTTGTCATCTGATTATCTTGGACTGCCCCTCTGTGTGTAAACTCAGTGATGGCCGTGAGAATGGTGGTGGCGTTGGACGACGCTGAAGTTTTGGAGTCCATCTGGGGTAGTCTTGTAGACTGACCATCTTGTGCTACCCCTCTGGCTGTAGACTCGTTGAAGGCCAAGAATGAGCATGGTTCTTCCGCTTCTAGGTTGTGTGGCCGTTAAAACGACTGTGGTACTAGGTGAGGTGGGAGCCTTGGTGATGGCCTTCCCTCGTCCGAGAAGAGTGGCCATGAGAATGTCCATGGCATCAGGCAATGTCACGACCACATCAGTCATAAGGAGCAGTGGAAGGACCTCTTCACCTGCTCCTCTGACTGGAGATGGCTGAGTCAGAGGTCGGATAGTGACCTCCGTTTCGATAGCGCCTATTGGTGCTCCTCCTTCATGTCCATGGAGTCGAGCCTGGAAGTCGACTTTGGCACGGGGAACTCGGAGCTGGCAGCCTATGCTTTGAGTAACGACTTTGCCAGCAGGGCGGCCACGCAATCCAGCACTGCAGTCTTCTCACAGAGTTGGCTCATGGGAGCTGGTGGTGTCGAAGTTGCCTGTCGAGGTGATGGCTTCTGGAGTGCTGTCAATTCGACAGAACTTTAGTCTCGAATCCTCTTGATGATAAGAGCTTGGATGAGGCCATCTGAAGCTTGGATCTCTATCCAGCGGACTTCTCCAAGATAACCCCCTCATTCTCAGAGTTCACTTTCCGAGGTGGTTGGGGAACTTCCTCTTGAAGTCTGTAGGAGTTGAAGACAGCATCCCTACAGATTCTTTGGCTTGTGGTTTAGGAAATTCCACCCAAGTAGACAAGGAGTAGGTGGTTCCCTGGCTGGTTTGCTTCCCATCAGCACGTTCCCTAGGTTGCTGTGTCCTTTCTTCCTCTGGAGTGGTGTAGATAGTAGGTTCTTCCATGTTGTCCGGCATTTCGCAGATAATCGAAGCAGTGATGTGTACATTAGGTTCAGGGGCTTTTCTGGGGTAGCGCCTCATCTGTCCCCTTGTGGCCTTGCATATTCGTCTGCAGCAATCTTTGGTCCAGTACACATTTTCCTGTAGTCCGATAACCTTGTAGGAGCCTTCCCACTTTCTGGGAAGTCCCGTGCTGTACTGATTGTGGCCTCGGCTCAGGGAGTAGCTGTGAAGTAAAGACGGCTTCGCCCATTTCAAATGCTCATATGCCAGTACGTGGCTGTGGATACTTCTTCCCAATGTACGCCTCTTGGATGGCCCTTGTTTTGTCCATCCGAGCCAGGGTAGATAAACGAATGTCTAAGGACAAGGCATTTTGGTCGGTTTGTGCGCCCATTGCCAATCTCCTGGGTGCCGGAGTGTGTGGCCCAGGAGGAGTTGGCTGGGGCTGGAGTTAAACGTCTCATTCATGCGTTGTCGCAGAGCGAAGAAAATCTTGGGAATGTGTCAATCCCAGCACTTCTAATCCTCCCCCACACTGAGTTGGAGGCTCTTCTTGAACTCCTGGTTCCTCTGCTCAGTGGGGTTGGTTTGCAGGTGATATGATTGAGTTGTCCAAGTTTCAGCTCCCCATTCTTAGCAGGCTAGCAGCCACTTCTTGCTAGTGAATTGGGTCCCATTGTCAGTGAGTATACTCTACGGGTAACCCCAACATAGGAAAATTTCATTGTTGAATTTTCCAAAATGATGTGGTGGGTCTATTGGCTTAGCAGAGGGAAAGCTTCTACCAACTTGGAGAATAGATCCGTCATGCCCTAAAGGTACCTGTTTCCCTTGGTACTGCGGGGATAGGGTCCCATCAAATCGGCAGCTATGTGCGTCCATGGGGTATGCAGTCTGCGAGGTTTCGCCATTGGCTGTCTCACGGGATAAGCTTTGTTCCTGCAACAGGTTGTGCAGCCATGGATGTATTGGCAGATGGCAGACAATTCTGCTTATGCTGTAGATATAGCGTGTGCTGATGTCAGCTAAGGTTTCTCGGGTGCCTGGGTGGGCCGCTTTGGGGTGGTCATGATGATGCCGGTAGATATTGGCACACAACTCCTTCAGTATCCAGATCCTCCACTTGGCTCCTGGCTGACTGATGCGTGACCAGACGATGTCATCTTGTAGCGTGAATCATTGGGGATGCTTCTGTAGGAGTTCTTTCCCATCAAAGTACTGTTGTTCGCAACGTTCAATCTGACTTCGGTTAATCTGGAGCTGAAGAAGCTTGATTTGCTTTTCTGGGCTGCTGTCCGGAGTTTGAGGCGGCATGATGCGGTCCACATCCTCGTCGGGTTTGGCCTTGTCTTCCAGGTCGGGTTGACATGACAAAGCATCGGGAAGGCTGTTGTCCTTGCCTGGGCAGTGTTGGACTTCAAAATTAAACTCAGAGAGCAAGAGGTCCCATCTTCCAAGCTTGGCCTTACTGTTCCTTGACTCCCGTAACCATTTGAGCTTTACTGTCGTTTCTCAAAATGAAATGAGTTCCCTCCAGATAGAAGTGATATTTCCGGATAGCCCAGATGACCGCAAGCAATCTTGCTCGTTTATGTGATATTTTTGTTTTGTGGCATGGCGTTGAGCTGAGGCCATTCTGGCAAGCGTCGGTCTGTAGGATCAGGGATCCTTCTCCTTGTGGCCAATATAAATGTTTTATGTTTTGGAAGCTGTTCTTGAGGGCTTGAAAGGTGGCACGATGTTCTGATTCCCATCACCACTGTGCTTCCTTCTTTAATAGCGGGTGAAGTGGTGCCATGAGAACGACAATGTTGGACACGAAGTCTTGGAGTCAATTACAAATCCAAGGAAGCAGCATTGTTGCTTCTTGGTGTGGGGTTCCTCTGCTTCTTGAATAGCCCGTATTGACTTGGCTTGAGGGTAGCTCCCTTCAGTTGAAACTATGTAACCCATGTACTCAATTGAAGACTTTCCGAAGTGACTCTTAAATAGTTTTGACATCATACCGTGGAGTTCCAGGCATTCCAATACCCTCTGTAGGTGGGTGAGGTGCTCCTCCCAGGATTTAGAATAGACGATCACGTTGTTGAGTATGCAAAGTAAAATCGCCTAATGTATCCTGTTAGGACATCTGGCCGACATTAACCGTTGAAATATAGCTGGAGTGTTCTCAAGTCCAAAGGGCATGACTCTAATCTGGAGGGTTTCTCCTTCTGGTGAGGTGAACGCTGTGTATTTCTGGCTGTCAGGGTGCACCGCAATTTGCCAGTATCCAGACTGCATGTCCAAGGTGCTGAAGACTTTAGCCTCTACTATGTCATACAAGGTGTGCACTAGGTCGAGGGCTGGTGGCGGAATCAGAAGTGTGATATCATTCAGGGCTTTGTAGTTCAAGCAGAACCTTAGCTGTCCATTCTTCTTTGGAACTAATATAATGTGGGAGTTGTACGGAGAATCTGGCGGCTTGACGATTCCTTAGGGTTTCATGTCTTCAAGTTGATCCATGATGAGGTGGTGTCGTCTGGCAGAAACCTTGAATGATCTGTTGTAGATGGGTGCAGGTGTGTTCAGCAGTATTTCGTGCTTGATGGTTCTCGTCTGACGAAGCTTTCCTCCAGATCCAAAAAACGTGCTCGTCAACTACCTTCTTCAATTGTTGGAACTGCATCTTGGAGGGTTCATGGTTTATTTCTTAGTCACGGATAGATGGAGGTTTGGCAGTGTCAGAACAGTGTTCCCAGTAGACAGTTATGCGGTGATTGTCACCCAAGTATACTTTCTGTTGTCCATAGTTCATAATGCATTGTTGCTGCTTGAGCCAAGGGTGGCCTAGTATAAGTTCTTCCTGAATGTCAGGTGACACTATGAATTCTGCTGGTGCCTTGACCTTGTGATCTTGTGAAGTTCAACAATGAGTGTCATACGACCGTCAATGGTGACCGTACAGTCTGGTTTAACCATCCTTCCTGTCTTGGTTTGAGGACGTAGTAATGCCTTTTGTTCTTCCATGAGGATGTCTCTTCAAGCAAAGTTGTCGAATGCAACCGAATCAAGCAGCGCCAATACTTTTTCCCCATTAACTCGAACTTCGATGTGTGGGGCTTCGGGTGAATCAACCTCTTCGTCTAACAGCTGTATTGTTTACCCTTCTGGTCCTACGGGGTCGCCCCTTATGGCCCACTGGCAGCAGCGTTTCCTTGCTACGGGATGCTTTTCTTGTCTGTAGTGGGTGGGTTGGTACATGGGGTACTGTTTGCGCCCCCTTCTTTCACACGCTCATGTTATGCTTGCTGCAGCGGACAATCCTTAGTGAAATGGTATACTGGGTAATACCAACATTTTGGTAACCTGGGAGTGGGTGGTGCAGTTGGCTGAATTTTGTTACGTCATTTAGACAGCTTGTCTGACTCTGTTGATTTGGTTGGCTTTGACAATAGCTTGCACTTTAAAATTGTGCTTTGCTTCCCGTGCACAATCGACTAGTTCATCCCCTGTGAGCAGCTTAGGATGAGTAGAAAGTTTCTCAATTTGGGTAACAACATGCGGGTTACATGTCGCACACAACTTTTCTCATTGCCGGCTGGAAAGATATGACGGTATATCTGTACCTTTCAGGGGACAAAATTTTCAGCTTCCTCGTCCAGTGTTTGGCTACAGCTGTAGAATTGTGTGAGGCGCGCCAGTACCTCTTTGCGAGTGAATTGTTGTGCAAGCCAGTTACTCAGTTGATTTCACTCGAAAATAAATTCCCCATACTTATGCCACTATTCAAGGGCTTTGTCCTTTAACTTGGAGTGTGCTCGTGAGACCCACTGCTTTTCTGGTATTTCATGAGTGCAGAATTCCCTTTCACAGTCAGCCGAAAAGACTAGCACGTCCTCGTGAGGATGTCCTGCAAACTCCGGTAATTGCAGCTCTTCGAGCTGCGCTAGTGTGGGAGTTCGGCCCTGGATTATATGGTTTGTACTCGGCAGCCCGCCGAAAAATCTTCACATTGACATACCATTCCAGATCTGGTAATACGCTCATCTGGCCAACGATACACCCATGGTGGTACGTTTCCCCAACAGTATACCACACTGTGGGCAGGTTATCCAATTGCAGAATGCATTCTGACATGTTCTGCAATTGTCACATCTGTATTCAAGGCCATCGGTATAGTGTGGTTCATCTGCCCAGCCTAGGCAGGTATAGTGGAACAATTGTTGACGATGGGTGCACTTAATTCTGTGTATCCCCGTGCCGGGGCAAATTTGGCTTCGAACAGTGGCTGTGTTCGGTTGCAGCTGCCATAGTGCCATTAAGCTCATGCTGGCTCATGTTGGTTTTGAACATTCTTGGTTGCGGAGTGAGAGCCACAGACTTCCTGAAGTCTGGGCTGCAATACTAGGGTCTGGCAGACCTGATTGAACTACCTAGTCATTGCTATTGCAGTTACGCCCCACTTTGGGCACCAGAAAAACCTCCTTATCCCTTGTGATGTGTGACACTCTGGGGGTGATGGAGAATGTCAGTATGCAAAAGGAGGTTTTTGTTGGGTGCTAGGTCAGGCACACCCAATAGTGGAGGATTCTGGCTTCATTTATTTTTTATGTGATACTGGTGCTTATACAGTATAAAGAACTGGCCTGGTAGCTTTGCAGCAGGGCACGAAGTCAGGTTCCGTGAGCATGATCTTAAATTTCAGTGGATTTACTCTAAACAGTATATCTGGGTGACACATAACCTGTGGCAGCTGCTTAACCTATGTCAACTTTGGCCGTCATAAGCGTAACTATGTTCGTTAACGGGCAGTGGCTCAGAGGTAGTGATTGTCAGCTGGTTGGGTTCCACTGGCTCAAATACCCCGAAGCAGGCATTGGTAAGTACCAAGGACCGACCCTCTCCGCTGATATACGCTGCAAGCAGGGGATGTGTTTCCTCGCTGAGATGAATAGGGTCCTGGAAGAGGTCCTTAGGAAGCGCCGGTGTTACTGGTATCTGTAGGTTACGCAAGGCTTAGGCTAGATCCCTCGGTGAGAGTGTTGCGAATGAAGTCAGGAGGGAAGTGAGTTCCTGCAAATGCCCACAAGAAATTAGCACCAATCTTACCTTCTCTCGGATACCACTCCGATGGCAGTAATGCATCTAGACTGAATCACACTCTCACATCCATGAAGAGGCTGTAGGTGACATGTTATCCTACCCTTGGTGTAGAGCCTGTGTAAAGTCTGCTGACCATAGGTGGAATCCCTATATCAGCACTCTGCGTTGGAACGCAGTGAGCACTGAGAGTCAGGTCTCGCTGGTTTACAGTTCCTGCATGTGGGTGAGAGTCTCAGAAGGGAACAATCTCCCTCAACTCGCAGAACACTAACTCCAGCACCTGTTGGTGCAGTGGAGAGAGTATGCTACTGAACAGGCAAGCTGGCCTCAAGAGACCAAGTACCTAGTGTCAGAGCTCTACTGTTCTGCCCACTGTGGTCCACAGAAAGGGTGGCCATCCAATGTGCATGTGGGTACTGTGGTGGGTGTATTTGCATTTGAGTAAATTCTCCAGTCACCTGCAATCCCTTGGACGGTATGAGGTCCACTGGGAGAGGAATTACAACTATGGTAAAGAATACCCTTGAATTGGTAAAATGTCTGTATATTCCTTTTTATGGGAAGTAAACAGTGTGGTGTTGCACTACTTCCTAACTTTGGCAAGAGCATAATGGAAGCTTAACCTACTCTGAGCCAGGTTAGGTGACCTAGGCCTAAGCTAACAATAGCAGGGTAGATGAGCATTATGAAACTAACTTAAACTGGAACTACTCCTACTAGTGTTGCCCAGAAGGGGCCACAATGTCTGTGTGTGTAGATGACGGCATAGGATCTTGGCATGAATGCGGTGAAGACTAAGAAGGTTAGAAGGATGGCTCCGGCAAACTGGTTGCAGTGGAAACCAAGGAGTGGATATTCGTTTGGCAGAAATGCGCTGAAGGACGGTAGATAGAGCTTGGAAGCAAACAGGCTGGTCAAGATCTCCAGCAAGGACTGTGGTGGAGATGATGAAGACTGGTCACGAGGGGTGAGCGACCCGTATACTCTGGCCTTCCAACAACGGACAAGTCGAGTGGACAATACAAATACAGTACACTCCAGTTTCTTCTTTATTTGCTTAACCGGTTTTCGGCTTATCCGTGCGGTGGTATGACAATGCTGTAAAGTGTGTAATTTAACAAGTAGCGGTACTATACGTCTATTGCTGTGCTGCATGAGCTGATGTTTATCTCTTTAAACTATCAACTTGTCACAGAGACCTGTGTGAGACATCCATTTCGACCCATTGAAGCGTGCATCTAATCACACCCTAACGCATCTCAGGCTGCGTCTGAAATGGCGAAATTTGTTGACAAAATCACGTGACCCGACTTTGTATACAAAAATGATGACATATTTGGTAATTCTGCATTTCGTATTTTCTATCTAGCTGATGTTAGCAAAGTTACAAAATGAACACATGCACAAATGTATTCTGAAACAAATAATTCGTCATAAAATTCACTAGGCATGTTTTAAAAAGCATGTAACTGTTGTGCTTTGTTTACATATTTTGCAACAAATTTTTTTGAAGTCATTATTGCATAACTTATTATTTCCTTATTTATTAACATATGCACAGTATTCCAGTGATGATTGTAGAAATATTACATCTTTTTTAAACATTAAATTTAGATAAATATATTTTTCACTTTTAATGTAAAAATGTGTTGCCGCAAGGGTTTAACAAATGACTGTCGTCGACAACGTTCAAAGTGCAACTTATGAAATAACGAGTTTGTCATTTCGGACACAGCCTCAGTTCCCCCCCCCCCCCCTCCTTCGTTTTTTTCCCATCACGTCTGGATAGTTTATCGCCGGCCCAGGTCATTGTTCACTGTTTGTGGTGTCGTTTTCACACCGTCAACAAAGCGTAAAAGGACAGCTTAAACTATCATGGAAATGTTAGAAAAGAAAATCTGAGCTTGGTGTGTTATAAACAAAAACAACAATCCCAGTGCCAAACAAAAAAATTTAAAACTTTTTCAAAAAGACACTGTTTAACTTTTCTTACATTTTTTCATATCAAGTGTTTAAATGTTTACAAAAAACTTAATATTTCCTCATTTTTAAACTTTTGTGTGTGTGTATGTCAGTAAAATTTAAATAAGCTCCTAGTAATGGGGATTGCACTGTACTGTTTAAATGCCAGGTTGCCTAATTTAAAGTCCCATTATAGTCTTTATTGCATTGCATTCTAAACGTTCAACAAACTCTGCAATCTCAAGGACTGGTCCGTGTGCATGATGAGGAAGCAACATACATACACACAACTATGCACAGCGCCACCCACTTGGCGATGGCTGTGTATACTCTATGTGCGATGAATTATACTATACTCAGTGTAACATAAATATCGGTTACAATATCATATACTTTACATTCTGCTCATACAGTGCATGATTTGTGTTTGCTTTGAAATGTATATTAGGTACTGGGTTTTTCCACGATTTTTGGAGCCAATATTACTGTTCCATTAATAGTAAAAATGTGTAAATTCGATTATCCATATTTTTTAATATAAATTCGCTTATTCATGTTTTCTCTGGCCCCAACTAACACGGTTAAATGGGAGTTTACTGTAGTTAGGACAAGCTTAAAAAAACTGCAAGCTGCTGATTGGCACACAAGACTGTAAAGAATACTCTTTGCGCTAAGTAACACCATGATAACTACAACCCAGAAGTCCACACCAGAATTTTTGAAGGGCAGGAAACTAAAAACTATCTTTGACTAATGCATTCCAGCACACTGAGAACTTAAAAGGTGGGGACAACAGACACAGGTGATAAACAAGGAAGACACTTTGCAGAAGGGGACAGTATATTTCTGCATAACCACAGGTCAGGTCTCAAGTGGATCCCAGGAGTGGTAATAGCCAGGGAAGGCCCAGACATGTACCAAGTCAGAGCTACAGAGAACTGACAGGTATACCAGCGGTATGTTGACCAGTTGGTGCGTCACCCACCCAGGGAGGAAATGTCTGCAGACTAACCTGCCAAAGCTATATAACCACGAGAAACAGCTTTTCAGGAATCAACAAACTCTGACCATGGGTAGAGTTCCTAGAATGTCAGTATTACTGGATGGCCATGGCAACGATTGTCAGAAACCCCTAAAAGGCTTCCCTGAGGGTTCGGAAGATGTGTGTCAGCAGCGGAAGTGGCAGCATCTCTGAACGTAACAGTATCAGCAGGAGATATGACAGCATCTCAATGACACAGGACCACCACCTCTGGTAGTACCAGGGGACCACCATAAGAGACCCAAACAACCTCCAAAAAATCAAAATTCACCCAGATCAAGACAAAACCAAAGAAATTAGCTGATTACATAACTTAGCATCAGAGTGTATCCAGCTAGGTTCATCTGTAGTGGATGTGTGTGTTGTAAAATAAAAAGTAGGGTGTTATGAACTGATGTGTATATGACATTAAGGGTAGTTAGAAGTTGGCACTGCAGTGTCATGGTACACAGGTGTTTTTTAACTTGTATGATGTTTGGAGGACATACTATAGCCAGGCCATTTGTGTAGTACCTGGTTCTCAGAGTGAAACTTTGGTAATGAAGGTTTGCCAGCAGTGCTTTAATGCCCATACTGTAGCCAAACAATCTCTCTGTTTTTTTCATAGTTTTATTTGCTTGGTGCGAATCTTGCACTGCTGTAGTCTATGACTCTGTGCTTACAGTCATCACCATACTGGAACAGAATGGTGCTAGGGCCCTCCTGGGTAGCATCAGTTTGCAGATACAAATGTCTCTGAAGATTGAGTAACGACAGTTTACTGCACTGCTGGAAACTGTACTTGATTTTATCAAAAGCATTCTGTACATTAAGCATTCTGTACATTTGTGTCCCACTGGAAACGTTGCTGTTATGGTAATAGGGCTGTTAAGGGTACCATAATGGTAGCAAAATCTTGTATATAGCATCTTAACCACTTGATCAGGTCAAAAAATTTTCTCAAATGTTTACACATGCTGGGCATTGCTGAATCAACCATAATTGATTATGGTTAGGTTGTATTCTGTCTGCATTAACCACATGGCCCAGATATGGAGACATGTTTTGCTAATGTGGCATTTGTAATTTTCACAGGTGAGGCTGTTTATGGCTAACCGTTGAACACGATGGACAGCGTTTTACATATTCCTCCAAACTCTTCACCAGATTATAATGTCGTCTAGATATGCCAAGGTGAAATCTCCAATGAGGCCATCAAGGACACAGATGATTATGTTCCGGAATGTAGATGGTGCACACTTTAGCACAAAGGGCATGGTGCAAAACTAGAATATACATACATCAATAGCAGCAAAAGTGGTTTTATGTCGATACGCAGAACATACAGGAACTTGCCAGTAGCCACTCCTTAAGTCCATATAGATCAGAACTTTGGCATTGTGGAACATGTTCTAGGCAGAATTTACACTTATTAGTGGTGGTGGTGGCGGTGGTGGTGGTGGTGGTGGTGGTGGTGGTGGTGGTGGTGGTGGTGGTGGTGGCATACTCTCGGTTACATAGTTAACCACATGTAAGTCAACACAAAACCTCCAAATTCTATCCTTTTTTGGAGCTAGGGTAATGGTAGAGTTGTATTTACTTTCTCAGGGTACTATTATCCTCTCTCTAACAATTTCCTCTATTTTCTGATTTATAATTTTGAAGTGATATGAACTATAAACACACGGTACTGTCCAAATGGGCTCATCTTTAGTAAGGGTTTTTGGTTTTCTGCTATGTTGGTTGGTCCCTTTTAAAGGGTCAGCTGCAGCAAACACATTGCGAGATTCATCTAAAACACATTGTACAGTACCTATGTTCAGGAGGAACTGCGTGTTCAAACATGTCTAATTGTACAGAATGTTCCCTGGTCACAATGCTGTGACCAAGGTTATACATGGTTCATCTCTCTGTTAGTCAAAAATGAATACAGTCAACAACAATTTCAAGTAGGCCTACTGTATTCTGCTGTACTACCCAAGGTGTGCCTAGGATTACATGCTCACGTATCTCATAAATGTAGCTTTCTAACAGTGAAAGAATTATAATAATCAGCCCTGTAGTTTTGGTAGAGCATGCTTAGAAAGCAGCCAAGTAGCTAATTTTCCTCCGACTTGGTTTACAAATGTTGACATTTCTCAATAACTTTTTTTTTAATTAAACATAGCCGATGGCCATCTGGAAGAATGCAGCTTTATAATAGCGAAAGAATTATAAGAATTGGCCGTGTAGTTTCTAAGATTACCCAAGACATATAAACAAACTCACATTATCTCTATAATATTAGTACAGCTAACACTGGCATCAGTTTGTGTGTTCTGTGTGTCTAACCACACAGGCGGGAGAAAATAACGTACCTCTTGGCTACCCTCTGGTCATCACTGACATCTGTCAGCGACTTCAGGACCAGCTTGTAATGAGTGTAAGGCATGGGCTTCCTCTGTGGGTTCTGCTGGGGAAAGAGCCAGGCAACCAGCCTGTAATGGGCGTAAGGCGTGGCATGCTGGGAGGCTGGAGCTTGGGCATGGGACCAGCCTGAAATGGGTATAAGGTTTTGTCTGGTGGGATCTGTGTTGATTATGGGAAGCACAATTCCACCTCGCCCCATTCATGGCCGCCAGTTACATCACTTTAGTGCATGGTTGAGATATGGCTAACTACTGGAAGCCTATCCCTAGTCGGTCCTGCTCCTCACGGATTCATCAGGAGTCTTTAGGCATGGTGGGAGTTTTGTTGACTGAAAGGGAAACATACTCCTGCTGTTATTACAGTTGGGGCTAGTTGGCGGCCAGGAGTGGTCAAAAAGAGGCAGCTGATCTATGAAGTGTCGGAGCTATTGCCAGCTCTAGTAACAGAAATAAGTTGAGTGTGAAACAGGAAAGGGCTAGTGAAGCATCTCTTATAGTCTCTCCTAGCCTAAGGGAACCCACTACCTTCTTGTGGTACTGCTGTTAGTATCCAATGCTTTATGCCAAGGCTCAAAAGTAGGAAACTCCTGGGCATTCCCTATGCTTTGTTTATTAAAATCATGCACAATTATGATGGTACTGCCTGGTAGCGGGCCGGTCGACTCTTTTACGGTCAGAAGGGCCCCAAAGGCGGAATTCAGAGTGAAGAACTTCAAGCCATGGAAATGGACACATATCGGGTTGGGGTATTTGCTCACAGACGTTTTAAAACCCACGATGATAAGGAAAGAGTAGCATGGGCTGACCTCACTGCCCTGCTGAGGTTTCCTTAGTACCCTGATGTCAGAATGAGGATGAACTCATGCTGGCAGTACCTGGGTTATATACCAAGGTATCGGTGATGATAGTAGATTTTTTTCCCTCTTCTATTTGGGACAATGTCCCAACTGGGTACAGCCAGGTGACAGCTGGCAAAATGGAGACTGACCATGAGCGGCGGAAACGGACATGGGGCTCTAAGAGCCGGGTTAAAAACCTGGGGGGTGGATACCTCGGTCCAAGGAGGCCTATCTATGCCTGTGGAAGCAGCAACTTAGGAAAAATTTCTGAGAACGCAAAAACCCTGGTAGGGCCAATGGCTAAGAGGGGTCACGAAGAGCAAGAATTATAATTGTCTGACCACACAAATTTACTACATGTCATTGCACTGGCCATTCTAAACTTTTCATTGTCCTGTGCAACACTCACTGTGGTTCTTACGAATTTTTGTGATTCATTTAAAACCATGGGATCTAAGCTTGAAATGTACTCTGGTCGGATAGTTTCCACTGTAGTTTCTAACACATCCTCCTTCAGGAGATATTGTTAATAGCAGTTGACTAGGCAGTGCTTGTGACTCATAAAAATTTCTAAGTCCTCCATGGTGGTTTGCTTCTTTGTGAACAAGGAGATTTGCTGTTTTGCTGTCATAACATGTTATATCCAGTAGTGGTTTGCCACCACCATTTTGCATTACCTAGTAACTGATTCCCTATGACACTAGCCCACTCTTCCTCACTAATACTGTACTGTTGTAGGAATTGTGCACTCAATCAGGAATGCACGGGAGTCCTAAATTCCCTAACCAGAAAAAGATGGAAACATTTTAAATTTTGCAGGCAAAATAGTGTTTTGTAATGGATTATGTGGCCGTCTGTTTTCCAAGGCTGAAGGCAACAGAGCAGCAAACTGTAGTATTTGTGACCCTGGTGGTCCTGCAATTTCGGAATTGGGGCGGGGGGCAGTACTGTTTTCTACAATGTCTTGCATGTAAATCCCTTGACATAACATGTGGATATTCAAACCGCATAGATTGCATCTACAGACAGTCAGGCACGCTCTGCCACATGTTTTTGTCCACAGTTCATGCACATTAATGTACTGTCTCGGGCAGCCTGCCATTCATCAGTGGACACACACATATGGTGAAATTTTGTGGCACATTCTTTGCACTCTACACAAGTCCTACCAAGGTTGACACAATTCTCAACGCAACACTCACATGCAATGTTGTTTGTAGTGCTGTAGATAGTCACCAGTGTTAACTTCAGCAGATCTCTTATCTGTGGTTCCTGCTTACTGGCAGGGGGCATACTATTCTGTGCACTGTATGCACTGGAATTGCTGGTGGTGCACTGAGGGCCACTGAAAGTGTGGAAGCAGCTGCTGTGTACTGCTTGTTAACACATTTCACATTGGACAGAGTCTGTTCTAATTCCCACATGTTGACCATGCAGAGTGATGTCCAATCACAATGGAAGCAAGTAGAGGCAGAAAATACACATCAAAAAGTTGGATGGCAAAAACCTACATATTTGTTCTTGTAGGTTCTACTTATTGGAAAGATTGATTGTACTTGGTTTCCTACACTGCCAGCACCCTTCACAAGTGGCTGCACAAGTATGTAGCAAACCATACTGAGCTGACCAGCAGGATATCTTCAATGCACCTATTAAGAGAGAGTGCTTGATTAGTTTAGTAGAATGTCTGTAATTGTATAATGTAAAAAAAATGAATGCTATTTTTATTGCCATATTTAATATATACATTGTCCAAATACAGAAATGTATTTCAATAAATACAGCAGCTGTCTGTTTAGAACCACAACTTATAATCATCCCGTTAGTAAGTTGGACAAACTGTAGCTCGGACAACCTTTCGCCCAATTAGACCGAGTTATCAAGGGCTCACTGTTTATCAGAATTCATGCACATTCTCGAGCTATGTGGGTATATCATTAAATCAAAACGTTTTACCCTCCTAAAAATATTATTATTCAAAGGAATATTAATATAAATTTTTTTAGTTTCACAAAACTGAAACATACACATTAATAAATTATTATTAGGGCCAACTTCCGAATGACAGTTTAAAAAATATGGCAATAACTTGCCATTATCAAATTATTATTTTACTGTGATGCCAGCTAACAGCCAGCGGTGCTAGAGTCCATGACGGCGCTCACCATGCACGTGTCACGTGTTCTGCACGTGCACAAAGAGGCCAATATTTTGAACTTTCACATAAATATTATTTTTCACAGTAAAATGTGTTTTGTATTTGTATTTGCAGGGTTTAATATGTCTTTAAATGTTTTGAAGTGTTTGTTGTTATTTCGAAATTGTTTGGTTATGAAATTCAAAGTGCCCGCAGCATCGAGATTAAGAACACTAACAATCCAGTGTGAACGCCATCATAAAGAGACACTGAAATAATATGAAAAATTCACAAGAAAATTATAAAATGTAAAACAGTATTTAATTTAATTTGTGCCATTTTATTTTCACTAGTAAAATATTTTACTCGGCATGAATTCCACTTCCACTTATGTGAACCCCATAGGTGGCCATGAAAGGTCTGTGCGACGCTTGTCTCTGGACAGTCTGTCAAGGAGAGCTGGCGAGGTAAGAAACTGTCATGTACGCACTACAACGTTTGTTCACTGATGTAGGTTTCAATAGTCAATTTCATTTACCGGTCAACCTTTGCTTGCATACATTTTGCCAAACATTTTCCCAGCATTATGCTTCCGCTTTACTAATTTATTTTGCCCTTGTGGCATTTTTAACTTAATCGAGGAGAAGGAGGAGAAAGATGTCGGAAAAGTTACGCGACCCGCGCAACTTGAATCAGGTGCCATACGCCTATGTTAGTGGTGTTTCATTGTAATTTCTGCATTATTGCTACGTCCAATTTTAAGGACTTTGTTTTCATGTATGTATTTGAGGGTATTTTTTATGTTCGAATATTTTACGGCAACGTCACGTATAACCACATGGCTAACCGATGCCAAGTATTTGTATACGCCATAATTGCGTTTTGACAGCTTAATTATGTAATACCATATGTGCAATATTTTATTCACTGTTCTATGTTCAATTTTTGTCAGGTTTTCATGTAATTTTCACGTAAATTTATGCTTTTTGTGTTTGACCATGCGGTCACTTTCATGTTTGATTTTTCTGCCATCAGACATGCTACACGCCTGCAATCACTTAAATCGTAAAGAGAATAATTTTCTCAGCATGAATAATCTTTTGTCTGACTTTAATTTGCCATTTCCACGCAGAAATATTGCAATTTCACCTGCACCATGTGGTCCGCTGCGAACTTCATCCAGCGGCATCTGCACCATCTAAGATTGTTTTCACACATGTGTGTGTGTTTATAGTGAATATTCATCTCGTGTCCCATCTTGTTTCATGTATCATTTAAGGGTTTATGTAATTTTGCAATTAATGTATGGTGCAATTATTCCCGTCCTATCCGGCTCTGTGTATAGGCCGTCACCACACTACCCACGTGCTGGAGGGCAAGCCCCGACGAGTTTGCGTTAGTGATGCCGAGTAATCACACATGTTAATATGTATTAAGGGTTTCATTTGTAATTTACAGTGTCCTGTCTTCAGGGAAAAAGCATCAGTCCACCCTAGCAGCTGTCTGCCCTCTTCCCTTGTGAAGACTGTGCTTTCACGCACCTCTGTAAGATCATCCATCTAGGCGTGCGCTAGAGTAATTGCGAGCTGGGAAGCACCCAAGCGGAATTGGCTAGTCATGGCCGAGATAATCATTTCATTGGCACATTGATGTGTATGCTTAATAAAAATAAAAACACGTCTACAGTGAACTTACCTCTTTTATTCAGTAGTAACAGTGTCCTAGCCACAAATATTTTATCAAGTGTTTATTTCAAAGTGATGTTTAGTAAAAGTTTAGTATTGCCTACGTGTTTGTCAGTACACATGGGTGAGACAGACACACAGAACCCACAGCATCCCTGAGAACCCTGAGTCTCAATAGTGCAGTGATTGGGAAGCACTGCAGCGCCCATATTACCAGTAAGTATTTGTGTCATTTTTCGTCTTGTGTCTCACCCGACGGCGTCAACTGGTGTTCCCAAGTGGGGCCAAATGTGTTCATCCGCTTTGTGTCATCCGCATCAACCTCGAAAAAATGGCGGACACCATGCCTGAACAACTGCGAGAAGCCATCAAGACACCCGCATCGGCATCCGTGACGCCCACAAACGCGAGCACGAACTATTTGGACATGCAGATCAAACGATGCGTGCATTGTGGAAGGGTGAGTGCAATCAACTTGTTCAGTGAAAATCTATGAAATCAGCCATTATGTCAATGCACGTCGACTCCGTATCCATGCCGTCAGAACCACGCCTGTGCTCATGCACCAGATGTGATGGGGCGGGAATGAGGTGGGCACAGTGCCAGCAGTACAAACGGAACTTACATTTGCAATGCATAGGGCCTGATGAATATGTAACCTTTCGCGATTGTGTCATAAACTGGTACCTCTTTCATTCAGTAGTGACAGTGTCCTAGCCACATATATTTTATCAAGTGTTTATTTCAAAGTGATGTTTAGTAAAAGTTTATTATTGCCTACGTGTTTGTAAGTATACACAAGTGAAACAGACACACAGAACCCACAGCATCCCTGAGAACCCTAAGTCTCAATAATGCTGTAATTGGGAAACACCGCTTGCGCCCACATTACCAGTAAGTATTTGTGTCATTGTTCGTCTCATATCTCACCTGATGGCATCAATTGTAATCTATATACAAGTTAGTACAAGCAAACTTACAAAAGGTGTCAATTTCCCTTTGGAGTTTTCACTGCCAATATTTCCATCAGGTGGGAGCTGCTCATCTACAAGTGAATCTGTAGAAGTAATTTGTGATTGACTGGTGTCACCGGCCCTTGCCTGTGAGGCTGATTCCTTTATTAATTCCTCACCAGACATTTTTGATGATTTCCTACAAATAAACACAAAGTAATGTGTGAGTAATGAATAGCTATTAAAGAGGTTAGAAAGAGTCTAGGAAAAAAATTAAATGTTCAAATTATTCTGCAACCGAACTAACTTAAGCTCTAATATAGTAACTTCTTATAGTTGCTGGCAAGTTCCTTCCACATATTGGTTATTGAGAAAATTATGAAAATAAATATTATTAAGGCATTCTTAAGGCAGTTACAATACATACCTATATAACTACGTCTAACAATATATTTTACATTAAAACAAATAATTTGGTCTCACAATGACCTTTCTTCTCATCAGCAAAATATTACTGTCATCTTTGCCATTATATTCATCTTGCTGCAGTGAACATGAGAAATACATCAAAAGATTTATGTGATATCTTGTGTATTTTCAATACTAGATTTGTCGAGCATATATTAGCAGATGCCCTTAGCAGGCTGCCGCTAGAGGCTCCATAGATGAAAATTCCAGCCATAGATGTTTTAATGCTGGAAGTGCTACCAGACCCCCCACCACCAATTGAGGCCACAAGGATTGCAAGATTGACAGATGTAGATCCAGTGCCGCATGCAGTCAAACAAATATCCAGCATTGGGTGGCCAGGGAGTAGGGCAGTGATGGAAGAGCTCAGACCTTAATGGACCCAGTGAGTTGAATTGTCCCTCTAAAAGGACTATGTCCTCTGGGGAAGCAGGGTAATTATACCAACAGCTCTGCAGAAGGACCTAATTGAGATGCTGCATGGGATAGTGAAATCGAAAGCAAAGGCATGGAGTTACATGTGGTGGCCTAAAGTGGACACTGACATTGAGAACTTTGTAGGCCAATGACAGCACTGCCAACAGCTCAAGCCAATCGATCAAAGCATGAGGGCATTGGTTGGGAACAGGAAATGAAACCGTGGCCTAGGGTTTCTTCAGGCCGTTCCAAGGCAAGGGTTTCCTGACTGCCGTGGATGCTAACTCGAAGTGGCCAGAGGTGAGAATGGTGCCATCAACATCATCAGCAACTGTTGTCTGAGAGCTGAAGGACACGTTCAGTGTTCATGATATACCGGAATGCATGATGTCTGACAATAGTTCTACTTTCATGTCACAAGAACTGAAAACTTATGCAAGATGAAATGGGGTTAGATTGATTCATTCAACACCATTTCACCCATTAAGCAATGGCCAAGCGTAACATATGGTTAGGATGGTCGAAACAAAGCTCAAAAAGCTGGGAAAGAGTGATTGGCAGACCAGACTGTCCAGGACGTTGTTTGCTCTGCACACCATCCTAGAGGCTAAGAGTCAAGAGACTCCAGCTGCTCTTATGATGGGGCATCCTTTAAGGACATCCTTGAACCAGATATAAACAACAGCTGGCCACAATGAGAGCACCTTCAGCACGAATACCAGCAGGGAGCAGAGACCAATGCTTTCAGGTAAATGAGGCTGTGTTACAGGTCTTAGTGGGAGCCTGAAGTAGCAGCCAGGGAAAATCACTGAAGTGCAAGGGCAATTCATATACCGAATGGCCCAGATCTACCATACCAGCCCTTTTTCTTAAAAACTGTGAATCCGAGCCTTTTCGGGTAAAATGCTTGGTAGGCAAACGCTTAAGGACTAATTGAATGTTGAACTCTACAATGTCTAGAATCTGCAGTAAACTAGAGGAAACGAAGGTAACTTCAGAATTCCAAATGGGAAGATGGTACAAAATTAGTGTAGTTGAGTAGGGCTCTTAAAACTGAACATTTGCTGTCTGAAAAGTATTTTGGTACATCCGCCGATTCTATATCAAAATATTCCTGGCACTGAAGAGATGATGTGCATAACAATACCATTGTAATGCTGATGGCCTAGTAGGGAAACAAACTTTTACTCACACTTACAGTTTGAAATGTATGCAATTTGACAGTGTAAAAAATCATTATAAATAATGTTTTCTTTAGAAATTATTACAAAAGAACATATTTGCTTGTTTTCTATTCGCTGTAATAGGTGTTCGAAATGTTTTCCACTATGTTCTAAGCACATTCATGCCCTTCATCATGCACTTTTTGTACCCCGAAGTATATCTGCAGCGACTGGCATACTACTCTAATGCAATCTTTCATTTCATTTCTCATTGTAGGACACTGTTGCACAGTGTTTTTAATACGTCCCCAAACAAAATAATCAAAAATGTTAAGCCTGGTGACCGTGGTGGCCTGGCCCCCCTCTCCCTATCCATGACCAGGGACTTCGGCTTTAAAGTACACCTGTCCACCAAGGAACACGCCGGGCCTCCATCTTGTTGCAGCCACATAAACAACCGTGTTGCTAGTGGAACATCTTCTAACATCTCAGGCAGTGCGTGTTGCAGAAATTTAGCACAACGCTCACCACTTAAGTGTTCATCAAAAAAATAAGGTCCAATAACTTGATCAAGGTTAAGTCCACACCATGTATTTAGGCTCCAAATGTGCTGGTTGTCGTGCTAATGTAACCAATGAGAGTTTTCTGCTGACCAATACATTAGCATTAAGGATATTTACATCCCCATTAGATCTGAAAGTGGACTCATCTGTCCACAGTACAGTAGTTGGGAAGTCCAGATTTTTATTTAAAAACCAGTTGCAGAAGGTAAACCACCATCGTGTAGGATTTTCCATATGGTACTTCTGCTCACCCCAGAATCCCGTGCTGTTCTTAGAGTAGAAAGATGTGAGTCTAGATTCATTGCAGTAAGAATATCTGCACTTCTATCGTCTCTAACACATCTTGTGACTTGATTGTTATAATTGCGGGTCGGTTGCACATAGCCACTATTGCGAATCCGTGCTTCCAATCGCTGATAAACATGTGACCAGTGTGGGCGATAATGATACCTTTCTGCATAAACGCGCTCTGCTTGTTAGTAATTCTAGCGACTTTCGCTGAGCACCATAAGCATGTCAATCAAATGCCTCTTCGTTTAAATACAACATTACTGCAAGAATAACAAAAACAAAGTAAAAACCACTCTAGAAACATTTAACAGTGCACGCACCACCAAAATGCCTCTTATTCAACAAGAAGAATGGGACAAACAGAGGATAAATGCAAGTACTGCTATCTAGCGCCAACTGTTTCTACTCGCTTTGTTTGGGCTGGCGTGGCGTGGCACAATGTGATGATATAAGGTGTGCCAGACAGAGAATATGTCAATATTTTCAAAATGGTGACACATACTGTAAAACTTTCCAGACAAAAGATGTTCATTTTCGTGAGCTCTATTCGACGATACAAATTTCGTACCATCACCCCATTTGACATTCTGAAGTTACCTACATTTCCTCTAGTTTACTGCAGATTCTAGACACTGAAGGTTCACCATTCAATTCATCCTTAAGCGTTTGCCGACAAAGCATTTTAACCAAAAAGACTTGGGTGCACCGTTTTTGAGATAAAGGGATGGTATGGCAAGTCTGGGACACCTAGGATGCATCAGACACAGACTATTTTGGTATTTTCAAAGCCGCAAAACATACATACCATAAAAATTTCCCGACAAAAGATTTTAAGTTTCTCGAGATCTATTAAACAATACTAATTGTTTACCCCCTTCCCATTTGAAAATCTGGTTACCTTTGTTTCCTCTAGTTTACAGCAGATTCTAGACACTGTAGTGTTCACCATTCAATTTGCCCTTAAGGGTTTGCCTACAAAGCATTTTACCCGAAAAAGCTCAGGTGCACCGTTTTCGAGAAAAAGGGCTGGTAAAGTAGGTCTGGGACTCCCGGTATGTCATCACAGACGATGTTGGTCAGGAACCCGTATGTCATGTATACTAGATCTTACACAAAGGGTCGAACGTAATGATCCAGAGTGGACACAAGCCTCGAGACTCATCACATGGGGAGGAAGTACTGCGGGGTAAGAAAGCCGCCAAGAGATGCGGCAACGACAAGACAGTTAGGGTGACAAACGACATGTCGACTGTTGAAAGTAACATTCCCATAATGCAGCACAGTCAGGCCATATGTTTGTGCACAAACATCTAACTAAGTGTCCAATACAGCATGTAGTATAAATCATGTGTGTACAGGCTATGCGAGTGGTCTACACATCTGGCACTAATACCACACTAGGCAGCTCTGTATGGTTTGACATGTTCGATTCCATGCCTGGCACGACAGTTATCATGGCACTAGGCGCTATAGCGAATGTAGTCAATTAAACTCTGAGACAAATTGTATACAATATCTGAGCACTCCATAGTGTATCACATTTCTGTTGGTCAAGGTGCATGTTGTTTCTACAAAATGGAACACTTTACGTGGCTAGAACTAACAGATATGCTACTCGTCTACGGTGCAGCAGAGGATAAAGGACAAAAAGCACACAGAATGTACAGGGGCAGATTCAAATGCCAGGGTAGCAGTTTCTAACAGGGTACAGACATCAGCCAGTGTGTTACAGCAGTTCGGGCTCAGTATCACTCACTGCCGTGAAAATACTCTACGTTCTACATCAATTAGCTGCAACCCACCAGAGCACCAGGGAGGAGTCCACAGTCCCAGAAGGAGATGAAACTTCAAGGCCCATACTAAGCGTAGCGGCAAAAAAATTTGAAGAGGCAAACAGTTCAAATGCTTCTCAAGAATTGTCTCCCTTTAGAGGGTTTCTTCCGAGTGCAGTTCAAGGACGTATTTGGGGTAGAACCTCAACACAACAGCATATGCCACTAAGGAAGTTAGACAATTTTGTCACATTTTAAATGTGGAGGAATTGTTGTGCATTGTGTATGTTTAGAATTAGGTTAAGTGGTAGGTTAGTTGTAGCAGGTTAGCAACAAGAAGAAATGAGGTTGACAAAACATAACATGGTGTGCCACTTGCTGCCAGATAACCATTATGGTGGTAAGCATTTATTGTGAAACATAACAGCACCAAAATCAAGATTAGGTAATCCAATCTCACTCAAAGCAACAGCAGTCTGACATTACTTTCTTCTTTCCAAAACTACGAAATTCTCGTCTTCCAGGTTTATAAGAGTGACGACCTCTTAACATACATAGTTAGGCTTGCATGCTTTTAATGGTAGGGTGAGAACTTTTGAAGCCCTCTCATTTGGAATAATGGTGAATAAGTATACATTATTGTAGCCAAGTCCTCTGAAATATATACAGTCTTTATTACTTAATGAAAATACTTATTTTAAACAGTAGATAAAAATGGCTGATAGGAAAAAAGTAACCAAAGCCTCAAAAGTGCTCACTTTACAGTGAACAGCCTATAATAATAATTATTAACTTGCACTTAATAAAAGACTGATGGGGAACTTTGCTCCAAATTAATGATGGTGGAATGAACGTATCCTCAACTTAATCTAAATGCTGTTTTACATACCTATATTTTAAAGTATAAATGTAAGTTTCCGGCCGATTAAATCTTAACTAATGCGACCTCCCATGGTGCAGTCGGTTCGCCAGTCTGCTGTGTGGGAGGTTCTGGGTTCGAAACCTAGGTAAGGCATGGATGTTAGTTTAAGTTAGGTCATAGGCCTAAGTTAGTTTGTAAGCAATCCCCTAATAAGCCTTCGGGCATATCACCAGGGGTCATTAGCAAGCCCTTTCCAATTCCAAGCTAAACTCATATTTAGAACTTAAGCAAATATGAAAGCAAATACATTAGGACTTGCCCGGTTATCAATTGTGGAAGTTTAAAATGTACATAATAGTCAAAACAAAAATTTGCACACTCTTTTATTAAATGGCTAGTAGGGTAGCGTACATAAACCATGCACTGCAAGATAATAAACCGTTTTCAAATTAAGCATAGTTATGTAAAGAGTTTTTAGTTATCTCATTTGTTGTATCAGAATCAAAATAGTTTATATTTTACATGATATTGGCCAGCTAGCGGCTATCGTTATTTGGCAAGTGATATAAAGTATCTCCTACATGCAGTAGGCACAGAGGAACAGTTTTAGAGCCTAAACGGTAACCATTTCCCTGACATTATAAGAACACGGTTTTCGGGGATTTCCAGTATGAAGACCAATGTGGTAATTTTTCGTGCTCGTGGTTCATTTTGGCAACAGATACATAGCTTTGGGAAAATGTATCAAATAGGCATACTATTAATATTTTCGGAAACTACTCGTCAAACCACGATACTACATTACATTGTATCCAGACATCAGGCAGAAAATCGCAAATGCTAATGAATAGAAAGTTTAAGTTACATTAAACACAGACAAAATGGTGCAAACTGCAAAGTTTCCCTCACAACTTGGTTGACAGACAAGACTATTCTTAAGTCGCCGTGTTCCCGTAATAACATAAGAATTATGTTACCATGCGAGTCTGAAAGAAAAAAATTGTTGTAAATTAGCAAAAAGGGAACTCATGAGTCCGAACAATAAAAAAACTAGCAATAGAAGAAAACCAGGTTTCTCATGGGTAGTAGGTATTTCCGAACAGTGTGTTGGCTAACATGATGTACTACAGGCGTTCTAGCGCAGAACGCGGAGTGAAAAAGTTTTGAAATGTTCCATCTGCTATCGGCCTTACGCTCTTACTGCAAACTGGCGAGGCAAGCCCATAATGAAATGTTTGTACCGGGCACCATAAAATAAACAAGAGTGTGTGGCATTCAACAATCAGCCATTATTTTTTACAACGAATGTCGCACGAACTTCTGCGAAGAAGTGAACGTAAGTCTAGAAAACGACGATTGCAAGTATATACAAACCCAAAAAAGTTTACGAATATTGTCACCAATCATTCATCGAAAAAACTCTTTCACACAACAAATAAATTACTTCTGTTAAAATAAGAATTTAATTCACGTATAAAGGAACGTTTCTATGGCAACACATCTCACTTACAGCAGAATGGCCACATCCGCAAGCCAAAATACTCCCAATAGACTTCCAAAAAGGGGAATAAGCTCTAAAAACATATTTCCTAATAATTTCAATAATTTGAAATATAAAATGAGGATGGTCAATTGGACCTCTTTTTGCAGAGAGTAACCAACCCACAAAATTGTAAAAAATGAGCTTAACATGTTAACTGAATCGTCACACCATATTCTAATTTCTGCTGATGAGACCCAACATAAAACGTATTGTGCGGTCTTCTGTGCTTTTTTTAATATATCATTGAATGCTGTTTGGCAAAAATACATTCTGCAGAAGGGAACCATGTGAGTTGTATTATTTTGTTGACATGAAAATACTATTAGTTACATATTCTATGGCAGGTAAATAGTAATTACAGATGGGGAGTATTTTCAATAGTTATCAGCAGCAGGTATTGGGCAAGAACCATAGACTAAAGATGAGGGAGACCGATCTCACTGTTGCGCACAACCAATCTCTGTGTCCCAACATCGACCTGTTTTTCTGCCTACACATCTAGCAAAAATGGCATGAATTAGGTTTGAGGTTAGAACACTGTTTAGTAAACAAGTGCTTTTGATATATGTTTATACGTTCCCTAATCAATCTGTAATGCTTTTTGATTAGATTTAAAATTGTAAAAGTATTTTATTAATATAACAGTGCTTGTCATTTAAAAATTAAGATGTATACAAACGCGTTCATCATTGTTGACTATGTGACTCTGGCGATTGTGTAAGATTGGGGTAGGTCAATGTTGGGTACATGTGCAGAAGGCAAATTAAGCGGTCTGCTTCATCTTTAGTCTATGGCAAGAACAGTCGATAACTGTTCCTAGTTTCCGAAGATACCTGCTACCATCTCTGCCTGTTTCTGAAGAAGGAACAATTACACATACTCGCTTGTTACTCGACACTCGTACGATATAATTTCGTACCTGTTCCTACCGTCTGATATTAGAATCCAATACTGAAAACCAATAATATTTACCTGCGAGAATACTGTCCTACCAGGAGAACATGAGACACAGGGAGGTATACCTCCTGATACCTAACCTATTCATGTGTCGTGTTTCCTTGGTAGAACAAACATTATGTCCGACATTTATTGCTTTGCAGGGAATCCCACACACCTAATTTCAGTGATACTGGAGTCGTGTTTTCATATATATATATATATATATATATATATATATATATATATATATATATATATATATATATATATATATAAAATACCTACTGACGACTTTAAAATAGTTATATTTTCATAAAGAAGGTAGTTCAAAGAATCCAACTACCAGGAGTGTATTCTCTACATAGAGGTAGTGGAAAATATCAGCCCAGTACATGGCTAATAACAGGTATAGGCCGTTCATGGTAAAGTGAGCACTTTTGAAGCCCTAGTTACTTTTTGCTTTCGACCAATTTATATCCTTCCACCACTTGTTAATGGAAACCCTGTCATGTGAGCAATAAACACAGGTATATATTCACCATACCCAAAACCAGGAGTCAGAGGCCACAATTAAATGTATTTACTGGTTATTATGTCTGATGAAACAACTTCTAAAGAGATCACTTTACCATGAACGGCCTATAGTCGAAAACAAATTGAGATGGTGGACCAACGCGGCTTAACCATGGAGGTATTAGTCTATGGAGTGGAAGCCGAGACACAGTCAAGCCGAAAATGAAAGTCAAGGACAGGGCTAGTAGTGGCAAAAAGATGCACGTTTTACATAGCTTACTATGTACTGTTGGCACTCATAATATGGCGGCTGATATAAACAATCGGTCTGCGCATGCACAGTTCAAAGAAACAGACCATGTGGAGAAGATAGGCTGCTGCCACTCCATAATCTATTACATCCATGGGCCTAGCATACTGCTTGCCCATAACAGGTATTCTCAATAACAGGTATCGCCTGGGAAACTGAACAGGTACGGGGTGTTCCTGAGAAATGCTGGTTTGGCTCATCTCTAACAGTAATACAGATTGTTAGACTGTTTAGGCATGCTAAAATTGTTTTTAAATGATTGTACATCTATATAATGGAAAATTTAAGCAGAAGCAAAAAAACTGTTGAGCTTTGTATTTCACAAAATCAGGAAAAGTAATATGATTAAGATTAAATTGGAAGGTAGGTATAATAATAAGTATGTATGGATAATTCTGATGAAAATGTGAGTAAAAAATATGAAGGGTCACCTGGAACGGAAGTAACTGTAGCGAG
Source organism: Dryococelus australis (assembly GCA_029891345.1). NCBI lineage: Eukaryota > Metazoa > Arthropoda > Insecta > Phasmatodea > Phasmatidae > Dryococelus > Dryococelus australis. The sequence continues at coordinate 249,942,639 of CM056995.1, forward strand.
TTCTGTACACAGTACAAAATATGTAAATGTCATAGGCCTACTTGAATACGATATGAATGGGAGCGACTCTGAAGTACATGTTTTCACAACATATACATATATGTTTACTATTGTCATATTTGTTTTAAAATATAGAGATTGAAGATTAAATATGTTATGATTTTAGGACCCTGAATATACTGGGTGCCCAGTAGTAACACTCTGACCGACTGACTTTGAAAAACATGTTAGTACTGGCGTGGCTTGCTGGAGAATTTGAGATATAGCTTATGTGGACAGGAATTATTGGTTCGTTGATTACCAAGCAGGGCGCCATCTCACAGTGTCGACGAGCACGACTTTGTGGTGATATCTGGGTTGTATGGTTGACCATCCAAGTGGCTGTCCCAAATGTTCAGCCATCTCCTGCATTACCACAGGTGGTACTGATAATAATGATATTATAGCTATATTTCCAACATGCCTAGTGGGGCTGTAAGCCTTCCAATGCTAACTCACTCCAGAGGGAGTGTTTGGCCATCCCACACCTTAATGTCATTACCGTGAAAACAGGTTATGTTGGATGAGACGATTCCCAGAAATAACTATGTCAGAGAAATTAATTTCTACCATGAAATTCAGTGAAAAACCTTGTTTGAGGCACTGAAAAGATACATTCTCCACTATAGTGGGAGAGCACTTATACAGTAAGCAAATGGTGCGATCAACATGATCTTAAGGTGAAAAATTATGGCCCAGTCGTGTACAAGATGGCTCGGACTGCAGAGTGGTCCTCTCCCCGAACGTAAAGCAAACGATAAAGAAAGGTCCCATATTAAAATTACACTATTTGGAACTGAAAGACCAGGCAACAAAGATGAAGTGCCCGGGCAGGTCGACACGGCTTCCACTCCGTGGATCTTGTACAATGACTAATTTGCATTGTTAGGGAGCTCGCTCACTGGCCGAGTCTTCCCGCCTGTGCATGAAAAAAATCATAACCATGACATGTTATGATGATGGATGATTTGATTGGTGGTGATGAGACACTGGTGGCATTAGAATGTAATTCTACACATTCATTTATCTGTACAATACATATGTAAGAAATTATGAACATAAGATTCACTTCGAACATTTGACATGGTGATCGTAATCTAACCTTAACTTTGTTATCACTTTAACTTGATCTGTAGCCTTGCAGGGTACTTCCAGTTTAAAACCTATTTTGTCGATATGTATAAAAACCCTAGCAATTATAGTTGATGTACATGAAACACAGAAAAAAAACACTGTTTATACAAAAATGTTACTAATTCTAGTGATGTCCCTACAAGGCTGGACCATTTGGGGGGGGGGGGAGTTATATGGATAGGAATTGATTGATGTGGGATTTCTCTGGTCGTTGCCAGTGCTCTGTAGTGGGTAGAACTCAATGTTAATCTTTCTGAAGACTCTGACTCTCTCGGGTCATGATGGCCGACGACCATTGGCCCTCCCCCATGTCCAACATCTTGATGAATGTTATCAGTTTCGCTGATATCGTCGCCAATAACACTAAATCCAGTATTGCCTTGCCTAGAAAGGGTTGTCGGCCTCCCTTATATGCCAGCTTACTCCCGGTGGGTTATTCTGGCTAACCAACGCCATACTTTAAGACACGTGGAAAAATCAAATATTACGAGGAAGGTTAAGTATCTGTGGGGCGGATATTTATAATAAAAATGTTGGCATCTCACCTTCATGTGTTTTATTATAGTTACTTCCCAATGGGCACTTACATTCGTTACACTGCCGTTAAATCCAGGCAGACTCTTATACTGCAAAAGGGCCATAGGGTATACAGGGTTAAGGAAACATTATGCTTCGGCTGTGTATAATATGTACCGAGGTGTAACCGACCGAGTACTCTGGGCTAGAAAAACAACAAGGTTTCGACAAACTAAATTAACACTACAGAATTACATGATGAGTAGAAAACAAAGTTGATATGCCCGGAGCACTGCGACGTGGTGGTCGTCTCACAAGGTCTAGGATGCTACTACTCTCTGCTTGGCGCAGAGCTCACACGTTGGCCGAGACTCCCACCCATGAGATCACGTGACATGATTAATACAAAAAAATTAAATTAAATTAAATAAGATGGGCATTGCAATGCTAGTGAAATGGACATTCTAATAAACTCTTCTTGATAAAATAAACACTTTACACATATAACAATAAATATTCATGTTAAACCTCATTGAGTTGCATGGCAACATAACCTCACTTGATTCACTAGTAAAAATGTAGCAATGACTGTTTTGGGCCTTTCCCCTATAAAGTTTATTATGTCTCTACATATCTTATATATGTCAAATTACATGAGTTCATATTTGGTTGTCAACAAATGCTCTAAAAATATATTTATATTTATTAGTGGTATGTGGTCACATTTTTGTGCACACCAGTTCAACTCGGTGTGATGTTGCCGAAAGTTACCTGAAACTGCAGTATTTAAATACTGGCAGTACAATCTTTACTGGACAAACTCAATTTAATATATAAAAGTATCTGAAATCCCTTAGTATGCATGAAGACTGGCGTAATTAATTACAAGTAATATTATTAAGCATAATATGTGCCACAGCGGCATTGTGTGTGGCTGTTTTGAGAACAACACAAAATGGCTTCTCCATAGCAAGAACTTTCAAAATGTCATTATATACACACAACTCTGCATGGCATTAAAAATATACTAAATAATAATATAAAGAAAAGGGAGACTATTTGTCTCATACTTACGTGCGGTACAAGGTAACATAGGGAAAATAAAGACACTCTGACATGACACTTGACAAACATCACATGGTCCTTGTCTCATAACCCTGAAGAGTAACATTTAAAACATAAACATTGCCATATGATTGTCAGTGAAACAGTTGTAGGTTGGAAAAGTACATACCTATATTGTTATCAATATCAATATTTCGATGTGCGCAACCAATGCATGATACGGAACACTTTACTTGGATGACATTTAATTACATTATACTAAAGAACAATGACAAGAGGGCATTGCAAGAGAATATACACATAACCCAAAATAAACAAAGCACTCGCATACTTCCTAACATATTTAACAGGCCATAAAATGCACTTGTTATACTAACACTACACAATAACAGAGGTACACATCGCATAGGTTCCATGATGCAAGTGCAGCTCCATCCCGTTGAGGTGTATCCTGGGCGCTCAAGGTGCCGCGACATGGGGAATGGCCTAAGGCCAAGGTGCTGTCGACGTCATACCTGTTCCTAACCACAGTGTACAGTGTGTGATAATCCACACATATCATTGTGTTATGATTCACATTTTATTCAATTCCAAGTTAATTTATTTGAGACACAATTCTTCAACGAGCTTTCATTGGTCAGTTGAAATATGAAAATTATATTAAGCCAGTAGTGCCCAATAATTAGATAGTGCTCAGAGCAGTACAAAAAACACAGTAGGAGGTTAGGATGCCTTGTATTTAAGACTATCAACTTAAGCCTTGAACACATGTAAAAGTTAACACTACTTTCTTTAATTTTATATTTGTAATTTGGTTTGAAGGTTTTCAGTGTTGGCATGGTGATCTACAGTATTAAATTATAGGACTGAAATAATGGGTTTAAAAAGAAACACAATAATTAAGATATGCAACACGTGCCAAGTTTCATCACGTGGAAACTATTTAGGTTAAGTACACCGACAATCAGATGTCACAACTCACACATGTTTTTGTCTTTTTACATTGTCTTTTATTAATTTGTGAGTGTAATGCAAGAGTTTGTTCAGTGTTCCACTTCATCACAAATCATCTGATATCAGTCATTTATTACCATGTATAAAGAAAAGTGAATATCTGAATTTATTTTCCGGCAGAATGGACAGCCAGTGAGAGGGCTGAACGCCATTGCCAAGTTAGTAGTGTCATCGCCTCACCGTCGAGCGGACGTATGGTTTGCCTCCTTCCTGGACCTTCACGTTTTTGTTTAATCATGTAGAATATCCATAGCCATTTTGTAATTTCAGGGACATATTAAGTTAATGTTTATGCAGGGAGCGGGCCGTTAGACAACAAGCCGTTTGTCTGCGACTGGGATGTAACGTGCACTTAATTCATTTTGTTGGCGTTTGCACCATTTTTACTTTATCAGAGCACCCCGTGATCTAATGGAGTTCTTGTAAGTGCCTCCTGTGAGAGATTGTAATGAATAAATATAACAGTTGCTGAATTGTGTCATTTTTATTTATTCTAGTCGTTTCATAGCCACATTAACCATGAAATAGTAACATAGCAAAGTCTTGGCATGGGGATGGCCTGAACAGTTCCCGCAGTGTTTTGGATGAGCATACCGAGGGAGCTCAAATATCCTAGACTAGACCAGGCATTTGGATTATATTATACAGGACGACTGCAGCAGTGGCATTTGAGCATTAGGGTGCCACATTTAGTGCGAATGGCCCACGACCTTAACTACATCCTAACCTACAAACATCCTAACCTACAACCATTCCCTGATGTCCAGCTTAAGATCGTGTCACACCTTAAAAATTAAATGCATACGGAACACTGAACTACAAGGCTATTGCCTCAAATACTAAATTCCCTTTAGGGTAAGGTACACAGGTTAAAATAAATAAACACTTGACACAACACTGACACATGATTTTAGAACCCTGAATTGACAACTGAACTGTCGTCATTGGCAAAAACACTGGATCACCTTATTTACACATTGCCCTTTTTGCACACGTGATACACAATAAAATAAACAAACACTGCACACTATATTTACCTTTCAAAAAAATACACATGAAATAACATAGAAACACTTCACACACTCGATGCTCAAATGCATTGCACAATGCATAACAAAAGCACCGGAACAGTGGCTCGGGCCTATTACTGAACACATGTGGTGGTTGGTTGGCTTCTGCACACTGAACGTGTTGACATCGCCCATGCCCCTAGTCCGTTTGTCTGCTGTGAACACCCCACAGCAGGCATCGACACTCTACTGAGTGCTCGTGTGCCCCGTGATATCAGTGCATCACTACAGATATGTTTGGACAGCCAACCACTAGAGCACCCCGAATAATACAAGTGCAGCAATAGCGTAAAGCAGAGCAGAATGTGTGCGAACCAATGCGACGTCATCAGTGAACCACATGTGTTCGTGTGCACTGATATGGAAGTAGACCCAGAGTAAAAGGATTTGCATTGACATAGCATAATTAAGCAATGCTCATGAACAGCAAGTCACACATTTATATGCAAGGTTGCCCTATAGTGTTTTTACGCTCCACTGGGTTTTACAAGGTTATTTGATGTCTTGTTGTGTTTCCCATTATCACATGTTGCATCCCCATTCCATTCCACACAGTGTCTATCATGTTTATTAATGATGTTTTGCCATAGTTTATTTATTCATTTGTTAAAGTTAGCACTGTGTTTTCATTATTATCAAGTGTTTAAAGTTCATTGTTTATCAGTAGATAAAGGTGTGTGGTTCGCCTTAACAATCGAAAGTGAAATACATATTTTTAATTTGAGGAACATCACATCGGAATGATCCCGCCTTTAGTCGTCGGCACACTACCCTGAGTCAACAGAGTTAGCTCTCCACTTCAACGAGGCATTGTCTCACATAAATGCCTGGCGCCCGGGTAGAAAATAAAACCTCGTCCAAATTTCCTGGTAAGTGAATTTGCCATTCCTAACCGAAATAACCTAGTTTCACTCCACTACACACAGTCACGGTATTGACGACATGGGAAATGGCCTAGGGTATGGGACACTTGGTACACATCAGTGCATTATGACTTCACTCTTGGCATATTGGTTTGCAAACAAAAGTCACATTTGACGTGTGCCAGATCCCTGGACGTAGACTGTTCACCATATCTATAAAGAACCCACCTAAGTTCAACTCAATGTCACATCAGTGCAACAATGCTAAAGCCAGTATTCTGTGTGCATGCCTGAGTTTGCACCACTGTAGGTGTGCTGTATATGTGTAATTATGTTTCTTTACCTTTTGCTATTGCCCTGATTTACTTTTGTTATTTTTATTATTTCTCTTTCAATGTGTTAAATATGTTTCCAGTCATCATTTCGTTTACGTGAAAGTAAATATTATAGTCCTCTATGATCACATGGTATTGAATTCGCTGCACCGAGTGCACCAGTGCGACGCATTGCCAAGTAAGTGTGGCTAGTATATATATGTGAACGTTTATCGCCAATGCAATTCAGTGCACTGTGCATGTTTTAATCATGCCAGGGTTTTGCAGAATTAATATGTGTGTTTTTTACTTTATTTTGACAAGTGTGTTGACATGCACAACTTGCGCTACAGTAAACAATACGCACTAACACGTGCTGGTGCGCAATGTATCTGCAATATTATTTTACGTGTTAGAATTCTGTTTAGTTGTGTGCAAAGCCAGTGTTGTCTTGCGTGGTTCATGAACTAGAGACAGGAATGACTTAGCGTAATAACCATGTGGTTAAAAATGGCCGAAAATATACCAATAATTTTTAAGAGTTGGATTTGTAATTCGTATAGTAACTATTATGTTGAGTATTAAATATGAGAGATCTGGAAATGAATGCAAGCAAATCCCGGCACATACAGGGCCGTGCACTGGAAATGCATTACCTCCAAGTGTGATGTTAAAATGCCTCCTAAGAGGTAAGTGTTATCTTTATATTTTTTAATTTTATATTTTTATTTAACCATGTGAGATTTGAAGTGTAATGTTTTGTGAGTTTCATTTTAATTTAGGGCATGTTCATCCACTTCATTCAATTTAATAATTGTGTTTTGTGTTGTTTATAATTACATTACACAGCGGTGGGACTTGGAGCCAGTGAGAAGGCAGCCCATTGCCATGTTAGGTAGTCGCATCTTGTGTACCACGTGAGATGGACGTACGTTGAGTGTCCTCCCTGGGCACTACACCATTTTGGATCAATCATGTAGTTGGTAATAGTACATGTTAGTTTTTGGAATCTAGTTTATTTTTGCAGCCCGAGGAGTGAGTCGTCTCACAATATGGTCATTTGTACATGGCCGGGGTATAATTCTCTCTTAATTTCCATGTAGATACATTGCCACCTTTTGGCTCAATGTACTCCCTGCTTAAATGGGACAAATCATGTAAAACAAAGGTAATTTGCAATGAATAAATCTGTGGCGTCACTCGGCGACTTATTATTTCACCAGTCACTTCATGGCCACATAACCAGTAATCACATATTTGTATTTAATGATTTGGATGAGACCAGAACAGAGTCTGCGGGAGTGAGTAAGGATATGGGGGAGGCTGACAGCCCCCAATAGCCTAGGGACTTGAATTGTTCTCCGGATAAACACGTCGATGTTTGGTGCATGTCATTGCGGGACAAGACTCCACACACAAGCCCAAGCATTATCACGTACTCGCTCATCGACTTATGCGACAATTCATGTATATCCAAAGATGCAACATCGATATAGAGGATTTGGGCCTCAGTTGAAAGAAACGAACGCTGAACTTCAAGCGAAGGTGGTGTCACACACTACTGCTGGCAGACCTGATGACTTATGTGCCAACTGTTTCAGACTTTGTCAGTCAAGAGGCTTCGTAAATCTGGACTGTCTGCTCAGTTTCTGCACCTGCGGTGTCGCTCAGCTTAATGCACTGCTATCACTGTCACGATTTCGGAGAAACTTATGGAAGTTTCTCCGAAACCATGCGCCACTGTTGAAATTGCCATGCCTTCCAACTGGCACAGTACACGCAGAGTGTCTCAACTTGCCACACTCCTGCCTGTTCCACGCTGTGGCTACGGACTGTGCCATCCTGGGACCTTGGATCATGGGCATCACTGGAATGTATGTATGGCAGAGTACAAGAGAGGAGCATCCATTCCCCAGATGTTCAAATGATGTCCCGACTGCGTTTCTCAGGGACTGTGAAAATTAGCTGATGAGATACGGCCTTGATCCAGAAGATTGGCCCAACTGCATCGGATATCATTTTGGTGGTGATGCTCGGTTGTGGTGGCGAGGTGTGAACCGCTACGGAACCACGTAAGTTTAATTCAGACAATCACTTATGACCAGGTTTGCCAACTCATTTGCATCCCTGCATGCACGGAACCGGATTGTGCTGGAAGAATAGAAGGAGGAAACACTGTACAATTTTGTAAAACAGAAGATTAGCACCATTCACGTAACTAAGTACATAGGAAGTGCTGGAAGTTGTGGCAGGTACGGTGCACCCGGAGTACAGATCTGCACTGGCACCCATGATCCATTCACAGAGTGTGAATTTTTACAAACTGTTACATTGCTGAGAACAAGCATCACTGCCGAGCCATGGTGCGACCACAAACACGAACAGCTGCACGGGGAAGAGGAACATTAAAAACCGCGGAATAATAACTGGGAAGACAACTGAAGATTTGCTAGTGGTCAGGACACATCATTAAGATTAGGGCAAGGAATGACAGCCGCACCACCTGCTGTGCCTATTAACGGGGTCCATCAGCCACGCACATCAATGGAGCAGCATTGTCTTGCAAGCCCATGCCACTTGTGTGACAGGCCACATTTCGACTATCACTATCCACAACGGGCAGGAGCTTCACCCGATGCTGTATGAGGGATGCCACTGCCGAGAACTGAGTGGTTGGGGTAGGGTGGCAGGACGTCACTCGACCTCGGATCAACAGGTTTTCTATGGACCCAACACCTCAACAGATTTTGCTAGCACAAATAAACAGTGAGCCCATCAGTCTCATTCGCATATCAGTCACCATCAACAATCACTCTTGTCGCGTTCTGATAGACACAGCAGTGCCACACAACTTTATCAGAAGCAGTTTCATCAACAGTGACAATATTAAATCAGTGTAGAAAACAGTTCAACTGGCCACATGCCAGCATACCTGTAACATAAAGGGGTAAGTAAATATTATTGTATGCATCCACAACATTGAGACGGTGACTGTGGAATTTGTGTCCGACGTAATTAGGAAAGAAGCCATCCTCGGAATACCCTGATTGATGGAATAAAACACTGCAGCCTGTAGAATGCATTTCGGAAAAATGAGGAGCAGACGACAGTAAACAGTGTGGGTCTCCCTATCTCGTAAGTAAACATGCCAGCCGACACTTCGATAGAATGTGCCAACTTCTCAGTGCTGCCAAATGTACCCCCGGTTGCCGCACTCCGGGAAGACGTTACTAATGAACAGAGAAACTGCGCAGTAGCAAGTAAGTGGAGAGAAGAATGTGAAAAACATACTGTAGAACGGTGGTGTGTACTGAATGATTGTGTTGAATCGTGTGCGAACACAGACAATGAAGTGTGGTGAATGTATGTGCCTATAGCTTCCTGTTACAGAGTATTGAATTACGCACATACTAACCAAATTTCCGGTTACTCGGGCATGGCTCAGACAAGGAGGAACATCCTGAAGTGTTTTAATTGGCCAGTAATGTCGGCGAGTGTTATAGCATTCGTGTGAACCTGCACCACATGTAACAGGTTCAAGAGCTGCAGCTGGGATGTTGTGCAGCAGAAACAGCTGAGAGAACCTAAGGAACCATTCTAAACAATTGCACTGGACCTTATGGGCCCCTACCACAGATCACCTATGGGAAGCCATTCATATTGGTAAATACCGACCTGTTTTCTAGGTGGATAGAGGTGTATCCTATCTGCAGCGTGCGAGCAAGAGGAATCATAAGATTCATGGAAAACAAATTTTAACCTTGCTGGGGATACCGTAGAACCGTGCTCAGTGACAATGGAATGCAGTTTACTAGTCATTCGTCGTGTGGGCTCTGTATGCGATGGGCCATGCAACACCACACCATGGCAATTTACCACCCACTTGCAAACCCGAAAGAAAGATGTAGTCAAGATAACATGACACAGTTACATCTGCATGTGGGAGGAAAACCATGCCTTGTGGCCCGAGCACCTGCCTGCCGCCTTATTCACTTTGCAGACTCGCACGAACCAGGCATCAGGGAGAACTCCCGCCAAGCTGCTACAAAGTTGTGAAGGTCCCCCTCCCTGGGGAATTTTCCGGCGGGGTAAGGAAATCAACGGTATGTAGAAAGAGGAGGAGAGCTGAGAAGTATGAAGAGAGAGAGAGAGGGAGGTGAGAGAGGCACGGGAGTACCTGCGCCACTATGGCTCGCAGTGGGTGCCAGATAAAAACTACGCCCCACCCTGTCTACAATCTGGCCAACTTGTATACGGATGGACTCATTTGCAGTCAGCTGTGTATCGGGGTTTCCAAGCTGGATTTTCAGCTAAGTGGAGCGGCTCGAATGAAGTCATCAGTCATCCAGGAGAAAGTTGCTTCAGGATACGCCTTGGCAGGTGACAATTTGCAATTTTAAACTTTGACGCACTTCCAACTTGCCGATGCCGGTGTCAATGCCTGGCGCCAAGATGCCACTGCACAGCATTGGAGTGGGCATTGAAGGATCTGGAACACCAGGCGACGCCACTCCCACCACGGCCAAGAAAGAAACATGTGATGAAACTCCCAAAAAACCTGCAATTGAGACGCCTGGCTCCGAGATGCCTACAGTTGATCCAGCAGGGGAAACAGCGGGAAACCACATAGCACAAGAAGCAGAACTATCAGTGACTGTTTCCCCTCCCGTCCTGTAAGACACCACGGAAACATCACCTGTTACCGATCAGCATCGGTAGGTGAGGGTCCAGATAGATGGCACTGTGACGCCGAGGAGATGCAACACTGCAGATAACGAGGCCGACCACATTTGTTTTTTGGGACGCCCGTATACATGATCTCCCCTGACCACGGCCAACCGACAATGTCAGCGAGGACGGGGAGAGCAGCAGCAACGAGCTGGGGGCAGAGAGTATGTCTTTCTCTGGCCACAGATCGAAGTGGCGATGTATCAACCAGCGTGTCACGTGTGTAGCCTGCGGATGTCGGGACACACCCACCACAGCTGTCACAACACGCCCGGCCATGTGGAAGAAGCAGCCGAAACCACAGTGATATTAACAACAGGGCAGCGACTACAACCAACGGCCGTGGTACGTGTTGCAGCTGAACAGAGCCTGTGTACAATGCATGAACGGCTCCAGAAGGTGGGGGGCGTATGATGTGTGCCAGATCCCTGGCCCTAAACTGTTCACAACATCTATCAAGAACCCGTCTAAGTTCAAGTCATATCAGTGAATCAGTGCTACAGCCAGTGTTCTGTGTGCTTGCCTGAGTTTGCACTACTGTATGCATGATATATATTATTATTATGTTTCTTTCAAAGTGTTAAATATGTTTCCAGTCATTATATTGTTTACATCAAAGTAAATATTATTGTCATGGTGATCATGTGGTATTGAATACGCTGCACCAAGTGCATTAGAGCAACGCATTGCCAAGAAGTGTGAATAGTATTTAAATGTGTATATCACCCTTGCGATTCAATTTAAGGTGTATTTTTTGGTCATCCCAGGGTTTTGCAGAATTAATATGTGTGTTGTTAATTTTATTTTGACAAGTGTGTTTACATTCTCAGCTTGCAGTATAGTAAACATGTCGCTCTACCATGTGCTGTGGCGCGATGTATCTGCAATATAATTTTGTGAATGCGAAATTATTTTAAGTGTTTTCATTCGGTTTACCTGTGTGCGCTCGTCCACATTAATTTTTAAATGAATATTTTTTCGGAATGACAGTATCAGAGATGATATTAATACCGACCATAGCTAGTGTTGTCTTGCGTGGTTGCATTAACAAGGAACACACATGATGTAGCATAATGGCTATGTGGCAAAAAGCGGCCGAAAATATAAACGTTATATTTAAGAGTTGAATTTGTGATATGTATTGTAATTATTGTGTTGTGAATTAAATATGAGAGATATGGAAATCAATGCAAGCCAAACCCGGCATGTACAGGGCTATGAACTGGAAATATGTAACTTCCAAGTGTGGTGTTAGAGGGCCTCTTAAGTGGTAAGAATTATGTTTACATTTTTATATTTTTATTTAACTATGTTAGTTTTGAAGTGAAATGATATGAGTGTTTCATTTTCATTCACAGTCATGTTCATCCACTTCATGCCATTTAAAAGTGTTGTTTTGTGTAATTTATAATCACATGACACGGTGGCGGGATTTGGAGGCAGTGAGAAGCAGCCTGCCGTCAAGTTAGGTATTCACATCTTGTGTACCGCATAAGATGAATGTGAGTTGGGTGTCCTCCCCAGGCACTTCACCATTTTGCACCGATCATGTAGTTGGTAATAGTTCATGTTAATTTTTGGAATCTAATTTATTTTTGCAGCCTGGGGAGTGGGCCGTCTCACAGCCTGGTTATTTTTACATGACCGGGGTTTAATTTCCCTGCAGGCATTTTGCTGGTTTTTTGCAGTGTCTGTATGCTCCCTCCTTAAACGGGGCAAATCATGCAAATTGCTTCAAATAAAGGTAACTGAAATTCATGGCGGCATAAATTAGGGTGGACACTCTGATTCTAGGCTAATAGGTGAAAAAAATTACCAGTTTTCCAGTAAGAATCCGGGAATTGGTGCCAGTGCTAGCAAGCACAAGACAGGTTGGGTAGTGAAGGCCGATGGCTGCAGAGCCTTCCTGGAAGTCATCATGCTGTAGAGATCCTGGGGCAACCATGTGGTTATCATGCTTACTCCCAGTGCTTTGATTATCTCTGTAGTACTATATTCAGTAGTGCCTTGTCTAGTGGGGGTCTGTTGGCCTCCCCCAGATGGCTATACACACATTTAAATAGGCTGTTATGGCCTCCCAATGCCATAATTAGTCACATGGATTTTAGGTGATGACATTGCGTTAAACAGCCAAAATGATGCTGGGCTAATTAAACCTGCCGGTATATTGTCTCGTTAATTTATTTAACAACTCTGTCAATAAAGAGCACTTACATTACTTCATCGCTGTTATAGCAAAGTGATCTCTGAAGAAGCGTGAAAATTTCAGTAGGTCTACATGAATGTTACAGTGCTAAAAAAAAACCAGCCGTGTACAATACGGCCCAGGTTGTGAGGTGGCGCTGACTCCGAGCTATCAAAAACATGTTCCCGGTAAATTATGTTGTAAGCAGAAATTAAAGAGGATTGATATAAAAATTTTGAATTGCTCTGAGTCCTGTGGCATGGCACCCACCTCACATGAAGACGAGTACCAAACTAACTAGCATTGGGTGCGAGGCCTTCTCATTGGCTGCAACTACCTCCAATATTTCACGTGACGTGATTTATTAATTATGAAAAATGAAAAACTTATTGAAGTGAATAGCCGTAAGGCTGATGGAATGAAAGCATTAACACATGATATCTGGCTGGTGGACCATTGAGGAGAGAGGTTTTGTGGACTAGGATGAAAAAAGTATGCTGGTGATTTCCGGATGGGCACCAGTGTTCTCAGCGGAGAGCAGGATGATTTGGTTGAGCCGTATGGCCGATGGGACGTATGGCCGATGGTTGAGCCGTATGGTTTTAACTGAAGAGAAACGGTAGAGTTGTAGAGAGCGTGGAATCTATTCCTATCCTACCAGAAGACCCTGGGCTAGTGGAGGTTATCGGAGCTACCTCCATACGCTAATGCTCAGTTCCAGGGCTGTTATTGGCCATTTTACACTTTAAAGGTTATGTTGGTACATTGGTATCGGTTAAGCGACCGAGAGGCAGTCGAGTAAATAAATAGTCGAGTTCCTTAACAGCGCTATTTGTTTACTTACTTCCCATAGCAGGCACATACATTAAGGGTCGCCGTTATAGTGGGCGACCACTATTGCTGGTAAAAATGGCACTAGGCCTACATAGCTTATGGAAGACTTATGCCCCGATCATGTACAATATGACTGGGTACAGAGTGGCTCTCTTCCCGGACAATGAAAGAAATAAAAATGTTCCTGTTAGTTACATTATATTAGAAACTATTGATACACTAAATGATTCGACAAGAAATATGAAAATTCCAGGGAATATGACACACATGCTTCCACCCTGCTAGATCATGGCAACTCTACTGAAGCTGCTTTGGCGCAAGGCCCGCCAATTGATCAGGATCTAGGCAATAAGACACACGACGTGTTGTAGACATGAAAATATTTATATTATTAAAATGAGAGAACTGATGATGAATCTAATGTACAGGTGAGAGATAAAAACTTTTAACTTATTTCTTAACAACACTTTACTATAAATATATATAAAAGAAATAAATATTGGCCAGCAGCAGTGTTGCCACACCTTTCTTAACCTCACTTCAATCGGGCTTATATTCGGGGCTGGAGCCCCGCGAGAACCTTCCCACATCAAAATAACTATACCAATGTTAATTACCAACCATAACAAGATCATCATACACTGATTTCACATAGTAAACAGTTTTATATTAAAATGATATAATTTTGTATGTTACCTGTCCACGTGTTCGCCTTATTGCTGGGTGCAGTGGCTGATCACCATTGCGCTAGATCACTATACTGGCACAGCCAGTATTTACTGTCATAACTTTTATATTTTAAGTTCCTCTGACAATTAAAATTGCAAGGTGTGTGCCAATCGGTTATGAATAATATTTAATGGGCTGCAATAGTCCTCATGTGTCTCTGTGTAGCTTTGATCACATTACATTATGCCCCAAGTAGGCAGACATGTCACTACATATACACTATTTACTTTCAAACAAAATACTAATCTAACATGGGGCAGACTTCGGCATCGTGATGCTGAAGGTTGCAGAACTAATATTAGTAAGCATACTTGGCAGTTACCCTAAAAATGGCTGTACACATGTCGTAATATAAATATATCCTGTGACAGGTGTCGACAGAAAAATGTAAACACTAGCACGTGGTCTCCCCTGGACCACGTGACACTAACAACGACTGTCAGCACGTGACATTCTAGTTGACGATCACATAAGGAAATACATAGCATAAAACAATTACCCTTTTCTTAAAACAAACAAACCTGTTTCGATGCGGCACTGTAGTGCCCAGCGGGAACACAAGTTCTGCAAACATATTTTATTACATAACACTTCAATGACACACTTTAACTCTCAAAGCAGACAGATATATACAAACACACATGAGTGCATCCCTAGGTTTGTTATGTGGCACTTAGTGATTTTGTTGTGGATGCACGTGGCACTATTTCTTGATGCCTGACGTGGAACAACACAACTTACCATATGACATTTTACACAAACAAACACTTGCACTAAAAATATTAAAATGGCCATGAAAGAAAATAAACGCAATACACTTTACACTGCTGCCCTTCTTCAAACACACATAAAGGCCGTTCACATTAAAGTGAGCACTCTAGAAATCAATCTTTGAAAAAAAAAACCACAGCTCACAACTGCATATGTAAAGCCATGTGTGTTACCGCACAGGCTGGGGATGAACACACCCAGTTATGTTGGCAATGAAATTTGAAAAGGAATTCTAGTAAATAACGATGTAATATTTAAATTTATGGCTACTTAAGTTGTTTGAAGTTTATTTTATACAGTTTAAAGTAATTATTGGCGTAAAGATAATGTGTTTACTGAAACTCATAATTATATTGTGTCACATGACCAGTGCAACGGTCAAAACCAATGGCCCGTTGTTGTGTTTCCTTCATGCTTATTGCTTGGGTTTGCTTGTTTGGAGTGATTGCGAGGCAAGGTAATATAAGTGTCATGATAGTTTTACATCTTAGATATTAAGTTGTATATTATTATGTAATTCTTTTGTGTGTGTTGGTCGTACACTAAATAAAAGTAACTTGCCTGTAAGTATTCCTTTTATAATTTGTCCTTTACATTATCATTTTGCTGTCATTTGTGGACATGCATTGGTTTTACATTAATTAGACATTACTTTCAGCTTTGTGTGTGCATGCATGAACAATTTTTTGTATGTATAGTAATTTTCTTCAAATACTTTTCTCATTTAAGTTTTCAGTTTTGCTGCAGATATTGCAGTGGAGGAACAACAACAATGATGAGAATCCATGCACTTTAGCTGTAAAATTGGTTTCTTGAGGTCTGTGTGGGTTTGACAAAAAGGAAATGTTGTACCCATTTGGGCCACAAGAGACACTGGAAATGTGGCCATCCAGATTGGCATTTCTCTTAACTACAAATAATATACTTTATTTTCAGAGTTATTTTGTATAAATGAAGGTGGTGCCAGTTACAAGCCTGGTATACACGTCTGTTACCGCTTCAATCCACACTATAAATGTTCAGTTATATTTTCGACGGTCTCAGAAGGGTACAAACACAGAGTAACTGTGTCAAAAGAAATATGTATGCATTCACAAATGCATTTATTGATATGTTTATATTTTTTGTCTAAATTATTTTTATTTTATATATACATAATAGGCATATGTTGAAATATACTTATCTCTGTCTATAAAGGTGCATGTAAAACTATCCTTAAAATGTACATATACATGCACATAGTTATATATTTAACTTTTTTATATATTACATAATTTATATACTACCACGTTAGCACTGTCACATGAAGTTTATTAGCACCATCTATTTCAGTACAGTAGTGTACTCTTTGCTTCCCTTGGATCCCCTCGTTTTACCTCGCTGTTCTGCCTCCCGCCATTCCCCTTTCCCCTTCGTGCGACGTTTTTTTATTGGTTTGTCGTGGTTGTTTATTTAAGGCCTTGCATGGCCATTGTCTACATTTCAGACGTCTGCTACGTTAAGCCGCTATCTTATGCGTGCAGGATGTATGTGTTTTCCTGATGGCTTAGTTGCACTTCACTTCGGTCAGCTGAGGCCAAACACAGCTATTGTGTTTTCAAGCTGACGTTTTACTTGTCATTATACAGAGTGATGGGGCATTTTGAAAATGGCGAGTCGTTGGAAACATGGTGTGGTACATTGGGTATGCAGTAATGCTAGTCTATTTCAAAATCTGGATTTGGTTGCTCTTCCTAATTATTTTTCGGCTTAACTAATGTGTGTCCTTTTTTAATGTGTCGATTTGGTCTTTGTTCACTGCCCAAGTTTAATGTTTGCTATGTCATGGTTTCCAAGACTTAATCACTAGTTCATTTTTCAATTGTTTGTTGTGTAAAATTTTATTCTATCGGAGCTTTGACATGACCCAAACGGTTATATATGTTACATATTATATATATAGTATATTTTACATGATATATACATATATATCCAAAAATTTGTATATGTATATTTACATACTTATATACATATATATGCATGCACATATATTCATATATACACACATATATCTTGTGTTATATACATCATACATGTAACATGTTTTTATATAATATTATACATGTTATATTTAGCAGTCCTGGAATGTAAACATTGAGTTTATTATCATGTGGTAATCACATGGCAGTCACATGGCAATGTTTGTTTACATGTGGCGGAAAGATACATCATGGGCAAGCAAGTAGAACTTTAGCAGGGCGTTCAAAAGTGCTCAGTTTATCATGAATGGCCTATAGTATGTGGCACTGTGTTTCGCTACTGCTCGACGATACTTGGGTGTTGAATTGAAGGCTGCCAAACAGGAATACTCAATGGGCTGATGTGCGCTGCACACATCAACCCACCCCCCCCCCCCCCCTTCCAAACCCTTCACTCTGGAGGCCATTCACTCGCTTACGCTGTCTCCTCTTCTTCAGATACAGCAGCGGGCCGGTGGTCGAAGATCCTTCTGGAGTTGCAAACTGTACACACAATGCTGACGTAGTGTTGGTTGGTGGGGCGACTGTTGTTCCCCCGCTGCTGGCGGCGATGTCTGGCACATCTGTGGGCACATGAGTGTGCCCACAGATCGTACATGTCACATGCCGTGTTCGCAGCCTCTTCGAATGGTGCGGGGTCTGATCGGGCCCACAATTGCCCCCACTGACTCGCTTTTTGCGACGTCTCCCGAAGTCAGTGTCCCTACTCTGGGTGTCATGACACTCCGGACTAGCTTACTCCATACTGCAGTACCTGCTATGCTGGTTACTCCTGCTTTGATGATTTTGATTATGATGCTTGATGATGCGAAGAGTTTCATGCTGGTGTTGCTTCTCTCTTCCTGGTTGGTTATTTTTATGTCAGATGCTGTGGTCTTGAGCATCTTTTATCTCGAGCGAGAGTTGTTGCTGTCCAGGATGATCCTATTCCTACTACTCGTTCGAATGAGGAGGATGAGGAAATTCAATGACTCTCCGGCTGGATGTGGCCCATTTCCCCATCAGGCTATATATAACCTGTTGCTGTGTTGTGATTGTGCTGTTGTTGACTTACACCACCCTGAACCAATGTGTGCATTTTTACCAGATGGATTGGCTTGGACAGTGACCCTCCTATGCTCCATGCATCGCTGTGAGAGTAACCCTTGGGTGGTGAGTGTTTAACATTCCTGTACAGAGGCCTCGCTTGATCACAGCAGCCAATAAGCAAACAATAATGTCTCGATACAGGGCTGTCCAGTCTAACTTGCTGCCAACCCAATCCGCGAAATACTCGGGGCTCTAGTAATTGCTTATACGGACAAGTAAAAACATCCTTCAGTAATTTGTCACGAGAGAGCACGTATATGTATCTGCTATGTTTAACCATTGAATGCAGTGAATGCAGCTAGTGAGTTCTCTGTCATCCGGCTGTCTGTAAGTTCACATGTCTTCAAGTGAGGACGAAGTGACTGCGAAAGGTGGCTGCAAGAGAATACTATTTGTAAAATTATTAAAAGACCACTTTGTGGTCTTAAACAAGCCAATGACACCAGGAATTGTCCAGGAAGAAGAAAAAGCATGGAAAGAAATGTAAGTTGACTTTGTGAAGAGTACAGGGAAAACATCAGTAACTGTAGGACAGTTAAAAAAAGTTACTGAATAATATGAAAACAGATGTGAAGAAGAGTCAGATAAAACATGACAGGGAACAAAAAATCAGGCTGCAGGACTGAGAGAGAGAATTCTTAGAAATGCTGGATTCTAGTCGCAATCCAGTTTTCCAGAAAATTCCAGGAGTTTGTGCAGTTGGTGTTGACGTATATCCCAATTATGCAGAAGAAGGGAGTATAACTATTCAGAAGACGGGGACCAGCTAAACGAAAAGCGTCCAGCAAAAAAGAAATTTAAACTTCAGACAGCAGAAACCGAAGCATTATTAACAGCAGTACTGCAGAGACTTGTGTTATTAGAGCAACTAAACCTTGCCCGATTACAAGCAAGAAGAGAGGAGTTATTGATCGAATGACTCTCTGCTCAAGGCCATACAACTCATCCATCAAACAGTACAGGACCAACGAACGGGATGTTTACAGAACTAAGTGAATTCCTACAACTGTAGCAACAAAATCGAAATGCGTCTATTTCTGTGTATACTCGCCAGCATATTTAGTATTACTGTTATGTATCATTACAACAAAATCTTTTGTGTAAGCCTCTATTGTTGTATTCTTGTCCACTTGACAATTGTATATTCTTGAAAGTAAATCAGTTACAAATTGGAATAATATACAATAAACACAAAATAAAATAAATCACGAGCTAAAACAAATGAATATATAAAATTCCTCTTTACAAAATAAAAATAAACAGGTTTTACAATGCATGTATGAGAGATAGGAGCCTGTGAGCGAGTGTACGTGTGTGATATGAGTGGATGGAGCAAACAAGAGCGATTCACATAGTTACTCTTTCACTCCCTTTGTCGTCATTTACGCATAAGTACACTTATGTGTAATAATTTTTAATACTATTTCTAATAGACTGCATCTTTATTTACTGTTAAATATATTTACAACTCTAAAATGTACATCGATAGATATATGTAACTATATAACAGTTTCTACAAAGAGATTCAAACAACGGTAAAGAATTAATTAAATAAAGTGGCCAATAATTCGTTATGTTCCCTGATGCCTTTTTGGCAAATGTCCTCGTTTTCATTTTCTCCCATATTTTCGACACCTTCCGGAAATAAGTCTCCTGGAAAGGTGAATTCGTAATTGTCTTTTAAATATTTGCTGATGTTGTGTAAAACAGCACAGCATATAATTATTCTGGGTATATTTTCCAAACGTACCTTTACTATGTTACCTAAAATTGGAAACATCTGTTTCAGTTGGCTGAATACTCTTTCAATTATCACCCTCTTCTTCGAATGAAGTTTATTAAAAAGATCTTTGTTTCTGTTTTGGCCGGTTATGAATGGTGTAAGTAGCCATGGCATAATTCCATTGCCGCTGTTTCCCAACAAGCAAAAGTCGCCATTAAATCAGGAAATACCACTTTAAACTGTGCTCTGCTTCCAAATCCTGGAATCATGCACGCTTCCAGGCCATTGTGAATCTACACTTGTTATCAATTCATGTTCATTGCAGGTTGCCTGCACATCTATACTTGGGAATCATTTCCTGTTAATGTATTCATCTCCATAGGCTGTGGGTTTTGTTATTTGTGCGTGAGTACAGTCCAAAGCTCCAATAACTGTGGGTATTTGGAATTTCTGTGACCATTTTTGTTTTGCTTCATGCATGCCATTTAAATCTGATGGAAGCCTTACCCAACGGTGTGCTTTTTCCACAATGCAGTCTGCTACACTATGCACAGTTTTGCATACAGTGTAGTAGTGAACTCCACAATCTTCTACAATACCTGTTTGGAATCCTGGGTTGTTCAGAAAATGAAGCTATATTTCCATCCTTTGACGTAAACTAAGAGCACCTCATCTTGTTTCTTCAGATTCATTTAAGAAATGATCGGACAGGTAATTTACAATTTTAACGTTCAAAACACAACAAAACTTTTGACCTACTCGGACTTATACTTCGTCTTGCTTTGTAGTTTTTCATGTTTCTCACGCATATAAAGTTTGCCATGTCTCAAATACCTATAAATATAAAACCACAAGTATGCTATTTAGCTGCCTTAAAATAGTTCACATGTTTGCTTAGTACTCCCAGTCAATTCTTCTCTTTATTCAATTGAAAACCAGTATTTATTGGAAAATCGCTTAGTCAATACTTATCAAATAAGTAATTGCTGGAAAACTTAGGGGTTTACTTATTTGTATAAATAAACACTTAACTTGAAGTACATACTTAGGTTTCATTCAAATAGTTGTAAGTAAACCCTTCAAAACTGTAAGTAAAGGCTTTTACTTGTTTTATTCAATAGACGGATTATGTTAGGAATAGTATAAAACCTCATATAATATATCAAGGTTCAAAAATTATGCAACTTACAATATCGAGTATAGATATCAAAATAATTGATAGTATAAATTTTATTCAAGGAAGTCTTGCAACATTTTCCAAAACATTTGGATTGAAAGAACTTTAAAAAAATGGATATTTTCCACACATTTTTAATATACCAGAAAATCAAAATTACATTGGAAAATACCAACTACAAAATTTTATGGAGTCAATACAATGAAACAAGAATAACGTAAAGACTTTTTAAAGTGGCATACTGAAAAAGTGAAAGAATATACTATTTTCGATTTCGAAAAAGAACTTGCTTAATATTGTGATTCTGATGTTGATATTTTAAGGTGTGGTTGTCATAAATTTAGAGAATATTTACTATAAATAGCAAATATAGATCCATTTTGTTATATAAGAAAACCTGGTGTTTGTATGGCTGTCTATAGATCGAAATGTATTATTTAAAATAGTATTGGTGTAGTTGAAAATTATAAAAAAGAAATGTGTTATTCACCAGATACAATAAATAATTATAACAATGGAATTATGGATGACTTATTTACAAAAACAAACATCCGAACAACAATTTTAAGACAAGATGGTTACAAAGTAAAGTAAATGTGGGCATGCAAATGGAAAAATCAATATTTTATGAAAGTAATTTAGAAAAAAAAAAAACTAAAAATGCAATAGAACCTTTACAACCAAGATATGCATTTTTTGGTGGTAGAACAAATGCTTCAAAATTAAAAGTTTCAGGAAAAAAGTTAAGATACATAGATATATGTAGTTGATATCCAACAGTGATGTTTTATGATTATTATCCAGTTGGAGATCCTATTAAAATATTTAACCCTGAAAATTACTATGAAAATTGGTTTGGATTGATCAAATGTAAAGTTTTGCCACCACGGAATTTATATAATCTAGTACTTCCCATTAAACAAGGAGAATTATTGAAAAGGGCTACAAATTACTTAATATTCATGAAGTTTGGCATTTCGAACAAAAAAGTAATACAATGTTTAGAGACTCATTAAAACATTTATGAAAATTTATCTGGAAACTAGTCCTTGGGAAAAAGATTACAAATTAAAAGAAGAATATGTCCATGTTATTAAAACAAAGAACAAAATATCTATTAATACATTGTAAAAATTGAACAAAATCATGGAAGATGTGCTGTTGCCAAAATTTGTTTAAATTCACATTGGGGGAAATTTGGACAGAGACAAAATTTAACACAAACAGATTATATTACTGATCCATCTCGTAGATATGTATTGTTAAAAGATGCTGGAATAAAAATAAATAACGTTTGTATCAATGACAAAATAATTGAAGTTTCATACAAATACAATGATAATTATCTAGAAGATAGTACTGTAACAAATATATTTATAGCAACTTTTACGATTTTTAATGCTTGTTTAAGATTATATGAAATGCTTGATATATTAGGTGATAAAGTAAAATATTGACAGATAGTGTTGTTTACATTAATTATGGAAAAAATACTGTTAAAACAGATTGTATTTTAGGTGAATGGACAGATGAATTTGGAAAAAATGATAATGGAATAAGTTAGATAAGTACTGGTCCAAAAAACTATGGTTATGAAAATTTTTTGGGAAAACAAGTTACAAAATTAAAGGATTCACCTTAAATCACATAAACACTTTACAATTGAACATGAAATCGATGAGTGAATTAGTTCAAAAAACTAAGAAAAATGTGATAATAGAAAACAATATGATTAGAGAGACAAGAAAACAAAAAATCTTGTGAATAAGTTTATGGCTAAGGAATTTAATTTGACTATGACAAACATATAATTTTGAATGAAAAGATGATATATTAAATACATAAAAATGGGGATATTAAACAAATAATTTAATATTTTTATATTATTATATTTCTATATTATATTTTTAACATCTTTAGTTTATAAAATAATGTCAATATCACTAACATCAAAATCAATTAGTTTACCATTCTCAGCTCTAATTTCTAAAACAGTGTCATTAAAATGTTCATTATTTATTTGGTAAGAAATTGGATATGGTGGCTCATAAATAATATAATCTGTAAAGCCAAACAGAGTTTTTGGTGGAAAACTAGCAATTATATCTGTTTATAAGTGATTAGACTCATCATATTTTATAAACATTCTGCATGCCAAATTACAGTGGACATTTATTGTTTTAAATTGATCAAAATTACATCATTTATTGCCTATAACAACTTTGTATTTTTCAATAAGCATATTTCTTTCAAAACCAAGAATATCAGATAACAGATCATCAAATTTATATCACACTTAAAATTTATATATATTCTTTTTTTGCATTATATGATAGTTCAATGTTATTAATTTAAAATGGTTCAATTGAGTTTAAAATTTCTTTTAATAAGTCAATATTGTATTGCCCCCTAGGAATATTTATGACATAGTTATCAAGCAATGTAATGGTATTGTTGATATTAGGAGCTACAAATTTAATATCAAACCTAATTTAAGCAATCAATTTATTTTTATGGTTGATATAATGAAGTTTTTTTATTTAGAATAGAACTATTATTTGTTAACTGAAATAGTTTATTATCCATTTAATAAAAAATATTGTTATAAATGTAAAAGTCGATTGGGGTATTGGTGTTTTATTTTCCGAAGAACATTTCAAAATTCAAACAAATGGTGAACTTTTGCCTGACAATTTGAGAGCTGTTATTGTCTGGCCCAGTAATAGTGAGAAAACTAATTCGATTATAAATTTTATTTATAAGAATAGTTTGTTAAAATTCAATAAACTGTATTAATAAACTAAAATATATTCAGTTACAATATGACTTTGATATGATATCCAACAAGTTTAATGAAAAATGGCTTATTTTTAAAATAGTAATGATGAAATGATTCCACTAGATTAGAGTGAAAATAATTATCTAGTTATTTTCGATGATGTCGTATTAGAAGATCAAGATATTATTCGCAAGTACTTTACTATGGGAAGGCATAAAATTGTTGATGTATTTTTTTGGAACAAACTTATTCAAAAGTAAATAAACAATTGGTAAGACATAATAGAAATTCTATGTGTATATTTAGACAAGATGAAACAAATTTGAAACACATTTATAATGATTTTGTCAGTGGGGACATGACTTATGAAAAATTTGAAGAGATTTGTGCATGTGGTTTGAATGAAGACTATGGTTTTATCACTTTAGATATGAGTAGAGAAATTAAAGAAGGGAAGTATTGTAATAAATTCAAAGACTTTTATGAAGTAACTTCATCTCAATACGAAATGTAACTGAAAGTTGCACTTATTGTGAGAGAATTCTTTCATCGGCTTCAGTAAACATACTGTGATCTAGTTGTGATAGAAGAAAGCTTTGCATACTATACTGGCATGTAGTTGCGACAGCAGAAAGCATTCCTTACTGTGCCAGCATCTACACTCAACAGGAAAAAGGTGACTGCTTGCAGAGAGAAGAAAAAAGATATGGTCTCACATGTCGACCTTGGCTGTTCTTGATGCTGCACAGTTGTGACATACTTGGAAAGTCACTCTCGATAATAACTCTTCGACCTTGGCTGTGCTCAGGACTTCACAGTTATGACACACTTGCTAAGTCACTCGTGATAAAGATGTCTTCAATTCAGTACTGTGAACGTCTTGCCTTGTTAGCTCAGTGGCAAGATGTGCGACTTTAGATGCAAATAAATGAACTCTTGAACTCTAGCATAAATGCTCTCTATGCTATACTTGTAACATTACATATGTATAAGCTGTAGTGTACCCATATGATGTAAGGGGGTACTAGAACAAATAAATAAAAAAATATAAATAATAAATTAAAAACCCAATCACCTCTCCACTTCAAAAATATATATAACAGGCTGGCCGAGTGGAGACATGATTGGGTTTGTCCATTGGAGTTTTGCTGGTATTAATATCAAGGCCAGAAAATATATATCATGTCACTGGCGAAGAGTAACAGCCTGTAAACCTGGAAGGTCTCTGGCTTGGTGTAACAACCCATAAACCTTTTGTAATGTTTCAAAATAAAGTTCGAAGAAAGGATATGTGTGCATTGAACAAATGATGAATGAACATTGAATGCATTTTATGTACGTTAAACAATGTTACATTTGAAACCTTACAACCTATTAAATATTTTTTGTATATAAATGAATACTTATATACTTATTCTTGCTAACACAAATATAAATTTGGTGTTGCCCAAAAAGAGTATCGAACAGAATGTGTTATCAACTTTTTTAATGAATATGTATATCTAGAGGATGAAGCAAATTCACTTTCAAAAATTGATACTGAAAGGTTAGAAAATTCTTTAATAATATTTAAAGAATATTATAACATTTCTTCAATTTATGGTAAACTCGATGAAGAAATGCTTAATTAAAATTAATAAGCCAAGATGTGGTGTTAAAGATGATATACTTGGTAACTGCTCAACCACTAACAAATGGAATAAAAAATATTAAAGTGGAATTTTGCTTATGCAAACAAATCAATTACAAAATTAGTTGAAGAGGCTTTTAACATTTGGCAAAAGCACACAAATTTGAAATTTGTTTACAATATGCAATCTCCAGACATAGTTATATCTTATAAACAAAACCAACATAGATATCAGAGATTATGTGAATTTTGTCCTTATACATATTTCCACATGGTAGTGCACCTGCTCATGCATTTTTTCCAAATCAACAAAATAGTCTTGTTGAAATTCACATCGATAAACAAAAACATTGGTATAATGAAGGGACAAACACTCATGAAAATAAAGTTAATTTACTAGCAGTTTTGATCCATGAAATCGGCCATGCGTTGGGTTTACAACTTACATATGATAAAAAAGAAATCATGTATCCAATTCTTAAAAATTATTTGTCTGATTTGAAACCAAAATTTATGGCCCACCCACACAAAATAATTTTAATGATTTGTGTATAAACAAATACAAAAAAAAAAACATTTTAAAATATTGATAGTGATTTGAATATTTTTTACAATAAAACATTTGAATAAAGAGCTTGAATAACAAAAAAATAATCATTTGATAGCGGAAATGTTTCAGTTGTTACCAAGGGAGTTCAATAATTTTTCAATATTATGATTGTAGATGATAAAATTTATATGGTTGATTATCAAAGTTACAAGTTAATTCATAATTATTAACAGATATCCTAAAGGAATTTCTTTTCTTGAAAAAGGCATATTGTGCTGAAATAGATGAATGTTGTTTCCAAATAAAAGAGACTGGTCTTATTAGCAAGAAGTTTCCTCATTTGCCAAATATGATAGAGACAGATTTCAGATATACAGATGGTTTACTGTATTTCTTTACCAACAAAACTCTCAACGAATATAATGAATTTTCAAAGAAATTGACTAGAGTTGGTAAAAAAAATAACGTTTCACTGTTTGGTATAAAGTGTAAATCATATAACAAAATTCTAAATAAAATGAAATATATTGTTAGTGATTTTGAACACCAACAAATCTGGTCTATATATTGTTTAATTTAATTTTTCTTTAATTTTTAACTTCCTTTATTAAAAAAGAATATATATAATAACACTTGTTACTACTCGCCAATTTCACTTGTGCATAATTTCACGTATAAAAATGGAGTCAATTCTAGACACAAATAATTATACACTTATTTGCAATGGTAAACAAGTTTTTTATGATGATTTATTATGATAATAATCCTTGTTTTAAATCAAAAGATGTTGCTAAAATATTATAATACAAAGATACTCATAAAGTAATTAAACATCATGCTAAAGAAAAACAGCCAATTATATAGAAATATAGGGGTGGGTGATTCGCCACATCCTTTTAATATGAAACCACATACAATATTTATCAATGGACCTGGATTATATTAGTTAATTTTAAAATAAAAAATGAAACAGGCTGAACTATTCCAAGATTGGGTAACTGAAGAAATTCTGCCATCAATTAGAAAATGTGTCGAATATAAGATTCAAAAAGAAATAATGCATTAATACGAAGGCCACATAGAGCATATAAAAACAAACGAAATTGAAGTTAATCATTTTAGCTATATACACGAAATTAAAGATACAAATATTGAAAATCTAAGAGGGGCAGTTGATATGGCTTTCGATGTAATAGCCTGCAGAAATTAGGAAATCAGATCAATGGGGGCCATTACGTTGTACAACAAACACAAAATCAAAATTTAAATTCAACTTTTGTTGTTTTAAAATTATTTGATGACAATCATGAATATGATTATTATATTATTAGAAAAAAATGTTCAGAGAAAATTGGATAGAATTGAAAGTAGACATCCAATATGTGAACATTTGTTGAGATTTGATTATATTCCCAATTATATCAATTCATATCAAAGAATGAAAGAAACATTGAATGGTGAAATGTGTATTTTTGTAACTATTTAAAATTGCCAGAAATGACTATACTCAATAAAAATTGATTAATGATAATAATCTTGTCGAATTGAGTAATAAGATAATTTTTATTTCAATATTATTATATTATCTAGAATTAATATTCAAGTTTACACTACATCTGATTTATTAATCCAAGAGTGTGTGAATTATCAAATCCTAACAAATTTACATAAATGTTATCTCCTTTGATTTTTAAAACTTTTTCAATCAAATATTCATCGGAATAGTTAGTTTTCATAATTTTTAATTCATAAAAACTACATTTATTTATTCTCCACTGGTATCTTTCAGTTTGTAAGTGGGTACATTATAATTTAGAAACTCAAAAATAGTAAACAATTCTGTTGTCCAATTAGCAGCATAGCCCTTTTAAAGAAATTGTTTATTATTGCTCACAGATACAGTATCGTCAACTTTATATTTCGATTCAGTAATCATATTCGCAAAATCTTGTTGTCTTAATTTTTTTCATTTTTATTGACTTCAATTGGTTTTATACCAATTGTACTATGTTTTGTATTGTTGTATTTTTTAACTAAATTAACTAATATATTTACTAATTTGTAATTGCCATTTACAGCAAATTTTTCCCACATTTTATTCTTCATTGTACGACTATATCTTTCTACAACATTGTCTTTAAGTTCACTGTATGTAAGTGGTGATTTATGTTATATTGTTGCATAAGTTCTTTAGATATTTTAATATAAAATTCGGACCCATTGTCACTTTGTAAATTATGTGGTTTTCTTTTAATCAGTATACATTCTAAAGCATTTGCTACATTTTTAGCAGTTTTATCTTTTATTGGTATTGCAAATGCAAATTTTAAAGAAAAAAATAACAGTAATTGTCATAATATATTTGTATGTGTGATACTCCTTTCAAATTACTAGTATTTATCTGAACAAGATCGATTGGCCATACATCAACGATACCATACGAAATTACTTTCTTCTGGGAAAATTTCTTCTTGCTGGTTTATACAATTCATTGATTATTCCTTCTCTTACATTGGGCACCGTTATTTTTTTTTATGTTGATTTATTAGAGTTATATATAGAACATTTACTTTTCTGAACTAATCGTGCATTTTAAGTATTTCCATTTTTTATATTACTATTTTTAGTATCTTTCTTACACTTCAAGAACCAAGTACACTCCATTTAATAGTGGGAAAAAAAAATAATCTTTATATTTCACAATATTCCTAATGTGGTCATCAATCCATCATCATAAATAACAATTAAATTTTTTATGATTTTAAAAGATATAATATCACCTATGTTAACATCGAAAGGCTTACTGTAATCAATTTTTTTACAATCATAAATAACAGTCACAGTATCATCAGGTAAATTTAGTTTAACAGTAATTATTTTATAAACAGTACAATCCATCAAAAAAGTCAAGAAAATTTCATTATTATCTAGGTGAAATTTTTTTGATCCCACTTTGCAGGTAAATAAAATATATCATACTTTTCTCCCTTACATTTTTCAACTTTTGAGTCAACAAGTGATTCACAATAATTCAAACCTGATTGATTTAAATTTTATAATTTATCAGCTATCTCTTTATCAAAAAAGTATTTTGTTTACTGCATCTTTTCCATCTATAGGATCAGTTAAATTATTAATTCTACGATTTTGAAGATAAACATAATTTTTTGTGTAAATAAAAACTTTACTTAGTTGATCTTGTACAGCAGAAACAATAATATTGTATTTTGAATTTACATATGCTTTTAATTCATTAGCATTATTGTCAGAGTTTTTATTTTAAAAATTGATTAATGGTTTCCCAAAACATATTGGTAATTTCATAACAAAGGAATTATATCATGAAACTTAACACCTCTCGAAAAAAGTTGTAATACAATTAAGAATAAATTTCCACAGATAACTGAATTAAAATTCTGAATTATATTATCATTGTAATAAACATTTCTCTTTTTGAAGTAATTAGTTAAATTAGTAGGAATATTACCTCCAAATAAATCAAAATAGTAAACATAATTATGTTCTTTAAAATTACAAACCCGATGAGTTCCAGGACTTGATGAAATGTCGAAATTAACCACAGCACATTCGTATTTGTGCATACTTTTTGGTAATTCATGAATCATATAAACATTTCTGGAATTATTAACATTTAGAATTTTTACAAATTTTTGAATTTCAAAATGATATAACGGTGATATATTCCAAGATTATTTTGGTCTACCACTTTTTGCAACTAAACCACTTCCTGATTTATTTATTTTTGCAGAGTTATGTCTCTATTGTTCTAATTATTTTTTGTTTTTTCTAGTTTGTTCAACAGAATTGTGAATTGAGCTAGCTCCGCCAGCTAAAGCACCGAGTGCAGCTAAAACTGGAATTAAAAATGGTAAAAAAAAAAAACCTTCGATGATGTAAAACAGTTCCAGATTTTTATTTTAGTATTCTTTTGATTATTATAAGTGGTAAAGTTAGTTGAAAACCTTTTCCTTCATTTAATTGTTTTTTCTCTCAAGTCGATTTTTTGTTAAAAATGTATCTATACACAAATCTCTAAGTTAATCAATGGGTATATCAAAAGTTATATTTGTTATCTTCATTTATAAGTAAGAAAATATATAATAATTAATAAATTTTAATATCCTATCCTAATTTTTTTTTGTAAACATAGTTGAAGCAACAGCCACAGATGCAATTTTTTCGCCGATTGGGGTATCTTTATCTAATATTGTCTTCTTGGCTTCTTTTGATAAAATTTTGCCAGCCACATGTTTAGATTCTAAAGCTTTGTGGTCTCTGAAAGCAATGTCATGTTGTTTGCAGACTTCATCTAATTTATTTACTCCTGTGTCACCTCTTTCCAGTCTTTCATTCAATTTTGTAAATGGATCACAATAATTATAACCTGGCAAATGCATTTCAGGTAAATATAAATTATTTAATGTCCAATTTATTATACCTTTTCCATGATGTTCGGAATTCCAAAATGAATGTGGAATTGCATTTAAAACTCTTATACTATAAGGAATTCTTTTGGATTATTAACAAAAAATCAGAAAATGTATTGTTTAGCATATTTATTATGTTTACTTTTTCATTGTAATAATTTTAATTTCCAGCATTTTCTTCACCATGAATAACTAATAATCTGCCAACCAATTTTCTAACATCATCCATCCAAATATATTCTTTTGGTAAATTATTGTATTTTTTTTTTACCTTCTCCAGATCTAGGAGTTCTTGGAGAAATCATTTTCTCTGGGGTGTTTGGTGTTGTTCTTGAATGTGATTCATTTATATAGTTATCATAAATTGGTAATTATAGTTTTGTATTTCCAACTCCTTTTCGAGTTTATTTTATTTTTTCGATTATATTATTGGAATGCAGCATTGGTATCTAAGACAATTTTCGTGTAATTTTCATAGTCATTATCAGTGAAGTTATCCTCAAGATCTTTTTCTTTATCTTTTGTTAACAAATTAGAAAGTTCTTCCGTTAATTCTAATTTTTTTATTTTTTATTGTTAATTTATTAACATCTATATTTACTTGTGTATTACCTATGTAAAAATTTTGTCCTGCACTTAATCCATGTTGAGTATAAATAACATGTATCCTTTTTGCAATTTATTTCCCAAGATTTTTAGTAGAATCAGATGTGCCACGCCTCAATTTTTTTTTTTGGTACAATTCCCATTTGCTCTTACAAATTATGAGATTTATGTTCTTAATTCTCTTTCAAATGTTGTTCCTTCTGGAGTTGGTGGATAACCTAAATTTTTTGCTGCAACTGGAACTAGTGTTGCTATTCAATTTTTATTTTCTTCACTTACTTGTTCTGATTTTTTTTTTTTTTTTTTTACCAATATTCCATAATTCGTGAATTAATGTTAGATCTTTCTTCTTATTTTGTTCATAATCTGCTTCTTTCTTTTTATAATTTTTGTAATTCTCAATGAGTGATTTAACTCTAGAAACTGCCTTTGATGAATCTTTCATTTATATATTAGTTTTTTACTTATAAATGAGTTATAAAAGTATCAAGAGTTTTGAATTACAAACTTTTCCTCCAATGATCAAGCTAAGGAGAATTTGAATGTTTACAATAATATAATTGAATTTGATATTCCTGTAAGGGATGGATTTTCTTTCCCAAATGATGCTTATGTTTTTGAGCATTTAAGTTACTAAAGAGAAATAATGTAGGAGATGAGGCAAAATAAGCAAAATTATATAATATTGATGTTTGTGCTAACTTTTTTCCTTTTCAGTTTTCTAGAATATAAATCTCAAACCATGGACATATTATTGAGGCTGTTGATAACCCATGTTTAATTTCAACAATGATGAATAATTTGTCAAGATCTCCAAGTGAGCAAACTTATTTAGAATTTACTGGTGTTGATAATAAACATCGAGTAAAATCTGTTCATAGTGATAAAACAAACTAAATAACCTATCCACTGAGATATCTGTTTGGTTTTATTCGAGATAATAATGAAATTTACTGGAAAGGAGGTTATAAAATTATTTTATTCGAAATTTGTCTGATAAAAATTGTATATATGTTTATGAAACTAAGAACGCTGATGGGGCAGTTCAGAAAATTTATGCTGATCCAGGTAAATTTGTTATTCAAAAATTAAAAATTATGTGGCCAATTGTTAAATACGAATCAAACCCATTAATTGCAATTATAGAAAAAATATACAAACATCCAAAAATACCTATTAGTTTTAATTATTGACAATTTTTAGAAAAAAAGTTCCTGCTGGAACAACTGTTTTTTTTTTATTTTGATATAAGAGATCAGTTTAAACATTTACAATTTGATATACATGATTTTGTAATTGTAGGCTTTCAAACTAATAGAAAAAATCGCGTTGAACAGCTTCTATGTTTGATCACTGTAATGTAAGAAATATTTATGTTAAAAACGGAAGAAATGAAATTTTTCCAAAAGAAAATTGGAATCTAGATATTGAAGATGGTCTTTGCGATAAAATGTTTATTGGTTATAATGATTTTAGAAATTCAAAATCAAAACTAGATAATCTATATAGAAATAATGAACTTTATTATAAACCAGCTGTAAACCCTAAAGATGATATCAATTATTATTCATTTTTTGGGCGAAGACCATTATTTGTTATTGATTGTTTATATAGAAAACTGTAGTTAAAGAAAAATAAAACATAAAAATTAGTGTGGATTTTGATAAAGCTAATGAAGTAG
This sequence comes from Dryococelus australis, assembly GCA_029891345.1. NCBI lineage: Eukaryota > Metazoa > Arthropoda > Insecta > Phasmatodea > Phasmatidae > Dryococelus > Dryococelus australis. The sequence goes on from CM056995.1 coordinate 249,975,602, forward strand.
GAACAATTTGTAATGTTATTCTAATTAGCCAGAGGAAACTAACTTATTATAATTTGAAAGGAAGAATTACTGAAGATATATAAATTTCTTAAATTAATAAATGGAGGATATAAACGATTTAAAACTGCGAATGTATTCATTGTGGTTATTTAATACGGTTTGTAATTCATTGATCAACTCAATTTTTTAATATGGGGCAATGCTAGACCCCAAGGAAAGTTGATCGGCATCAGAAATGAAGTAAATTTGAAAAAATTGCGGACTTTATCCTGACGATATGAGTAAACTGTCAATCATATGGTATAATTGTCCTATCTTAAAAGTAGGCATAAAGTTGTTTTCTTGTATTTCTTTGGGCCAAATGACGTCATCTGAAATAGAGTATTATACATTTATTCTTTTTAAAATGAATAGATAATGATAATGGATGACTGCCTATCAATAGACTTATTATTGTTTGTGCCCCCCCCCCCCCCCCCCTGAATTTCGATAAGAACAACTTTTCCCGCAGCACAGCACATACCATTGAATTCATCGCTCCATTTTTTTTGCGAAATATTTAGAACATGTTTAATTCATTTTCCCAATTTGCATATTTCTCTGATGAGCATAATCAAAATTTGGATCATAATTGAAATTCGATCTATTACCATGGGCTAAAACTCGATTATGCAATCTAGATGTGGATGCTCATTGTCTCTGTGCAGTAAGCCGCAGCGAGCATTCAGTGCTAAACTCTCTAGTGCATGTTTCCAATGTATGTGTTCAGTGGACAGCTAGCCGTTGGAAACGTTCGGTGTTATATTCCCTAGTGCGAGCCTGTGATGTTCTTATATTTTGGCTGACAAGCCACTGCGAGCGTTCCACGATAGACTCTCTAATTCGACTTATTTTAGCTGCCCTCGCCATGGATGTATTTCTAGAAAGTTGCGATTTTCTTTTCAGCATGGTGTCGTCTTTACATACTATTTGATCATTAATAGGAACCACACACATGCAGTAAGATACCGGTAACTATCTTTTTAAATATTCTATTTAAGTAAATCAATCTTGGTATTATCTGTGCTAAACAATAAAAAAAAGTAAAATAATTAATTTGTAATCTAGACAAATTTTAAAGAATTATTTGTAAATTCAATCACCTTTTTCAGTTAGCATAAAAATCCAACATGGCGGTACACGATAAATTGAGTATAAAAAGGGGTGGGGGAGGGGATTGGTGGGGGTGAGGGATTCAGTCTTCTCTGGATGTGGTACTAGGGGTACCTCCAGTAATATAATTTTTTTAAATAAATTTTTACATCAATTTGTATAACTTTTTCAGGTTTTTTTTTTAGAAATTGTCATGGAAAAGGAAATTTAAGGGGAAAAAGGAATATTTTAAGAGAAACAGGGGAATTGTTAGGAAAAATGACTGCCAAGGAACTAGAATTTTTAAATTATTTTAAAATTATTTCTTAATGATTTAAAAATAATTGTTAGTATTTTTTGATCATTTGTAAATAATTTTTAAATAATAATTTTTTGGAATTTCTTAGAATTTTTTTTTTTTTAATAGAAATGTTTGTGGGATATTTTGGAGTTTCGGGAATTCAAATGTTAAGGTCAAAGGTCTTGGGTCTAGGTTCAAAGGTAAATGGCTTCCAAAATGGCGGTCGGGTGACTTCACAACATGGGGGGTGACCGAATTCTAATCCTGTGCCAGATTCCAATGGCCCCAGGTCAGCCATAGCCTACTACTCACATTAATCTTCTTGTGTGGTTGACCTAGAATCTTTTTTTATTTATAGGCACGTGGCAGAATTGAACTGCTCAAATATGATGTGATCACTGAAAATAAAGTGGTTTCCAAGGTGTTACTCTAACCTAACGTGAAAGGTAATAGTGTTTTAGGCACAGGTATGTTGATCTTTGCTGGTAAACAAGCAAAGCGACATGACTAGTCCATTAAATTAAAGATTAGACAGCATATAACACGCAGTACGAACTGTTGTTTACATAGCTGTAGAACTATCACGAAATATTGTGTAAGTATGCAACCCATATACAAAATTAACACTTTCTAGGCATCACTAGGTACGTTTTGTACACTATGTGGGTGGTAAATTAATAAATTACTACAACGAATGTGCAAGCAGTTATAAGCGATATTTACGAAGGAAAAGGCACAGCTCTAATCCTGCCTTTCCCAAAATATTCATTACAACTAAAGCAACAACAATAATAAACCATCATTCGTCGATGGATGTAATGTGTATTTTACGTCATGTGTCTCCTGACTTGTTAATTGCTTTATAAAACAACAGATAATATGTTACACACACTTCCTTATTACGCGTTGTCCGCTTCCCCACTACTCATGCAACACTCTAGCATCGATGGTGATACCTGCACAGTAGACCAAAACACGCTCTGTCTATCTTCACTCTATAGATGTTACCTGACGACAGGAACACCGTACTGGACTTATTAAGCATGCCCCCTTCATCCATAGTGGCCATGGTGGCTAAGCGGTTAGACTACTAGATTTCCACCAAGGCGAACCTGGTTCAATCCCTGAATGGGTCTTTCCGGATTTTCGCAAGTGGGAATTGTGCCGGACGATGCTGCTGATTGGCAGGTTTTCTCGGGAATCTCCCGGGGGGGGGGGGAGATCCCCTTCATTCCAGCTCCGCTCCATATTCACTTCAATCACCCTCATCGGTTCTCAAGACCTCGCTGTTTAGAGTCGCCCAAATCTCCACACTCACTCACTAACCTCGCATAGACAGAGGGAGTGTGTAAGGTTACAATACTGCACTATGAATGGCTTGTACTGTAGATTATGTTAGTAGGTGCCAGTCAGTTGCGCAGACAAGACCTACTGCAGGACGTTAGCCCGAAGTAGGCCTAGCGCAGGGTTATAATTAGCTGATAAGGTGTATGATACCTTTCCCTGATTACATCGTCCACTGAGGTTGCATACACAAGTGCCTTTAAATGTTCCAACATATAAAAGTCTAGTGGATTTAAAACCGGTCGCAAAACACAATAACACGCACGCAATATAGCCGGAGGTATGATGTGACCTCTACGGCTCGAACGACTTGTGAAAGTTAACGAATTTTCGCAGTGCAGTGCTTCATCTCGTTTTTGAAGAATATGTGCAGTCATGTGGTGCTACACACGTTTGCAATGACGTACGTACTGCTGTGGCACTACGAGACCTCGCAACACGCCTGGGTTGACCGCCCGCTCGCCTATGACTGAGGAGAGTTCTCCCTCTGTTTGGGCACGAAAAAGACATGAATTCGGTCGTGTGTGCCCGAGGACGACCGAGGCAGGTAGCTGAATACCGAAACTGCTGTGCAGAAATTTGTGCCGTTTTCTTTTGCAGCGAGGGTCATGTGACTTGTGGCGTGATTGAGAGGAATAAAAATCAAAACAAAAAAATTGAGACTAGCACATTAAAAAAAGAAAGAGATTCCTCCAACGCTGACCCCGCATGGTTTAACCTGAATGAAATTTCAACAGTGTAATATATTGTACTGTTTTTCTTTGTATTTTTTTTAAATTGTAAGGTTAAATTATTCTTTTCAGGTGTAAATAAACTTTTAGTATCCCAATCAGGTGATAGACTATGAGAGAAGAGTTGTAAGAGACATTACACCATTAACCTGTTTAATATTTTATGTGTGCTAAAATGTTTGATGTATTTTTTGCACAAAATGTTCACCTTTGTTTCAAAAAATAGGCGGTGAGTTTGTAGCGTTCGCAAATCACACATCTTTATGAATATTGATTTAATGCATGCACTTTCACACTGTACACCTATGTGAAATTTTATGTATTTAAATATTTATTTTTTTATGTTCATTATTTTTTATATTTTTTTTTATTATTCCAAGGATAGGATTTTTAACTTTGGATGTACCGATAGCAATCAGATATGTTGAAATGGGATAGATGAGATGAGATAACTTTTATTTTCGTATTTAAATGTGTAATTATTTTATTCTCTGTCTCCAGATTGTATATGATTATAGTTTTCGATTATTTTGCATCTCAGTTTAGAGACCACTTGTTCTATGCTTTTAATACCTTAGGGCGTTGGAGTGGCTCGTTTGGAGGTTTTTGAAGACATTTTATTCCGATTGGCTAGCAGGTTGAAATACTGTACTATGACTGGCTGTTACTGTAGGCTATGTTAGTAGGCGCCTGTCAGTTGCGCTAGTTCGCACTCTTCGCCATTAACATCCGAGCAGGCAAGACCTACTGTAGGATGGTAGCCCGAAGTAGGCCTAGCGCAGGGTTTTAATTAGTTGATAAGGTGTACGATACCTCTCCCTGATTACATTGTCCACTGGGGTTGCATACACAAGTGCCTTTAAATGTCCCAAGAAATAAAAATCTAGTGGATTAAATAAGGGCTCCTCGGGGACTGGTATGGGAGTCCAATTGCAGCTGTGATGGCATTCCACAGTAACATTATCCAGCCCTCGGGCCACACATTATGCGTTATGTATTACAGGCTGTAGTAAAGAAACGAAGCGTTTGTGTACCTATGATCGTATAATATTTCTTCATCCTCCAGATGTGAGGAATGTTCCCACGAAATATTGAAATGCAATTTTGCAACAACCTGTGGATGCAGCAAACCACATTTTCACAAGTCGGGCCTTAAGTAAGCAAATATTTACAGGTGTATAGATAGGCGAATATAATTTGTGAACTCTTAGGACCAGGCCCAAGAAATTTAGTTTGCAAGTATCTTTAGATCCATGCGATTTTTAAATATTTGCATTGAAGGATTTTTTTTTACAGAATCTGTTTATATCAGGGGGGGGGGGTGGTACGATATAGAGTTTAAATAAAAAAATGAAATCTTATTTTTTTAAGTTTATTAAAATATATGTCTACAAAAGCACTCAAAAATATTTTTATTTGTCCATATTTATGTTCTAGCACCTACAGTCCTTCATTAACAGAAATCTAAATCTTTGGCACTTATAAACTTTGTGTCGTCATAGAAGACCCAGTTGTTCGACTATCAGGAGTGTCTTAGACGATACTTTAGCGGGCTGGTCGTAGCCGGTGGTATAATAGGAACAAAATTACCACCTCTCACACCACCGATGGAGGCTGCAAGTACTCCCTCTGAAAGAATAGACACCGTGGCTTTGACGAGGCTTGCAGTTTAACTTTGCATGACCTCAAACATTTGCAGTAACTTTCGTTTGCGGTAGAACAACGACCCGCACAATCACCATAATCACAAATATGTAGTGCGGTTGTGACTGTCCGCGCAGCCATGAATTTCATGTTGTTGTGCGATGTGTTGGTGCGAAAATACCTTGTCGCAGTAACTACAGCGATAAGTTTTCTCTGGCGGACGGGATTCAGCCAAAGAAACAGACGTTGAAGTAAGAAATGGCGCTGTCAGTTCGTTCGAGGTTGAGGTCGAAAATGGCAAAGACATTTCAACCTAAGAAGTCGGTAGCATCGCACCAACCTCGCTCGATGGTGCTTCTGCTGGACCCACGACTGACGTCTCCATAATAATTATGCCAGTTACTGTCAACTGATGAGACAATCTGCCTTTCACCCCCGCAACTATCAAACTAAGTGCCATAACATGAACCCATTTACCTATATAACCACACAATAAAGTAAAAAGTGCAAGAATAACCCATCAGATGGGATAGCTGCGGCGTCGTGGCCAGGGCATTCGCCTCCCACCACTGCGATCCAGGTTTGATCCCGGACTGGTTCGCTCCCACATTTTCATATGTGGGAATCGTGCTGGACGATGCCACTTGCTAGCGGGATTTTTTTTGGTGCACTCCCATTTCCCCCACCCTTGCATTCCAGCGCTACTTCATCCTAGGGTCTCATTTCATGCCATAGTACAGGGGTAACGGGCACCTACAGGTTCCAGCTTGAGAGCCTATCATTATGACTGTGTTGCCTTGCCCTGGGCCCCCCATATTAAATTTATTTAATGAATTCACCTATAAGTTTAAAATTGGTCCTCACTAAAGTCATGTTTTAAACCCCTCCCGAAAACCCCTAGTCGGTCGTTATTCACAGCGATGTACTGCGATGCTTGGCTTTAATCAAGAAAACACAAGCCCAAACAACCATAAACACGAACTTGAATTTTTCAAAATCACATTTTTTTAATTTTTAACTTATAATTTTTTAAATTTATAAATTTAAATAACTCACTAAAGATCCAAAAAAGAATCTCTGTAACAGCTGTAAAATCTGTAATCGTAAACAAATAAAATTTGCGATATCACTTACGACTGACACATCAGCTGCAAAATCTTTTGTTACCACCGACCACAGAAAAAATTTAGATTTACATAGTTTTACTTATCAGTCAAAGTATATATAGCCACCACTGACCGAAAAAAAAAACTTTACATAGGGGAGATTGCCCTGGTACCGGACAGTAGCTAGTTCTTAGTTCACTCACTAGATAGCATGGGCGTACACTTGCCGATCTGTAGACTCGCTTCACTTCAGTATGTGTTCCAAGTTTTTGTGGTAGTTGTTTGGCAAGTTCGTGTCCTGTTACGTGAATAGTGTTCTGACGGTTTTGAGCAACCAACCTGTACTAATTTTACGGCCACTTCGCTACCTGTTAAGGTGAGTTAAGAAAAAGTGTTATGCGCTTGTTAGGTTTGCAGTTAGGTAAGGCTCATAGCTATGTAGTATTATTGGTATTGTGTATCATGATTGTTTACAGCAGCCATTTTCTGTAGATCGTGTCATGTGCCCAGTACCGGACGCGGAGATAGTTCCCAGTACCGGACAAGGAAATACATTTCATTACTTTTGCGGGTTCATGATAATGCATGCGCTATTTTTTAGGGCATTTTTAGAAGAATGGCGACAAAAAAAAAAAAAAAAAAAGGAAAGTGGGAGGAAGGAAAAATGAAAATGGCTGTTGAAGTGTGTTAGCAAGACAGTTAACCATTCGAGAGGCTGCAGGACAATTTTAGTGCCTAAAAGCAACTTGGGGGATCGACTTAAAATCTTGAAAAGGGGGAAACCTTTTACTGTGTTACCTACTACGGGTAGAATTACGAAAACATTTACATAAGAGATTGCGAGTGAGCTAGTGGATCATTTGAAGGACCTAGACAATCGCCTGTTACCAGTCACAAAATCTGAATTTTTGTCTCTTGTTTACCAGCTCGCTGAACACATGAAAATTCCCCACCAGTTCAACAAAAATAAGAGAAAAGCTAAAAACAAATTCTATAAGGAGTTTGTTAAATGGCATCCACAATTTTCTCTCCGTACCGCCGAATCCACTAGTCTTCAGCGTGCTACAGGCTTCAGCAAAATCCAAGTTCACTGGTTTTTCTCTAAATATGAGAAACTGTTGAAATAATATTTGTACCCCCCTCCCCCCTCAAACAGGATTTTCAATTGTGACGAAACAGGAGTTTCTGTTGTCCATGAAGATTCTTTGAAAGTTTTGTCCATAAAAGGCAAAAAGCAGGTCAGTAGGCTCACTTCAGGGGAAAGGGGGAGGGACAACACAATAATGATGTGCATAAACGCTGCAGGAGATCAGTTTATTCCTCCACTTTTCGTGTTTCCGAGGAAACGAATGGATCTAACCCTGAAAAAGGATGCTCCAGATGGAAGTGTTTTTGATGCTCAGGAAAGTGGGTGGATTTCTGCAGCGGGATTTTTGAAGTGGCTAAAAAAATTTGCTGACAGCGTTAAACCCACAAAGTAAAGTCCAGTGCTTCTGATTCTCGATGGGTACAGTACGCACAAGGACTTGCAAGTTATTTTGTTTCCAAAGGCGAACAATGTTCATATGTTAAGCTTGCCTCCCCACACGAACCACAAGCTTCAGCCTTTAGATCGTGTCATTATGGAGCCGTTTAAGACTGCATTCAACGCAGCTTGTGGGAACTGGATACACAAATATGGACAGCTGGGGCTAAACATCTACGAAAAATACATATATGGCTTGGTTAAAATAGCATTCACCTCAATTTGCAGGATGGATCTGGCCAAGTCAGCTTTTGAGTATACTGGAATACACCCATTCAACAAGCACGTATTCACATATATTGATTTCATTCCAAGTAGGATGAGCCAGCACATTCGGGAAAAGAGTTCGTACGAAGAGGCTCAGAATTGCGAAACTCCATCAATATCGAGAGACTTCCAAGCCGTTATTGAGAAAATATCGCCAGTACCAGAAGAAATAGAGAAAAAAACAGCAACTGGAAGAAGAAGAGCAGAAACTAACGGAGTGGTGACATCAGCACAATACAAGACAGCCTTGGAAGGAAAACAGGAAGCTAAAAGGCAGAGAATAGAGAAATCAGAACAACGGAAAGCCATGAAAGATGAGAGAATAAAACAAAACACTAAAGAAAAAATAATAAGAGAAATAAAAGCAACAGGAAGGCAAAGAATGCTACTAAAACCTCCAACGTTCAAGGAACACGACGAATGTTGAATTTTGGGGACAATGAAAAAGAAGAGACAGGTGGGAAACAACAAGATCAAGAGGATGAAACCAGTCGTACTGAGAGCGTAATATGCGGTGAAACTTTCCAGGGAAACTGGGTGCAGTGTTTAAGACTGCGGTGGTTGGGCACATGAAGGATGTACAGACATCGACAATATTGTGTTTTTCAGATGTGAGCGTTGTAAATAGATTTTTTAATGTTTCTTTTTTTTTTCGGGTACTTATAATAGATTGTAAATTCAGGTTTTTCCATAATTTTTGGGTTATTAGTCTTGTTTACAATTGTATATGCATATTTTTAAATGCTATCCGGTACTGCGAACCCCTTTTCGAAAACATAAAATATGTGGCACATTAAAAAAATATGAAAAAATATATCTTAGAATAAAATACTGTGAAATTCATTTATACGATAATTTTATGCGTATGTTAAACTACAAGTCCAGCATATATTTTTCATATCTGATTCCAAATAATAATCCAAATTACAAAAAAAATCTAAAGCGTCCAGTACTGGGGCAATCTCCCCTATATATCTGTATGTATGTGTGTGTTCGTGCGTGCGTGGGAGCGTGCGTGGTGTGTGTATCCCACTAACAGTGAAAACGATATACCCACGACTGACAAGAAATAAATAATTCCGAGAAAATTTAACATTGAGAGCACAAAGCAAATACGTCCATTAACACTTGGAGGAGCTCAACTACAGATCTGATATGATGTAAAGTTACCTTCACACGTAATTAATTTGCCTTTGACAAAAATATTTATACATTTGAGGTCGACAACATTAAAAATAACTAGCCACAGCTCTCTGTTTTTTGCCAGATGGCACCAAAACAAACATTTTGACGAGACTGCATGGTCTCGTCATGGTTATGGCATCACGATCATATTCATTTTGAAAAGACGAGCCAAATTATATACTTTACACTTTATCTGTACACTTTAAAAATGTTATAATTGTAAAATAAATATTAATTTTAAACTTATATATGTATAAATGGGGAGGGAAGTGGGGCGATGAGAGGTGAGATGGGAGTAGATGGAGGGGGAGGAGGCATGAGTGTTACGGAAGGTAAAAAATTCACTTTGGGTGTCGGAAAATTGATCAGCTATATAGCCATTGAAATATAGAGGTGGAGTTTCAGTCGCTTGCCAATCATCGTACCAGGGAGTGGAGTTGCTTTGCCATCTTTATGAGAATCGAATCCCCAGGGTCAGACATCCTACTTGGCTTTTCGCAATGGGCATGTAATTTTTCCTTTGTGTTTTTTATTATATTTTAGAGTTTTGTAATTTTTCTCGATTTTATGATTAAAAAGGCGGCAGTGATGGGTTGGGGGATGTTGGTTAGGGTGGTGTAGTGAGCGGATGAGAATGGGGTAACAGTATATGTTTCTCGATTGTTAAAATTTTTTCTCAATTTTTGTGACTTCGTTCTATTTTTTTAATGGTAAAAATGTGGATAATAGGATGGTGCGTGTTCGTTATGATGGAGGGATGAACAGGAGGGGAGGGTGGTGTAACATTATGTGTATTTAGATTCTTAGAATTTTTTTTCTGCGATTTTTCTCGATTTTTTTATGATTGGGAGGGGGTTGTGATGGGTATTGAGATGAGCAGGGGAACGTGGGGTAACATATGTTTTCTATTGATAGAATTTTAAAAAAAAATTTCTATTTTCCTAGTTTTTATGTGATTGGAGGAGTGGTGAGCGGTGGGGGTATTGGTTAGGGTGGTGGGTTAACATTACATGTTTCTCGATTTTTTTCTCGAATTTTTGCGTTTTGTTATTTATTATGATTGGGAAATTCGAGGGTAGTGTTGAGGGTTGGTTGGTTAGGGTGTAGGGGTGGGCAGGGGTTTGGGAGGGGCCATGGCTGCTGATCGGCCCGATCTGCTGAACATGGCTCAGAGCCTTGAATCCGCTTTTACTGCTCTAAATTATGTACATATAAATATGGGAATGATGGAAAGGTTGGGATTAATTGGCGTGGATTGTTGTGGAGTGGTGTGTGGATTGGTGTTAATTGGTGTGTGGATTAGTGTTAATTGGTGTGTGGATTAGTGTTAATTGGTGTGTAGATTGGTGTTAATTGGTGTGTGGATTGGTGTTGATTGGTGTCTGAGAAGAGCACGAATTGTTATCGTCCTAGCTGCCCTCGTAAATTCCAAGTCTCTATGGCCTGGCAGTATTAAAATTTAAATTAATGCCAATTACGCTTATAATAATGTTGATTGGTACCATGATTATAACATACTCGTGCATGTGGTCGCTATTAGTATGATGGGCCTGGTTTAGTCACATAAACATACAATGTCAAGGTCACATGCATCTAATTTGGTCGTAGACTTCTGTAACGTAATATGTTTGCTGACTTTTATGTAATTGTTCTCGAGTTTTTGTTTTCAAGGTCATTCAAGGTAATGGGGCCAAGGTAGTCTGCATCTAATATGGTAGTGGCAGTCTGCAATGTATTATGCTTGCTGACATTGATGTAATTTTCTCGGATTTTTGTTTTTAAAGTCATTCTAAGTCATGGGGTCAAGGTTATGGTAGTCTGCATCTAATATGGCGGCAGTATTCTGTAATGTATTATGCTTGCTGACTTTTATGTATTTTTTATCGAATTTTTGTTTTCAAGGTCATTCAAGATCATGGGGTCAAAGTTAAGGTAGTCTGCATCTAATATGATGGTAACAGACTAATGTAAAATTCTTACTGACTGGGTACGGACGAGGGGGTGGAGGCCTACGGACTAATTTGTTTGACGTGGGACGGTGGGGGAAACGTCGGGAAATTTAATTTTTAGTAGCAGATTTTTAATAATTGTTTGCAATTTTTAATAATACATTTATTGGATTTTTTAAAATTTGTTTGTATATTTGAGGTCAAAGGTCAAGTTAAAAGGTCAAGGTCAATGGTCCTGAGTCCATCTCTTCTGGCTCGGTGTCACTTATCCCGATCACCTGTTCCGAGGAAAATTGGAATTTTCTAGGTTGTCCTTTTCAAGTAATGTTTTAATAAAATACATTTTTTGGAATTTGTTTAGGATTTTTTGGAATTAATTTGGACTTCTTTTGGGGTTTTTTGAGGGGATTTTGGGGGTGTTTTGTAATTTTTCGGGATTTTGGGGTCGAAGGTCATTGGTTCTGACCGGTCTGCTTGCCCTGACCCAAGGTCACCTGGGTCGCTGATCCACCTCGCCTGCTCTGGGAAAAATGGGATACCCGATATGGCGGTCACTGTTCTGTCGGTCCTAAGGAAGCCCTCGAATTACGTAAATTGAGCGAAAATGGGATTTGTGTGGCTTCTTTTTGCACATGAGGGGCTTCTACCATTTTTTAAGGGGAGATGGATTTTTTTTTTTTTTTTTTTTTTTAGGGAAAAGGGGCAATTTTTAAGGAAAAAGGGACAATTTTAAGGGAAAAAGGGAAAAATATGGCCGGTGACGTAATAAAGGTGAGCGGTCGGCTCCGGCTCCGACGCCCCACGCCCTTGTGCCCAAACATATTAAACCCTACTATAGGCTGTTCACAGTAAAGTGAGCCCTTGTGAGACCCTAGTTACTTTTCCCTTTCATCCATTTCCAATCCTTTAACTACATTTTAAAATTAAAATTGCCATGTAAGTAATAAACACAATGTGCATATTCCACCTCACTCGCAAATGAACGTATAAATCTAAAATAAAAAATTATTGACTATTATTCCAAATGAGAGGGCTTTCAAAAGTCTCACTTTACCGTGAATAGCCTATACTAATGGTGATTGCCAAAACCACTGTTCGCCCACCGTACAGCTAATACAGTTATTCTTCTCGTTAATATAAATCTTCAAGTTTTCCTTCTCTTCTAAATACAACTTTCTCAATTCCCTACAACCAAGAATCTAATCATTCTGACTCAGTGTACACAATTGTGTACGTTACGCACGCGTAGGTAGTTTTTGGTATGCACTGCACACTGCAAAGCTCAATGAACAATGATCTTACCTGTGGGTTAATTATTCGTAAACCATCTTACTGATCTACTACATAACTGATTCATATTACTGCAGCCGAATATATAGCCTGCAGCTCATTGGCTATGACATCGAATCAAGTGTTGTGTCGACTTAAATACAGCACGTATAGTACATTTCATTTTTTTTGGAACGCCTGGAACTATAAATTAAAGTGGGTCTAAAAAGGTTAAAAACGTTCTTAGGTGGTTATAAACGGGTCCATATCAACGCATGCAGTGATTGAGACAAGAAGTGACGAATGTGCATTAGGATAAGAGCCGTTGCCAGAATAAGGCTGCGTTTCGAGGAAGAAGAGATTGAAACACTATTTGCTGGGCGTGTGTTTTAACAAGAAGTTGTATCGTTATCATTGAGTCGTGCCTCAAGAAACCGACGTACAAACTGACGTACCCTCTTCGGACATGGGTGCGCCTGTTTCCGTGAAACAGTAGGTAACAATTTATTTCGAAATGCCCTATGTGAGTCAGTATTGTCAAAACATGGGTTAAATTATATCTGAGTCATCGATAGAAAAGCCAGCGGCAAGACTAACGGAAATCATTCTGCCCTTCCCCGCCTTAGAAATTTAGTGAACGTAAATACAGCAAAATTATTACAATATCATTGATTATTAGTCTTCATTGTGCAATTATTTAAGGTTACAATGGCATAGGCGCAATGCCATCTTACCTATACAGGACATCAAAACAGCCAATCGTGAGTCAGCGTTTTATAACTTTTGCTCGGTCTAGGTAGGAATCGAGTTTTCCTCATAACCCAGGGGCGAACCCAGATATTAGATAAGGGGGATGGCACCCTTCCTACGCCAGTCTTACTTATACTTAGCTGTTTTACGTGCGTGTGTGTATATATATATATATATATATATATATATATATATATATATATATATATATATATATATATATATATATATATATATATATATATATATATAGACACACACACATGCTTGCTGTTTTGGATTATAGGCCATTCACGGTAAAGTGAGCACTTTTTTAAACCTTGCTAAATTTTTCCTTTCAGCCAATTTCTACCTTTCCATACATTTTGACATAAATGCTATCATGTAACTAATAAACAAAGTGTATACATCTAACCTGTTTCAGAAGTCAACGTCCGAGGCGGTAATAAAATATATTTATTAGTGGTAAATGCTTTTTGAGGGGGCTTTAAAAAGTGCTCACTTTACCGTGAATAGCCTATAACAGTTTACGAATAGAAAAATACGTTGACACAGAAAAGAACAAAATTGACAAAATATATGCAAAAAAATTCCAATGCTTGCTATCTAAAATTATACACACATTTGTGTCCATAAGAAGACGGCACACATTTGTTTTCATAAGAAGAATGAAAAAAAATTATAACTACGTAATGATAATGAAATACAATAAACACACAGTTTAAAAACGCTTTTGCAAGTTATGTACCCTGTTTTGACGAACAGTTTACTGATAAACAAACAATTAATGCAGTTGAGTTCAATTAATAACCGAATAAAGTCACATAATTTGACAACATTCAAAAACTGAATGCATGTGTTTCTTTAAGAAAAATTACAGAAACTCCACTACAATAACAAGTCGGCGCTCCTGATGTACTCACTGCTTTGTACAGGAATTTTATTGGAGCAAATGTAATTTTTTTTAAATTGATTCGAATGGTACACTATTGAAACATTGACTAAATTTGTGGCATGAATTCCGTGTTGACAATGCAGTTTATTTTCTGGTGGAATCACTAACAAAGAAACAGTAACATAAATGCAACAACCCGCCTAGCTCTACACTACTGGTGTTTCGCTTTTAGGCAACTGAAAATGTTTTAGATTTGTCCCTATATATTTCTGCACAGAACTACATTGTTACAATTCAATCATTAATGGCAGAGTAACTATTTGTTCAGCTCAGTACGAACTTCAGCAGAAACAAGGTGATACTAACCTGGTGACCGACGATATGAAAATGTGTCAGAAGTTAGGAGGAGTAGGGAAAAGGAAGTGGCCACCTCCGCAATGTTTTTACCCCTACCTTGAAAAATACCGTCGCAGAGGAAGAACACAAACTCAATGAAAGAACTGCTGTATAATTACAAATATTGCATTGGAGACTAGGAAGACACATTTTGTTGTGCAGAGTTGTGTGGAGAGTGGAATATATCAGTCACTCTAAGCGACAGTTACATAAGGCCACTGTTTGCCGGCTTAAATCATTGTTTAAGGCCAAGAGTAAATAGGCATTACATGGCGCTTTTACAGTAATAGCAGGACTCGGGTCATTTTCTGGGTTTAATGGACAAGATGTACCCCGTGGTTCGCTTACTGAATAGTGCGATTCGTGGACAAGGGCTGGAGCCTGTAGTTCTGCGGCTCTGAATTTACCTAAAATTTCCCGTTTTTTTTCCCCAAAAATCGCTCATTTTCACACAAAATCGTACGTTTTAGACAAAAAAATTCCTTAGAATTTCCCTTTTTCCCTAACAGTTCCCGTTTTTTCCTAAAAACGAGCCAATTCAGGTGATTTGTGAGGCTCGTTATTCCTTCTACCCTACTTAATGAGAAATCGATAAAATAACATTAGTTTAAAGATTATTTTGATCAAATAAAATATATATTTATAATTAAAGAAATTCTAACATAAGTATTAAATGTTATATGTCACCAGACTTGTCTTTTCAAGGCGCATACGATCGTGATGTTATACCACAATTCTGTCTGGTTTTTCATGCTCTATCATTCCATGCTGTCGCTCTAATTCTCGCATATATATATATATATATATATATATATATATATATATATATATATATATATATATATATATATATATATATATATATATATATATATCCATCTCTTTTTATCCTTCTCTCATGTCTCTCTCTTTCTCACATTCTCTCTCTTTCCTTTCTCTCTTGTCTCTCTCATTCGTTCGACCAATTACTCACACTTGTTCGATTAGTCACATTTATTCCACTCCACCATCTACAAAGTTCCTTCATCGCCTGCTAGAGTGCGCGAATCGTCAGTCTGAATTTATTTACGAATTTTAAGATGTAATTTTCCATACACGAGAAGGTATATAAAAAATCATTGTAATGCACATTCCAGGCAGGACTTTGTAAAAAATATTCGAATTTTAATACTTTAAAAATCAATTCAATCGATATTTTTTATGGAAATCGATATTTTTTCTTAATATTTTACTTTTTTCACTTTGTTTTTACTTTTGTACGCAAATTAAGTCCCCTAGCCTTGTAACCACGCACGCATGCATGCACACAGCCAGGTCCGTGAGCCAGCTGCGACAGGCCAAGAGTACAGTGACGTCATAAGCAGGCGGCACGTGGGGGGGGGGGGGGGAGTCATTGACTGCGATGCACTCGGCTGGCTGGTCTTACTAATCAGACATCTAGGAATCGATGCATTTATACATGAGTAGAATTATTTTAATTTATTTTATTAATCAATTGAAAAATTATGAAAATCTTTGAAAATACAGTAAAATGTATTTTATATCTATTTGTAATGCAAATTCAGTTTAATTAATTTAAATTTGTAAATTTCACACTTTCCTATAACAGCTGGTAACATTTAAAAAAAGAGAAATTCCTAATGCTCAGATAAGATTTGAACTCGGGACCTCTCGGTTACGAGTCAGGCATTCTAACCATTCATAACTGACCCCACGACAAGGTGTGCCTTAATGTTGTATATTAGTGATCTAAACTAAATTGACGAATTCTCTAACACAACGACAGAAATATATTTAATGTTTTATTATGCGAATATAATTTCCACGTAGATGGTTTAATAATACTATAATTTAGAGCGATTTTTTGTTCAATTTATTTAAAGGTAAGCGATTTACTCTATTAAAATCATTTCGTGTTTTTCAGTCGGAGCCGGAATGCTTAAGCTCACGTCTAATTATTTTTATATAGTATTTTTTTAATAATTATGTAGCAAAGCAAGTCGGGCTGTAATCAAGTAAATATTTACATGCACTGGTGAATATAATTAGCGAACTCTTAGGAGGCATACAGTATCGAGAAATTCAGTTTGCAAGTAACATTTATAGCTCCATGAATTTATTTGTTTAAGACCGTTATAAGAATAGTGGTAAAATTAAAATAATATTTTGCTGTTCTTAACGAGATATAACAGACTGGTTACAATACAGGATTAAAATAAGAGAATTTTTTTACATTTATTATTTGATTTTGAAATTTACATTTTTTTTAAGTTGTACTGAAAGTTTATGTAGAGTACAGCAAAAAGATCTCTCAACTTCATTTCCAGTCTCCTATCTTCAAGACTGAACATAATACAATAATAATTTCACAGCCTCGACTATTTTTCGTAGACATAGCTTTCCTACTAGGATTTTATTCAGTGTATGTATATGTGAATAAACCAAGCACCATTATATTCTCTGCATATATTAGGCAGGTACAACACCAGCGAGAAATTAAAGATTTATTTTTATTTATATATTTACATACTTCAGACTACTAACATAAGAACAGAAATATAAAATTTCCCACACCATTCACATAGTATCTTTACAGCAGTGCGTAGTGGACATAATCTACTTATACACAGCTCAAGACAGTCCATTTTAGGCAACAAACTAGAACCCTTGGCCATATATTCTTCTCGACAAAGTTTCACGACTGCCACTGTCAAACAGCTATAAAATGAACCAGACGGCTTATAAGCTCGCAAACAGGCACCTTAAAATTCAATGTTCCACCCACTGTTACTCATGCCTACCATCTGCTCTACTGACCAACACCAGATTAACAGAGGCCAGCAATAAGTTTTGATTTCAAGTTTAACATTTTAAGTTTAACATTTTAAGCATATATATATTTTAACTTACATATAGTAGATTTTTGCTCCCATATTTATTTATTTTTTTAATTTCTTTATTTATTATTTATATTTTATTTATGTGATTTTTAAGTATTTTATTTACATGTAGGTGATTTGTTTCTTACACCTATCTTGCTAAAAAATTTACTTACCGCTCATACGTTCTGCTCTACTGGTAGACACCAGTCAAATACTGACAACCCATACCTTCCATTACATAACTCAAGTCAAACTAGACCACCCAACTCCCCATCTCCTATAACAGAAGAAAAAATTCAGTTTGCCCTATATTGCTCTACCATCAAGAGTTACCCCCCTAACATTCGTCCACACAGAACATACAAAGCAAACATATAGTCCATACCAGTGACAGAATAAAATTCTTCTCATACCATCCACCATGCTGGCTGGTACCAGTCAAAGTACATTAACCACCCATACCACACACTTTCAACTCAAGCATACCTTAGCATTACAGGACTCGCCAACACACACATACTGTCCACACCATTCGACATACACCAACAATCGCAAGATAGATATACTGGAAAACATATCACCCAACATACCATCCATGATAACACAAGCTTACTGGAGGAGGATGAGGAGGAGGAGGAGTTAGCATAAACAAGCTTCTTGATGACATTAAGCATGTTATAGAATGTCTCTTCTAAATATCTACCTTAATAGCTCCATCGATCCAGTCCAATCCATCGATCTATCAATATTTAGCACTCCTCCACCTTAATCGCAATATTTCAATCTTTCCATGTATGCAGTCAACTATCAATTTTATTTTTATACTTATTTGTCGTAATTCTTCATCGCGAGAAAAGGACTCTTCGTACAGGCCGGGCATTTTTAACGAAGGTGTCTGTCGCAGAATCGGCACTGACGACAATCAGGTGGCGATGGTGCAGGTCGTGGCCCCTTGTTAGTTAAGGTCAAAGGCTGGCCTTCGTATACAGAGTTCATCTTCGTAGCAAAGAGAGAGAATGCTTCCAAATAGATGTTAACTTCTCAACGTCTGAACAACAACTAAGGTATCAGCATACGACAACGCTAAATATATGTGTTCTCCCATAACTAGCAAAAATCATCCAATATTTTCTTGATGTATATCGCAACATCGTGTACTTACATAACAATATGTTATTTAAATATGCTTTTAGAATTATATACTTATATATCTAAATATAGCAATTACAATTAAGGAAGAGTCATTTTCTCACGATACCACAAGCAGGTTTATGGGAGGCGATACACTGAAGAATCATATCAAGATCTGCTGTAGTGTTCCGAGCGGCTGGAATCACTTGACCTGTTACACGGGGTAGGTTGTGGCAATTAATGAAATAACACAACGTGAATGACAATTTCCTGTTGACATAAATTTATTGATAGCCACACATGGTGCACTATTGCAAGGAGTCACAACTTGATTTGCAGTACATATGACAAACACCTGTACACTTTGCTAGTCTTGGGATGCTTTACGACGATTCCCCAATAGACTAATTAGCCGTGGGATGCGTTACAGAGATTCCCCAAAGGCTACGAGCCATGGGATGCATTATAGCTATTCCGCTAGGGCTCGGCGAGCTTCCGGACTAGTAGTAAGTCTCTTCACCATACTCTCGGAGCCTTATTTATATTGCTCCTCAGTACGCACTTCGCTCTCCAGCTAAGGGTCGTGCGCATCATCGTAGTGCTGGGTGTAACTGTGCCCCCTTGAACTTACTTACTCTCTCTTTCTCTCTCTCTCTAGGGACTCTTACATTTGTCTCTGTCTTACGATCCTCTCACATATAATGCTTAATTACATTCTTTCCCTTTATCATTAATCACAATAAAATTATACAATTACACTACACATCCCCCTTTATGAAAAAGAAACAAATTAACATAAAATAATTTGCCTTCTTTACAACCTTAGCGATAGTTTTTCTTAGTAGACATACTACTTTCGTGTAGCTATATATGTTCTGATGGTAGTTCACTCTGTGAACTAGCAATTGAGCGTCTATCAGGAGAGTAGTGATCTGCATTATTAATACTGTAGGTATTTACAGTAGTAGGCTTAAAGCAGAATGCTTTACAACCATTATTATAGTCTCCCTTCTTTGAGATATACTTCTTCATACACTTATAGTAGCCACATTTAATACAAACACATGTAAATAATCCAATTACAAATAACACAGAGGTTACATAAGAACTTATAGTTACATTGAACATTTGACTAGTGTGTTTTACTTTCCACTCTTCTTCTTGCACATGTTTTTCAACCTCACTTAAGTTGTGACTTGCTAACTTCAAGTCATTTAAACTATTAGTTACAGTACTTAGTGGTATTATTAAGTTTGACTTCATGAACAAGATTTGACTCTGCAGTCTCACAACAGTCTATATCTAGGGATACATTAGGGAAAAAAATCCTTAGAACTAACATTTTGATTCTTCTGTGTTTGAGATGCGAGTACATTAGACCCATACCCCTTACATTTATCAAAAGATTTTAATTTCCCTCTCCCCTTTAAGTATCGTAACAAAGGGTTCATTCTTGTTACAAACTACGGTTAATTTATCCGCATTCGGAGCTACATATAGCCATTCGTTATTGTCTAGTTGTATCCATAATGTATCTACTAATTTCACAATGTGTATCACACAATCCTCTGGTATTGAACTGATAGGAAGCATTGACTTGATTTAGCATTCCTTAGGTGCATACATGTTTACAAGTGAGAAATTTTGTTTACAAATTCTAAAATTCGAAGTAATTCCTTTGCACTTATTTAATTCACTTTCGCTTAGTTTAGCATAGTATTGCTTTGCCTGTTCCATCAGTATATAATCCTTATAAGGATTAATAAGGACATAATGATCGATAGACCTCTTATTTAAAGTTGGTAGTGGTAGCACCTTATATATGTTGAAAATTAAATGTTCTGCTATCGGTAATCTAATTACATAACACAATATACCGTTTCTACTGAATACCTCCAAATTTATTCATTTTAACATTATACTTTCAGGGTCTCCTCCTTCGGGCATTGGTAACCTGAGATCCAGCGTTTCGTCTATTTGAAATGTGTTAAAATACCTTAGTATTCGTTGCGAGGTGATAATGTGAGGGTTTTAAATTCATCTTACGGCATTAATTATTGCATTCAGCAGGGATTCATACTGAACCTGAAGTGACTCTATCTCTAGGTTTAGCATGTTTATGTGTTCGTTCACTCTGACCCCAAGTTCTTGCTTACTTAACATGGAAGATAACCTCTTAGTATTATCATTGGTTACCGAGATGAGCTTTTCTATCCCCTCGTGTAGGGTTTTCTAATTAGCATATAGTTCCCTAATTGTCTTATTAACAGAGTGTAGTGTTGATTTCACTACTAGTACTTGTTCCTTGCTCTACCTAGTGAGTTTACTTTGTCTTTAATTCTACTTATGCTAGACATACATAGTGTCTTATTATTATACATTAATTCTTCCTTATTACACAGTTCACTGGTCACACTCGCATACTGACTCAGCTTCACAAAGTTGAGTCTAAATGACTGATATTGATGACGGTCATTAACCTCCATTCAGTATTAAATAATTGTCCTTCCTCTTGGAAGTCGAAATAATGTCCGGGTGAATCTTCGATTCTGGAATTTTGGATGTCCAAATGTTCCTTACTGGTTCCATTACTTGCACTGACGATAAACAGAATAAGGATAATCTGCCGGTAACATTAAACGTATGTCTTAAGTCTATTTGCTTATACTTTCAGTGCCCTCTTTCTTTTAGTCTGTATTGACTCTAGTGACTCCATTTACTTTCGTAACTGTATATGGGTCTACGTACTGACTACACAATTTCTTTGACCTACCCCTTCTGAGAGTCTCGTCAAACAAAAGTACTTCATATCCTACCTTGAAGATGTGTTCGCGAACCCTTTTATCGTAATCCCTTTTGTTACTCTCTTTAGATGCTATTAAGTGTTTTCTATCAATCTGAAAGGTTCCTTGTAACCTAGTTTTTAAGTCCTAAAGATAAACATCATAACAATAACGGATTTCTGTCATTTCCCTCTGTAGAATACCTGGTAAGTTCGGTAATCGCCCAAACATCAGTTCATATGGTGTGAATCCCGTAGTTTCATGTGGTGTGGTGTTTTACACGAATGTTGCATTATTTACCCACCTATCCCAGTCGCACTGGTTGTTCGTAATAAAATGGCGTATAAATTCTGCTAAGGCCCTATGCCATCTTTCTATCGATCCGTTGTTCTGAGGATGATGCACACTAGTTTTAATTTTCTTTATTTTCAAAAGTTTACATATTTTTCTGAACATTTCACTACACAAATTGCTACCCTGATCTGTCAATACTGCCTGAGGTATTCCAAATTTAAATACTACCTCATTCAAAAAGCTGTAGCTACTGACTCTGTTGTTTGATTCGCCAATGGCACTGCTATCGTGTACTTCGACAATAAATCCTGGAAGGTAACACGTATGTGTTTCCCCATTCCGTTACTGGTAGCGGACCCACAATGACCATACTACACTTTTCCCGAACAATATGTGGTGTGTCTGTGACTTCTAAAGGCATTCTCACATGTGGTCTCGAGATTTTGTTTCTTTGACATGAGTCGCATTGATGTACGTGTGTTTTTATTTCGTCTTTTATCCCCCGCCATGTCGCGTATTGTTTCACCCTGTTATGAGTTCTGGACATGCCTTGATGGCCGCCTACCGGTGAATCGTGCTGCTACCTAATAATTTGTTCTCTTTCTTCGGCTTTGAACCCCCTTTTATTTTTCTCTGGCTGACTGTTCGGCTTCTGCCTCAACTTTATTATGATACATGCGACTTAATGCTTCTGTGTGTGTGATAGTCTTTCCTGCTCTATATGTTATTCCAAATGAATATTCGGCGAGTTTTAGTCTCCACTTTAAAAGTCTTGATCTAGGATATCTAACATTAAATACATATTGTAAAGGTTTGTGATCGGTTACAATCTTGAATTGTCTACCTAACAAGTAAAGCCTAAAATATTTAACCACCCACACTGTGGCTAGAATTTCACGTTCTGTGGTGGAGTAATTTGTTTTCGCCTTGTTGAGTGTTCTGCTCGCGAATGTTATAGATTTGTCTTTTCCTATTTCTCCTTGTGATAGGATCGCCCCCATTGCTACCTGATTCGCGTCGGGGGTTAAGATGAATGGTTTGTCGAAGTCGAAATACTGTAGTACTGGCTACGATGTCAATGCACTCTTTAACGCAATGAATGCCTGTTCTTGCTCCCCCCCCCCTCCCCCCTCAAAATGTACATCTGTTTTTACAAGGTTATATAAAGGTTTTGCTATTTTGCTGAAATCTGCAATGAACCTTCTATAATAAGATGATAACCCACAAAACATCTTAATCTGTTTCGCCGAAGTCAGTCTAGGATACTCCCTAACCTTCTCTACCTTCACTGGAACTGGCCTTATGCCTGTATAAATGTTTATGTGTCCTAAATAAGCTACTTCTCATCTCAAAATTTCGCACTTCTGTGGCTGTAGCTCGAGGTTATGTTCCCTCAACCGCTCAAATACTTCCTTGAGTCTATTGTTATGAACCTGTACAGATTGACTGTAAACTACAACATCTTCTAGTCCTGCTAACACCATATTCATCAACCTAGCGAAAGTTACTGGGGCTCTCCTTTAGCCCTAACATCATCCGTGTAATCTCACAATGTCCATTAGGCATACTAAACACTGTTTTAATGCATTCCTCATCTGCCAGCTTTATCTGCAAATATCCACTGTATAGATCGAGCATGGAAAAGTATTTTGCTTGACGTAGCTGGTCTAGGATTTCACTTATATTCGGAATCAGATGTGCATCATATATCGATACCTGGTCGACATTCCTAATATCTAGTACAATTATCCATCTTTGTTTACCCGTAACATCTAATTTTTTAGGACAACTAATATTGGTGCATTCCATGGACTCTTACTCGGAACTATGATGTCGTCCTTGAGCATCTGCTACATCTGTTTGTTTACTTCTTCCTTGTGTATGACTGGAATACGATAAGGTTTGGTTGTGATTGGAGCGCAGTTTGGTGCTGGAACGATCCTAGGTTCGATCATGTTTGTGTATGACAGTTTATCCCCTGGTAACTGAAATACATCATTGTACTCCTCGGATAGTTCTAACAGTCCTACTTTTTCGTCTTTGTGTAGGTGATCAAGTCTTAATGTTTCCTTTAAAACCTGGTATCTGTTTGTGCAGCATTTCTTAATTTCTAACACCCATGTATCTACGGGAAATGCATCTAACACCAGAGGTGGAATTTCTAACTGAACCTCCTTTTAGTTGGTGTTAATTACCACGCATATACTTTTACCATTTTCCCCTTTAGCAAGACACTCTCCTATAAACACCTTTCGATATTTCTTGTTTCGGAATAATACCCATATCTTCACTTACTGTGTTTACCTGAATTACTTTCTGGCATCTCGCAGGTACCGAAACTACTGTTGGTTTCCTGACTAAAACATCGTGGAATGGGATAAATACTCCCATTACCCAGGTTCCGTTCTTACCATAGTCAATGACCATCCTGGCGATTGACAAGAAATTTTCCCCTAAAATACACTCATGTGGGCAAAACTCAAGCAAGTGGCCTTCCACATTAATGCCCTTGTGATTAACTGTAAAATTTACATATATCGTTCCCTTGGTCGTCATCAATTCTGTGGCCAATCCATTCTGTTTAGTTGACCTGTCAATATTCCTCTAAGCTATTACTTCATTACTCACTATATTTTACCTGATAATGGTTAAGTCTGACCCGGTATCCAGTAGGAATTCTACCTTCCTTCCTATGTCCTTAATGTATGGGAAAACAACACCTTCTCGTGTTTCTGATTTCCCTACTGTTTAATTACTCTGGTATGTGTGGCAGCTAGTTACTGTCTGCTCTCGGGGTTCCTTGTATCGCTGCTTTACTCGGCCCCTTTCGCATTTCCCTGGTTCTTGTCCCTTCTTTTGTAGTTCAATGGGTATTCCCTGGACCTCCCTTGCTTGATTTCCAGTCTACCATAACCCTGAGATTGTGTGTAAATTTGATGGGTTCTGTCACCCACGGTTTTTCTCGACAGTGCCCTGCAAGCTATCGCATAATGACACCTTCTACCACATCTGAAACACGTGTTCTGGTTGTCTTCATCCGTCTTTTATCTTCCTTATGATACTGATTCTGGTAACCTTGTTGTCGCATACCGCATATTGCTTGTCCTACATTTATTCGTTTTTCTCTCGGCCACCTTTATCACATCCCTTAGTGTACAATTTTTGTACCAGTGTTCCCATTTTCTGCAGTTAGTGTAAGTGCTCCTATTTTCCTGCGCAGCTGTTTCTCGACTGTGGTTTGGTTTATTCCGATCCTTCCCTGATAGTATGTTCGATTCTTCCTCTGATGCGGCTTCAATAGTTAGCCCCAATGTGCCTACCTGTGTGCCTTTGCTTCGGATAATTGTTTGAATACGTTAATTATTTAGCCCTTGTACGAAACATGCTCATGCCAAGCATCGAACTAATGCTAGCTCACCCTCTGCTTGTGGTTGTGTACGAACCCGTCATGCTGCTTCCTTTAAATCGGTGACCATAGTGTCTAACCGACTGCCCCAGTTGGCTACTCCCTCACTAGTTCCTTGCCTTGAATAATCTACATGCATAATAATCAATCGTTCAGCGAGTCATATAATCTTCCTCTAAAATCTCTTTCACATCCTCCCATGTTCCTGTACATTGTCTAACGAGTAGTTTAGAATTGGCATCCCCAACTATTTTTGACTTTATGAACTTCAAAAGTACTGAATCTTTATTTGGATGCACTAAGTGTCTACATTATCTAGAAACTCCCGTAATTTACCCTTACTTCCATCGAACGATTGTGCAATGAACCTTACTGCCGAAATGATTGAGATAAACTGATCTCCGACCTCACTTCCCTCCTGACTGTCAGCCATTGTTCAATTACTTTTGAGACTTGGATGAAACCAATATTTTCCATGAAGCCCCATACACAGCTTGGAATTACACTCTTACCCTTTGTGATCACTAGACATGTGGTCACCTCCGATCAGATGTGTGTCTAGCGCACAACTAAACTTAACATTCTGAATGCTGGATTTCTGCTGCGCTGTGACATCCTCTTTTATTGCGTAACTTCTCTCTTCGCCGGTCGCTGTGGAACAATCCTCCTGTTTCTCCCCAGATCGTCTGCCCTGTGTCCCGCTACTGCTATCTCGAAGTTCCGTTGTGGTCCATCCTTTGGCACTGTCGCCATTATCTCGAAGTCTCGGTCGTCCACCATCCTTTCTCTGCTTTCTAATCGCCTGTTTGCGACTTTTCTATCTTCACTGTCCGCCACCTGCCGCTGGCTCAACAGAGTCTCTGTCCGATGTGCCAATGCTTGCTCTCAAAATATAACATTTTTCTTTCAGAAATAGTTGGGATGAAGACTTCATCCCAACTCTCATTAATAAAATATAAAATTTTCCTTGCAAAATTTGAAGGTGGACTGGCAGTTTACCTTAAGAGATACAATAAAATTTAAATTTTTTATTTCAGAAATAGGTGTGAAGAAAATTATTTTAAAAAATTATGAAGATTTGACTAGCAGTGAAACACCGCTAGTGAAGAATAAAAAAATTAATGATTAATTTCGATATCCATATGGCTATGTATCTATTTCTTTTTCTAGTATAATTCTCTTATCACAAGGACCCAATGCTATTTTAATAACCTCTATTGTATATATTTTGTGTTTCTCACTCCTAATTCAATACATTATTCTATATTGAATTTTTTCCAGCAAACACACATTTCTTATGATCATCAAAAGTAATTCTATTGTTGACTACACATTTTTTCACAACTTTTTTTTTTTTCTTTATCCTCAAGTCTATATGCATACATCTTTGCTCGTAAACCAACAAATTCTTTAATTACAATGCCATTACACTCATCTTTCATTTCACCTAAAACTTTTATATTTATTTGAGACATGGTATAGATATTGCTCTTTGGATAATCACTCGTATCAAATTTTTCTATCATCGACTTCATATCTTCGTAGAATTATTCTGTTTTTATATAATAGAAATAATAATCGGTATCCTGAAAACAAAGTTCAATTTTATCACCATATTTCACTTTCATAACTTTATGATGAAAATCGTACATTAATTCTTTTGATAAATCCAAAATTGACATGCCCAAATAGATTTGTTTATTAAATTTTACATCAGTCTTGTTCAAATGAATAGCTGCAAGATTCTCATTAAATATAGTACTTTTGTTAAAATCTGACTTAGCTATTAATTTTTCGCGATTTTTTTCACTTGACACCAACGTTATATCAACTCTGTTTCTGGTATTTTCCATTGTTTTACCAAACACAGAATTATTCATCAGTTTGTAAAAGTCTTTTTAAAAATTATATTTGCATTAGTCCTCATCATTTGTAAGCTTCAATTAATTATTTAAGCACTGTTTCAAACTACGACAGTGCAGTATATGTTTTTCTTTGCTCTGTAAAGTTCTTAATAGTTTAGATTCATTTGTTTTTGGAACTAACTTATTTTCTGGACAAAATGGAAGATCTTTGTATAAATTATGTAACTCTTGTGGATACTCTAAATCAATTTCTAATGTATAACCATGATTGTTCTCATCTTTCAAATTTAATATATGTTCTCACCAAAAATCTAGATTTATTTCTGCATAATCGACCCATTCAAAACCTCCATATGTTAATATTGAGACATTGCCCAGCCATATAAATTATTTGCATCGAGATAAGATAAATAATTCATTTCTTGATCTGAATTGAAAACTTCTAAATATTTGTAATTGGCTTTAACATAGCGCTTAAAAATTTGTAAAATTCCACCTCTAATTCCCTTTTCTGCCATTAAAATCATATCATAATCATGTGATGATTCAAATTGTTGTTTAATCATTTTAAAAATTGCATCCTATGATAAACGTGGTGCTGTAAAATACCACGCAGGGTTTAGACATGTACATTTTATACATGTTTCTCTAAAATTTTCTAATATATCTGATGACAGTAAAACATCACTTTTTAAATATAAATCATGATATTCACCAAGATTATTTATATTAAATTGATTCCATATATTTTTTGCATGTTTATATTCTTCATCAGATATATCGCTCTAATTTAATTTACTATAAAATTCACTCTTTGGTGGAAGTTGAGTTACGTTAAATTTATTAAAACTCTCTACAATCATATGGGTAAACAGCTTTCCTGACAACTAAATGTACATTATATTCTGTAAAATGTTTTCGTGTAGGTTTCATTTGTTCTTTAGTTAAATTAGATGATAATTTACCTTAGCTACTGTCCATAAATTTAAATGTTTCTATAAATTGCATCCTCAATTTTTCAGTTTTTTCCCCCAAAGGTGATAAACTTTTCTTTGTTACTCGCAAGTAAATCCTTTCTTTTTTTCATCATAGCATTACTCTTTAATGAATAAGTGAGCATCATAACCAGGTAGGTTATGATAATTAATTGGAACAAAATTTGGTAATTTGAATTGTAGATTACAATTGTTGCATTTTGAGTTAATAAGTTTTCCAGGTATATGATCATGGTGACACACTTTTTTTTACTGTCCTTAGAATATTCCCACTCCCATACAGTGCATTTTCTAGATTTATTGTATCTTATTTTTTCTACTTTTGTAAGAGGATGCATTTCTTCAATTTGTGGATATATTTTACCAATCTCCTCCACTTCCATTTTCATTGCTTCTATAAATTGCTGATGTGCAAGAGGCTTGATATACAACTGGTGGCTTATAATAACCATAGCTAGATACAATATAATAGCAAAAACCAGAAGCTTTTTGTAATTGATTGATATTTCATAGTATATGACACATCATTCAATTTTAAATCAATGCTATTAATTTGTTCATTAGAATGTTTATATCTTTCTTTGAGCATTTCTTTGTAAAGACCATTATCGATATCATCTTCAGTTAAAATAGGATATTTTTGAATTAATGAAATTTTTTTTATTTCTCTTGGATTTAGTTAAGTTGTTGATATTTTCTTTGGAACTGATTAAAATCTGCATATATTGCGAAAGTAACCTGCATTGTATGTTTATAATTTTTGAAAAAATATTTGCTATAATTTCGATTGTAATGATATTTTTACTGCTTCATTTTTAGAACAATCTTCTGGATGTTTATTTAATTACTCTTGAGAATAAAAAACTGAAGACATATCGCATATATAAATTTTACTGTTGTGTTAATTTTTTGTGCTGAAAGTAGCTTAGATAAATCTTTTAACCAACAGTAATGCGAATTTTCATCATCTTTGGAAAAAAGTAAATTTATATGTTTGTCCTTTTTATTTTTTGTAAGCTTTAATGGATAAACTGTAGAATTATCATCAATAGAGTATACATTTATAGACACATCAATTCGGTTTTCTGTCTTTGGAATATCGTCAAATTTTATAGGATATTCATATTTATCTAATGCTTTGTCCATGTTAAGACCCACATTTTTATACTTAGATATTCTTTGGGGATGTTTTTTCTGCTGGAAACAATGCAGATTTTATTCTTAATCTCTTCTGGTAGTTCAATATAAGATGCTCCATTTAATGGATTATACTTGTTTATGGCTAGCTGCAACCCAACCATGCTATGTAAAGCCCAATCTGAAGTGCTTCTTTCGATGTTTTCTATTCGTGCAACTATTTCATGTGTTTGTTTGTAAATCTTGTTAATGTCTCCTTCATTCAATATTGTAAAAGTGCATGATTGAATGTCGTCAAATATTCGAATTTCTTCAGTTTTCTGGTTTCGAAAATGGGCGACAAGTTTAGTGTTAGATTTCACAGCACTAATTTTGATAAGTTGATCTTGTAATATGTTAAATATTTGTTGCTTTACTGAAGCTAAAAAATTTGTAGGCAACACTATATCAAAATTATTTTTAATGTTGTATGTAGATAACCTGCATTTGAAAGCTTCCGCGACTTCGTATGTGTTATTGGTTTTTCAATTCCTTTTCTTTCCATATATACTATTGGAAAATGGGAAAATTTCTTTTAAATTCTTTTTGGCTTTTCTATATTTTATTCCGCATTTTGTAAAAGGTAAATTTGCAAAGTTTATTTATTTTTGTTAATTTATTATTATTGGTTTAAGAGCTGTAATTAAATCAGCTTTTCTTAAATTACATATATTATTTATTTTAAATCTTTTAGCTTTAGTTCTTAATTCCGCAACTGTTAAATCATTTAGATTCTCGATAGAATTCTTAAATTTATATTCTCTTTTTTAGAATAATATTTGTAATAGGATCATCTTTATGTAATTTATACAATTTTTTTATATTTTTAATTCTCTACCTATAATTCTTAACTTGTGCAGTCTCTTTTCTCTCAACTCAACCGCTAGATAGCTCGTCGCCGTTTTTATATATAATAAATTTTATTATAATAAAAATTTATGAAGTCGGCGAATGCTGAACTTTATTTAGAATATCTATTGCTGTAATGTGTGATTTACTATTTTTATGCTATTTCATTGAATGGGCATATTTTATAATTTTCGCATTGCACTTTCTCTTTTTTGACTCATAATGTTGTTTGGCATATTCGATATAACATTTTTTGCAAGTGTTAAAATGCTTA
Source organism: Dryococelus australis (assembly GCA_029891345.1). Lineage (NCBI taxonomy): Eukaryota > Metazoa > Arthropoda > Insecta > Phasmatodea > Phasmatidae > Dryococelus > Dryococelus australis. The sequence goes on from CM056995.1 coordinate 250,005,750, forward strand.
TCTATTGTATCTTTATGAGATGCGAAATCATAGATAGATTTCTTCTCTTCGCATTCTATGAATATCTTGCTTGAAAAATTGCCTTGTAAAATTACATATATATGATGTAATTTAGTATTTTTGTGCTTTTCGAAATTTACCTTGCATACAAATTTTCCACATTCGCAAAGTACTTTCTCATAATTTAACTCATGTCGATTTTTAGAATATTCATTCATACATTTTATACAGATGATAATGTGCTTATCTTTTGTATGTTTATGTGATGGAAAACATTCAATGTTTATAACTTCGCCACATTTTTACATTGCTTGCATATAATACTGTTCTTGGTTTCACAGGAGAATGGCTATTCCATTGTTAATTATAAATAAATTTCATTAAGATAAAGAAAAATAAAAACAAGTCAACAGTGTTATACTCGATACTCTACTAATTTTTTTTAACACTTCTTCTATTGCTCTAGACATTCACCCATTTCTCGAAGTTCATATTTGTCGTCAATGTTATCTAATAGTGATAATTGTAAACTTTGTAATTATGAATGAAATTTGTGATAAGATCATCAGATGCTTTATCTAATTTATGAGGATGGTCGTGTATCACTACCACCCTTTAAAATGCTAGTCAGGCTGCAAGGAAAGAGAGGTGAGGTCATGTTTATTTATAAACAAACAAATTTATTAAAAAGATTAACCAATTTTAACTAATGCTTTAAAAATGCACTTAAGAGAATTCTAGATCATAGCCACATTTTCCATTTTTCATTTCTTTTAAATGCCATCTAGAACATAATTAATATTTTTTTACCAAAATTTAATTCATAAATTTCAAAATCTGTTGCCCTAAACCATTTATCTTTCCCAGATCTTGTAGTTTAGTGAATTCAAGCGAATTGTTCAACTTGTTGAGCAGAGGATCTATTTTTTTTGTTTTGCGGTTATTTAGAAAGAAAAAATTTATTAAGAAAAAGAAAAAAATTGGTGCTGATATTTTATCAAGATAAGCTGATAACCAATGATATTTTGTGCTTTATTCATTATGGAATATCAGCCGCGGGGAAGCTCGCACCTGAAAAATATCCAAATTCAATTATTCATAACGTATGGTCATACTCTCTGAAATACATATGTTGTATTGCATTTGAAATTATTAGCCTTCTTACAATTTGTTAAAACAATTTTCTATATAAATGAAGACTTATACAATTACTCTCGCTATTACAAATATAATTTTTGCACTATCCAAAAAAGATAATCAGACAAAATGTGTTATCAACTTTTAAAATGAATATGGATATCTAGAAGGTGATGCGAATTCGCTTTCAAAAATTGATACTGAAAAGTAGGAAACCTATTTAAGAATAGTTCAAGAATGTCACAACCTCTCTTCAATCGATGGCAAACTAGATGAAGAAACACTTAATTTAATCAATAAGCTAAGATGTGGTGTTAAGGACAATATATTCGGTAGCTGCTCAAATACCAGCAAATGGAATAAAAAACATAAAAATGGAATTTTGCATATGCAAACAAATCAATTACAAAGTTAGCTGAATATGCTTTTAACAATTGGCAAAACATACAATTTTGAATTTTGTTTACGATACAAAAATTCCAGACATAGTTATATCATACAAAGAAGGTCAACATAAATATCAGAGATTACACAGATTTTGTCTTTATATATTATGCATGGTAGCATGGTAGTATGGTAGCATGGTAGTGCACTAGTCCATGCATTTTTTCCAAATCAACAAAATAGTCTTGTTGAAATTCATAACAATAGCAGGAATTTTGGTATAATGATGGAAAAAACACTCCTGAAAATAAAGTTCATTTACTAACAGTTTTGATCCACGAAAATGGACATGCATTAGGTCTTCCACATACAAAAGATAAAAATGCAATCATGTATCCAATTCTCAACAACTATTTGGTTGATTTGCAACCAGATGACATTCAAAATATTCAAAACTTTTATGGGCCATTACTATAAAATCGTTTTAAACATGATGACCCAATTTATTTATGCAAAGACGAATATACAAAACATTTTAAATTATTGCTGGTGATTTGTATATTTTTTTCAATAAAAATCTTTGGAAAAAAATTTGGGACACAAGAAAATAATCAATAAATCATTTCCGAAAAGGAATTGGTTTAAATTACTACCGACCAATTTAAATATATTTTTTTAATGTTCCAAAGACCATCCGGCGAGTTAGTTATGTTCATTGACAGCAAAATTTATATGGTTGATTATTCTAGTAATAAACTTATTGGTGGTTATCCTAAAGGATTTTCTTCATTTTGGTTAAGAGATGAATATAAAATAAATGCTGTTTTTAATCCATATTCGGGAAATCTTTTATCTTCTATGAAAAGTTGTATTATGGTGAAATAGACGAATGTCGTTTCCAGATAAAAGAGAATGGTCCAATTAGCGAGATATTTCCTCATTTACCAGTATTAATATACTCAACTATTAGATGTACAAATGGTTTACTATATTTCTTAGCTAATGAAACTTTCATGGAATATAATGGGTTTACAGAGAAATAGACTAGAGTTAGCAAAAAAAGGATTTCATTGTTTGGTATAAGGCGATAATCATATAATGGAATTACAAATAAAATATAAGATATTGTTGATGACTTACAATTATAATTACAGAAATATATATATAAAATGTTATAAAGAACAGGGTTGCACCAAAACAGTGCTATCTGAAGATATACAAAACACTACTATGTTTGTCAATGAATTTGGTCTTTTTTATAAAATTATAATCTTCAATCTTTTAATTTCCTTTATAAAAAACACATAAAAAACATATTTCCGTGCATACAAAATGGCCGAATTACTACAGAAACAACTACAGAACCTAAAACTAGTAGATGACAAGATTGATAATGCTAAATTAGTTACCAACTAATGTTTAATTATTTTTGAATTTATGAAAGAAAATAATTTTTTGTCCTTTCGGATAATGAAATATTTTCAGAACTGTGGTTATCTTTAAAAAATAAAAAATAAATTCTAATTACACCTAGAATATTAAATCTTATGGGATTACTTAAAGATGAAACACATCCTCAAAATATAGACGAGATAACACGAAAAAGGAAACACGAATATATTAAGTTTTAAAAAAAGGCATAGAATTCGAAGAAATTGGCTTCCTCAATGATAAAATAAGATTTTAGCCTTATATTCAAAATGAAATAAAATGTTTAGATAAAAGAACACTTCGCTCCAAAATGGCTTATAATGTATATTAACAATTTTTAATGCTCTGTTATGTTTATATAAAATTGTAAGGATAAAAATGTTAAAAAATACTATCTTAAATTTAAAAAATATTTTATTCTTATTTTTGTTGTGTTAAAAATTATAATATCTGTTTAAATATATAGAATTAAAACACTTACAACATACAAATAAAATTAAAGAATAAAAACAATTCAAAATTTTAAAGATATAAATAAAATTAAAGATGGACATATATAAATCTTCAAACAAGTTTGCATAGAATTAAAAATGAAAATCCAAATTGTATACAAATATTGAGATTTGATTATATACCAAACTATATAAATTTTTAACAAAGAATGAAGGAAACAATGAATGATCATACTGAATGTTTTCGTAACTATTTTAATACTGTCAGTAATAATTATACTCAACAACAATTAATTAATGATATTTATATTCTTGATCGAATTGAGTAAGAATCCAATTTCTATTTTAATATTCATTGTGGTGTTTCGAGATTTTATATATTTTAATGCACCATTGCATTTACTAACAAAATTACAATAATCAAAAAATATATTGTATAACATTAAATAATATTCTTACTTGCTTACACAGTTTTTTTTATTAAATGTCATTACGGATTCTTTCGAATTGTCTACTGTTAATATAATCCATTTTTTTTAACAAGATTATTTTGTTTTCAAGTTATTATTTCATTTTGAATGTATTCCTATTTTAAAGCAAAAGGGTTATCATATTTTATTTCTAAATTTTAAATTTCATTAGATTTGAAAAATTAAACATAGTGTTTTTTCATTTTGTTTAAATTTTTCAGAGGTCAAATTTTTGACACCTAGAATATCATATAAAAAGCACAAAACAGCATCAGTAATCAATAAATTTTTTTCTTGAAACAACCAATGATTTTGTCTATATTTTATAAAATTATGAAATTATTTTCTTTAATTGTTTTACTCTCAAGAGAAGTTAAATAAACATTCAGAAGATTGTTCTAAAAACAAAGCAGCAAAATTCTCATTACCATCGAAGGAGAGCAAATATTTCTCAAAAATTATGAACATACAATGCAGGTTACTTTCGCAATATATGCAGATTTTGAATCAATTCTAAAGAAAAGATTAACAACTAAGCTAAATCCAAGAGAAATAAAAAAAAATTTCATTAATACAAAAATATCCTTTTTAACTGAAGATGATATCGATAATGGTCTTTACAAAGAAATGCTCAAAGAAAGATATAAACATTCTAATGAACAAATTAATAGCATTGATTTAAAATTGAATGATGTGTCATATACTATGAAATATCAATTACAAAAAGCTTCTGGTTTTTGCTATTATATTGTATCTAGCTATGGTTATTATAAGCCACCAGTTGTATATCAAGGCTCTTGCGCATCAGCAATTTATAGAAGCAATGAAAATGGAAGTGGAGGAGATTAGTAAAATATATCCACAAATTGAAGAAATGCATCCCCTTACAAAAGTAGAAAAAATAAGATACAATAAATTTAGAAAATGCACTGTATGGGAGTGGGGATATTCTAAGGACAGTAAAAAAAAAGTGTGTCACCGTGATCATATACCTGTAAAATGTATTAACTCAAAATGCAACAATTGTAATCTACAATTCAAATTACTAAATTTTGTTCCAATTAATTATCATAACTTACCTGGTTATGATGCTCACTTATTCATTAAAGAGTAATGCTACGGTGAAAAAAGATAGATTTACTTCCAAATAACAAAGAAAAGTTTAACACCTTTGGGGGAAAATATTGAAAAATTGATAAGGACTAACGTAAAAAATTATTTTGAAAAAGACGTTAACAAACTGATGAATAATTCTGTATTTGGTAAGACAATGGAAAATACTATAAACAGAGTTGATATAAGGTTGGTGACAAGTGAAAAAAAATTGGGAAAAATTAATAGCTAAGTCAAATTTTAACAAAAGTACTATATTTAATAAGAATCTTGCAGCTATTCATTTGAACAAGACTGATGTAAAATTTAATAAACAAATCTATTTGGGCATGTCAATTTTGGATTTATCAAAAGAATTAATGTACGATTTTCATCATAAAGTTATGAAAGTGAAATATGGTGATAAAATTGAACTTTGTTTTCAGGATACCGATTCTTATTTTTATAATATAAACACTGAAGAATTTTACGAAGATATGAAGTACGAAGATATGAAGATACGAAGATTTTAATTTTATTGTATATCTTAAGGTACACTGCCAGTTTACCTTCAAATTTTGTAAGAAAAGTTTTACATTTTATTAATGAGAGTTGGGGTGATATTTTAATCCCAAATTTTACTGAAAGAAAAATGTTATATTTTTTTAATGAGAGTTGTGATGAATTTTTCATCACAACTATTTATGAAAAAAGTTTTATATTTTAAACTGTTTTAATCTTCAAAACAAAGTCGATATCAGCTCCATCAATATTAATCGGTTTACCATTTTTGTCCCTAATTTCTAAGGCAATGTAGTTAAATTGCTCATTATTTATTCCGAAAAAATTGGATATGGAGGATTAAAACTAATGTAATCTTTAGAATCAAACATAGTTTTGGCAGAAAACTAGCAATTATATCAGTTTCCAAATGATTAGAGTCATCATATTTTATGAATATGCCATATGCCAAGTTAAAAATGAATTTTGATTGTTTTATATTGATTAAAATTAGGCAATTTAGTGCCTACAACATTTTTGTCTTTTTTAATAGTAATATTTCTTTCAAAGCCAAGCATATCAGATAAGTGATAATCAACTTTAATATCAAACTTAGATTTGATAGATATTCTATTTTTCACATTGTCTGTTGTCAATTCACTGTTATTTTTTCTCTGAAAATGGCTTAATCAAACTTATAGCTTCTTTTAAAGATTAAACATTGTATTTCCCATTAGGAATAGTGATAATTTCATTTTTATCAACAACAGTACTCAATTTTCAATTGTGGTTTTTGTATTGTTGTTTATATTTGGTGTTAAATATTTTGTATGGAAACAAACTAATGCTATCGATTTATCTTTATGAAATTTATCATAGTGAAGTTTAATCTTCAGTATAGATCTATTATTTGTTAAATTGAAAACTCTATTATCCATTTATTACAAAAATTATTTAATTAAATAAGAAGCATCAGCCACATCAGCCTAAGCTGCACAAAATTGATTGGTGTGTTAGTGTTTTAATTTCTGAAAAATCTTCTAAGAATAAGAAAAATTGACGAATGTTTGCTTGATGATATTAGAGATATTATCGTACGCCCAAGCAACTGCGGGAAAACGAATTTGTTGATCAATTTAATTTAAGATAGGATGGTTAAATTTAAAGAAATTGTATATTTGCTCTAAAAGTTTGAATCAACCAAAATATATTAAATTACAAAATGACTTTGCTGTGATTTCCAGCAAGTTTAATGAAAATATGGCTTGTTTTTAATACAATACTGAGGAAATTATTCCACTAGACCAAAGTGAAAATAATTCTTAAGTTATTTTTGATGATATAATATTGTATGATCAAAATATAATATGCTAATACTTTACTTGTGGAAGGCACAAAAATATTGATGTATTTTATATGGCTTAAACTTATTCCAGAGTTCCCAAACCATTGATACGAGACACTGCAAATTTTCTATGTATATTTAAACAAGATGAAACAAATTCGGAACTCATATATTGCGATTTTGTTGGAGGAGACATGAGTTTGGAGAAGTTTATAGAGATTTGTTCAAATTGCTGGAGGGAAGATTGTGGGTTTATCACAATATATTTGAGTAGAGAAATGGATAGTGGTAAGTATCGAAATCAAATTAAAAACTTTATAATTTAACTCTCTGTCTTGTGTGTTTAAACGTAAACATTTTTTTATACATTCAGTAGATATCTATAGCATATATTGGTGCAACTCAATAATTAGGCTAAAATTCAAGCAATTTCAAGCCAAATTCAAGCATATTTCTAATTTCCTGTCAAATCTTTCAAAGCACAACTCAAAATCAATCAAATTTAAAGCCAAAATCAAAATCAATTTTCAACTTGTGTTCTCTATTTGTGCGAGTTTCTGTAAAGACTATTTTTAAAACTAAATCGTCATATTTTTGATGAAATTCCAAAAATTTTCGTACTTTTCTTGTGTTGATTTTTTTGACTAATTGATTTTGCTTGAAAATTTTGAGTAAAATTTTACACCTTTGACCATCAATTTAGCCTCATTCACTCCCGAAAAGGACACTGCTCAAAGAGTGAACGAAGCCCATAAAAAAAAAAGTGCATCTGATTGAGAATGCAGATTAGGATCAAATTATCTTGATTTTGGGGGTGAAATTCAAGATATAAATCACGTTTGATGAAGAAATTGAAAAATTGTTGCTTGAAAGTGAGAAATTTGCTTGAATTGTAGTTAAATTATTGAGTTGCGCCAAGATCTGCAATAACCTGTATGTTCAGATGGGAAACAGATGACAAATCGATGGATTGATATGGGATTGATAATTAATCGAAGGATTGATTGGAATATTAAAATAATGATAGAAATAATGGAACTTATGCCTACATGACAGTCGAAGCAATTAGGCGAGGGATTGAATAATTTGCCGATTCTCCTAAGTGTAAGAATTCGACTTCAAGAGAGGAGACCAGGGTGCCTTTTCTAAGTTTCATTGGTAAATGCCCACACCGCCATGAACCTCCTGTCTCGCAGCCAACAAAAATATTAATCAGATCCAAAACGGTATTCATAGTTATCAGTCGTTTCGCACGAGGGCGCAATAGGGTATCTTCGGATTACCGATTTTCCCCACTCCAAGCTAGACGAGCGTTTGTGTCTCTTCGCACGGTCGACAACGTACGAACAAAATATTACTAGAATTATTCGTTTTAGAATGTCATAAATATGTTGAAAAAACATTACTTAAAGGCACAAATAGTAAGCTTTGTATTTTTAGCTCGTGAAAAATAGTACATTATTACAAATATGTATTTTATAAGAAAATAATAGGTACAGTTTTCTTGGATTTTATGGGGAGTTTGAGAAACTGTGGTTGGTGGCCATGTTAAACAGTATCCCTCCCCTCTACCCAACACCCATCGTGAGGTATAGATGTTTGCGTGTTACGGACGTGCCCGGGTGTTTAGCAAACTATATGTGTATGTGAGAAAGAAAATATTTGGCCAAGGCTAAGTGAAGGAAAGTTAGCAAATTTTAATTATAGATTTAGCTTAAAACTGACCTGAATAACATAGAAATGTGCACATGTTAAATCGATTATATTAATAATAGGGGCCCAGCCCGTGACTTTTTTTTGTATTGTCACGTGCCTAGAACAGTTACAATGTTACAAATTTTTGTTATCATACAAAGACTGAAAAAAAAAAAGTGAACTTAACTCAACATTGGATATAGTTCTATCCACTAAGCCACTGCGGCCCCACTTGGAATCACTCTATCCTCTGAGCCACTAAGGCCCCACTTGGAATCGCTCCTGCCACTTGGTCACTGCGGCCCCATTTAATAAATATCTATACACTGGGTCACTGCGGCCCCACTTGATATATTTCTATCCACTAAGCCACTGCGGCCTCACTTAGGATCGTTCCAGCCACTTAGCCACTACGCCCCCATTTCATATGTTTATATATATATATGGGTGTGTGTGTGTGTGAGTGTGAGTGTGTGTGTATATCCACTTGGCCTGACCACTGTGTCCCCAACTTAATATTGTTCTATCCACTTGGCCACTATGGCCCCACTTAACATAGTTCTATTCACTGAGCCACTAAGGCCCCACTTGGAATCGCTCTAGCCACTTGACCACTGTAGCCCGACTTAATTAACTCAACATTGAAGCGAGATATTTAAAGTAAAGCAAAATTGTATTCCATTACCTTCATATCTCTATGCAATAATCTCTATGCATTAATACGAAACTTTCATTTAAAAGAGTAACTAAAAATGAGTATTTAGGGTCAGAAGTCATGATTTCGTAATCTGATCTTGCTTAAATTTGAACCTGACCTGTATTTGACACTGAGGATTCGCTCTGCAAAATTTGAAAAACTTCTGTTGGGTTTCAAGGCACTTAGAAGTATTATAGACGGACGGACAGACAAATAGACAGAGACCAGACCGTCTCCTTATTACATAGGATTCCTAACCTTGGTGTCCGTCAAAGTGTACCGTAGAGCCATGGAAGGTGATTTATTTTGAATAAATAAAAAATAAGTAACATTGACTAAGTTACCGGTGTCATACAATTTTTTTCTTTGGTTGACAAAATATAACGGTATTGCTAACCTCTTGCCTCACAGATATTGAATTTGGTGTGAATGAAAGAACCTTCCCTCCCTTTTTATTACATAGGAAGCCTATGGTTTTTAAACGCCGATAACCTTCCAGTGTAGAAAATATTTATTTCGTACAGGAGCATATTTAGGTACGTAGATTTTGAATGTAGGCCTATTTGTTATTAATTTTTGCTTCAAAGTTAGTTTTAAAAATATTAAATGACGCGGAATTTGTTAAGTCTCTTCTTTCTGGAATCAATGCAAGGAATTTTCATTTAGTTACAGAATATATTCGTAATGTTAAAAGTTAATCACGATCCGTTTTAGTTAAAGTGCATTAGGGGCCAAAATACAAATGTAAACAGCTTATAAGCTTGCATTTTTTTTTTTAAATGTTGTTACCACATATCATCACATAACTGTATTTCACATATTTAAGAAAATAAAAATTATGCTGTGGGTGGGGGAATTTCGATTTCAAAATATAGAGACACTTTTGTTACGAAGCACTTAACTTTACAATTTGACCACCGAACACATGCTGCTTAGCAGATGAATAAATGTGTATCTAAGCTACGGTAATAGTAGTTTATTGAATAAATTTTTACAATCGAGTATTCGTAAACTTACGCACTTGTAAATACATCCCACACGTAAAATAGCCTGTATCATGATGTACACAATGATTAACGACAGACGTGTGTGATGCAAGTTTGTTGTAGTTGTAACACATCTTCTCATGCTTATTCGTATCGCAAATGTATGTGTAGGAAAATTATAACACCATACAACATAAACACATGCTTCACTGGCTTTATACTACATAATATTTGTTTCCGTTTCATTGAAATACATCGCCATATTTAAAACCCACGCCCGCCATATTAGTTTAACTACGAAATGCTAGCCTACTAACTGCTCGTAAAAAGTTGAGACGTTCCGAATCCAATCGTGACGTCACTCGACCTCCGTTTCAAGCTTAGAATACCCAATATAACAACCCCCCAGAAACGTATTATGCAAAAAAAAAAACCATTCAAACAATTGCATGCCTATAGTGAAAACATTAATATGTAATTGAGTGAGTTTAGCGAAATTGATAGCTTGAGTAATTAGCAATTTGTGACAGCATGCATGAATTCGTCTCGAAAAGACACATCCAATATTATGTCACAAGATGCAAATTTGTCTTTATGATATTGACATATACATGTACACACACAAGATGTATTTAAAAAAGACCGACAAATTTCAGCAGGCTATTGCTCACGAAAATATAAGACGAAAATACACATACACTTTTACCCTAAAATGATTTTCGAGGAAGCTGTGCACCCCCACAAAATTCTAATTTAAAATATCTTCTTGTGATTGTGTGTTGTCTACCTATTAGGTTTTTTTTTTTTTTTAAAAGGGTTACATATGGATTACTCGAAACTGTTTATCTGAGAATATCCCAAGAAGACAACCTTTTTTGTTAATTAACACATGCTGATTCATAAGATGTCTTAATATGTCGCACACATCTTAGGATTACAAACTTTTGTCCAAAAATAAAGATACTCCCATTTTCCCTATGAAGGTGGATGATATTGCCAACAACATTTTCAGGGGTGCAATATCTCCATTATACAAAAACAACCATTCACCGATGTGTTGCTTAGTAACAAGTAGTTTCTGATATTTCGAACAAAAACTCTCTTTTTAATCACTGTAGGAGAAAAGTGAAACACATGACTCCATCTCTTTTTTTTTCGTAAGGAACGACTGCTGGGGTTTGTCGATGTTGTACTGTATTGAGCTTTTTAACATCCCCAGGTTTTATGCTGCATAGTTTAGCAAGGGACGGCTTACAGACTAATTTACCACCTAACTTAAATTAACGCCCGTGCCTGGCCCAGGATTCGAACCCAAAGCCTTCCGCACCCCAAATCGATGGCGCACCAACTGACTGCGCCACGGGAAGTCGGCTTGTTGATGTTGTTCAAACTACCCAGTATATAAAGTTAAATGTAAATTTATATGGATGCAGAAACTGAAAGAGAAACTTCTGCATGGTTCCACAATAATCTACGAATTCGGCACAAATTAAAAAGAAAATTTAAATCATAAAATAAATACAGAGTATTGATTTGGTCTACCCTATGCCCATAGAACCAATATGGTCATCAACTCGTATAAACGGATTGTTATTTCCCTGATGTCAGTCGAAAGCTACTGAGCACATTCAAATCGAGTCGAAGACTGCAGAGCACCCCGAGTCCAGTTCCAGAATCCCCAACCACAGCCACATGTCGCCCGCACGGTGTAACTGTGACGGAAGAGATTCGGACGGCTCTTAACATCGAGATCTTGCGAACCGCTGGGGGTGATTGAGGTGAGTATGGAGGTATGGAGCAGCGCCGGAATGAAAGGGCAGGGGAAACCAGAGATACCCAAGAAAACCCGCCGACCAATGGCATCGACCGGCACGATTCCCACATGCGAAAATCTGGAGTGACCCGGCAGGGGATTGAACTCGAATCGCCTTTATGGGAGGCGAGCAGGCTAACTGCTCAGCCACCGTGGCACCCACGATGTAACTGATCAGTAGTAGGAAATAGTAAGTTCACGAATAAGGGCGAGGGAAGTCGGAGCCGGAGCCGGGGAAACCGCCATCTCGTTACATTGTCCGACCGCCATCTTAAATATCATTGACCTTTAACCCCCGACCCCTGTGACCTTTTACCTTGACATTGACCTTGACCCCGAGGACCTTTGACCCCAAAACACTAAGAAAAACCTTTAAAAAATTCCAAAAACTCCTCAAAAAATCCCACACAAATTGTGGAAAAATCCGAAAAAAGTAATTATTAAAAATTGTTAAAAATTATTTTAAAAATTACTAAAAGGATCCCCAGAAAGACCCACTTTTTCCAAAAATGTTGACAGGGATCGGCGACTCTGGTGACAGGGATCAGTGACTCCTAGCCAGGTGACCAGGATCAGTACCATTGACCTTTGACCTTCACCTTTGACCTTTGACGTTGGAAATGAAAAATTAAAAAAATCTTAAGATATCACAAAATATTTTTTAAAAAATACAAGAAATAAAAAAAATCGATTAAAGAATTTATAAAAAAAATTATTAAATAACTTATTTTAATAATAATAATTTTAAAGATTAAAAAAATAGCGTTTAAAATTATTTTTAACATTTTATTTTAAAACTTTCTTAATTAAATAGTCTTTAACCCCGGCGGCCTTTTTTCACATTTTTTCCTTCGGAATTCTTCTTTTTCCCTAAAAAATTTCACTTAAAAATTTTTTTTTTTAAATTTAAAAACTTACATTTCCTGAGTTCTCCCCCCACACCACCAATTACTCACCTCTGTTCGAATCCAGCAGATGACTGACTCCCTCGCACCCACTCCCTACACGTATACGCATTCCGCCATTTTGTTTTTCATTCGTCATTTGTTTACATGCCACTGGAGGCAGCCATATTTTTTTACATGCTACTGGAGGCAGCCATCTTTGTTTATATGTTGCTGAGATAGTCATATTAATTTTTTCGTTCGTCATTTGTTTATACATTGCTGGAGGCCGCCATCTTGGTAGGCGACCACCATCTTGGTAGGCATCTCCCATCCACCATATTGGAAGCCAATGACCATGGCCTTGACCCCCATGACCTTGAATGACCTCAAAAACAAAAACTCGAGAAAAAATACATTAACATTAGCAAGCAGAATACATTTAAGACTACCACCACCATATTAGATGCATACTATCTCGACCTAGACCCCGTGACCTTGAATGTCCTTGAAAATAAAAACTTGAGAAAAACATAAAAGTCATAAAGCATAATACATTACGGACTACCACCATCATATTAGGTGCAAACTATCTCGACCTTGGCCCCATGACCTTAAATTAACTCGAAAATAAAAACCTCCAGAAAAATACATAGAAGATAATATATTACAGACTACCATGACCATATTAGATGCACACTATCTCGACCTTGACCCAATGACATTAAATTACCTTGAAAATAAAAAAAAACTTAGAAAAAATACATAAAAGACATTGCCACACTAAGCCGCACAGCCTACCTCCCTAATGCTTTTAATATACACATATGCAAACACTTTGATGTAATATTGACTTTGAACCAATCGCATTGCACCATTAATATTTTGTGCAGATATCGACCAACCAATTACCGAGTTGCCACATGATTGCAGCTGACCAATCACATACAGGCATTGAGATATCACACATGCAGAGATAGGTAGGCAGGCTTTAGATGCTAGTTACTTGATCACAACAACGTTATATCTACATCAGTTTCTACCAGAATTCTTCGCTCACCTATAATAATTAATGCAAATGGGGGTGGATCCAGGACGAGGCAACACCCTCCGAGTGACGGGCTTTCCAGGTGACGGGCTTTCCAGCTGGGACCCATAGGTGCCCGTCCTCCCTGAACATTACATTAAATGAGACCCTAGGATGGAGCGGCGCTGGAATGCAAGGGCGGGGAAACGGGAGTACCCCAAGAAAACCCGTCGGCAAGCGGCATTGTCCAGCACGATTCCCACATGCGAAGATCCGGGAGCGAACCGCCGGGGATCGAACCCGGATCGCCGTGGTGGGAGGCGAGTGCGCTAGCCACTGCATCACCGCTGTCCCGGCTCACCTATAAATCATAGTCACACTTAAAGTAGACAACTGACTCCTGTTGTCGGACTGCCTCTTACAAGATGGACCCATTAATCCCCTTTGACCCATGACCCATCTACACATTGGCCCATTGATCACCATTGACCCATGACCCATTGACCAACTGATCCATTGACCCCAAACCCATGACCCAATGACTCATTGACCCCATTGACCCATAATGACCCCCTTATTTCTGTGCTAATTACGGAGCTATTTGCGGTGTTGCGGTGCTATTTGAGGTGGTGCGGTGCTAACTTCTGTGCTGATTGCGATTACGGTGTTAAGTGCAGTGCTAATTGTGATTATGGTGCTAAGTGCGATGGTAAGTGTGGTGGTGTGTGTGTGCGTGCGTGTGTGTGTGTGTGTGGGGGGGGGGGGGGTTGGCAAGTAAAAAAATTTCATGTATTTTATAATAAAATCAAATAGTCCTACCTCCAGAAGCTGAGATGTGAACATTTTATTTTAAAATCTCTCTTTAAAAATCTCGAGGTCCCTCAATATATTTAATCGCTTCCTGAGTAAACTGTATTTACACTTTGCAATAAAATTGCCCAGAAATACAGCAGGCTCCCACCATGCTTTGCCATTGGTCGATGCGCAACATGGACTTTGTACTGAACAATGCCGCACCACGACAGGCCACCACCATGCTTCCCAATTGGTAGTCGTCGCGTAAAAAGGTCTCTACGTACGAACCGCCCTCTCATGCCGATATGCATTTTTGAACATAGGTTAAAATTCGATCGCAGAATCGGCTCTTACGGCAACTAGTTAGCGATTATACAGGTTCATGGCTCCATGATCGTCAAGGTCAAAAGGCAGCCTTTCAGATTAGCAATTCATCTTCGTGGTATGGGAACACTCTGAGAAAACCCAAATGCTCGTTCGCCCCGGAAGAAAATACGCAGGTACTTACAAAATAATATGTTACTTTGATATGCTTGTAGTCATATGTAGGCGATATGTCTAAATATAGATATTTAAATTAATTTTATATTCCCATATTTATATGTACATTCTTATATAAAAACATTTATATTAATTTTATATTCCTATATTTATATGTGCGTACTTATATACAATAAAATTAATTAATACATTCTCATATTTTTATGCACATACTTATATATACATTAAAATAAAATTTATATTTCTATATTTATATGTACATACTTATATAGAATAAAATTAATTTTATATTCTAATTTTTATATGCATATACATGTATATAAAGACATTTAAATTAACTTTATATTCACATATTTATATGTACATGCTTTTATAAAGACATTTAAATAAATATTTTGTTCACATATTTATATACCTATACGTATACATTAATATATATATATAAGATAAATTGAAAGAATTTTATATTTATATACCTATGCATACTTATATACATATACCTATACTTATAAATTAAATTGAAAATAATTTAATATTTACTTAATTATATACCTATACCCATACATATAAATTAAATTGAAAATAATTTTATATTAACGTATATATACATATGCCTACACATATAAATTAAATTGAAAATTATTTTATGCCAACGTATTTATATAAAATATATTTATGCATATACCTTACCTATTAATTAATTTGAAAATAATTTTGTATTTACATAACTATATAACTTTTCTACGTAATGTATATTTCCATACTTGTATGTAGTCAGTGGCAATGCGTGCTATAATTTCATGGGCAAGCAACTGTGTGCTGTGGTCATGGGGGGGGGGGGGTGGGGAGTCCTCCCCCAGGAAAATTTGGATTTCAAGGTACAAAATGGTGCCATTGAAACATTTTTTCGTACTTAAATATTAAATACACCGCTTGTAAAAATATTAATATTTTTTAATATAAAATTTGCCCGAGTGAAAAATATTACAAAGATACCTTCATCGAACTCGGAACCATGTGAACTCAAAATCAATATTATTTTTATACTCGTCGACAGTACGGAGCAATTTTGTTTGTACAGAAATGTAGACAGGAAAAATGATCATTCGTTTGTGTAACGATGGAAAGCATTCATCTCCATTTTTACCCAA
The DNA here is from genome assembly GCA_029891345.1 of Dryococelus australis. Taxonomy (NCBI): domain Eukaryota; kingdom Metazoa; phylum Arthropoda; class Insecta; order Phasmatodea; family Phasmatidae; genus Dryococelus; species Dryococelus australis. Next base: position 250,022,111 of record CM056995.1, read on the forward strand.
TTCTTTAAGATACAAAACGAATTTATGTGAACTTCAGAACACTCGTGTTTTTGAACAGCACTGTACAGATTGTTAAGGTCACAATACCTTGTTGCAGTCCACGTGTTAACATCATTTGAAAACAATAAATATGGCCAGCAAAACATTTTGTTTAGGCTGTTACATCCAGCTAACCACGAGCGTTTCTGATAAACATTTTTTTTTTTTTTTTAGAAATTACATACAAAATTAAATTTCTTGCTAGTTGTTGTGATTGTAAGTTCAGGTGTCGGCCTATCCTCTTTTATGATGTTACGCATTTCCTGAAAAGTGAAAACACTGCTGGAAAAATGCTTCATTCGTAATCCACACGCATCACACTTACATCCACATGTCTCTGTTGCACTTATTATATCTACACGGTTTTCAGTCTCACGCGGAAATTTTATAATTTTTATGTACGGTATACATCGCACACGAATATGTATAACATTCTCAGCACCAAAACTAAATAAAATTAAAACAATACGATTCGTGTTGTACGCGCGAACTTGCCCACGCATCGATCTAGTTACTGTAAGCTATAAACTACACGACGCCAACTGCCTGCGGCTAGGCCAACTTCGGCTATGTCCGCTTCAGTTCGACGAAGAAAGCACTACCATCGTAGCTTCTAACACAGGTTAACGAAGCCATAAACCTCCCCCCACCAAAGGGCGGTCTTCCTACCCTACCATCCCTCCGTCGGCCGGGAAACCATTGCGACCGCCTACTTGCTGAAAGCATTACTTACAGCGCTTCCGTAGATCTTGGTTTTGCTAGTCAACGAACAAGTTGTTTTCTTATAATGTACAGTATTGTTTCCCGAGTAGAATGTGTACCGCATGAGTGAAAAGTTACCTGAAAGTAAATATAAGTTATAATTTAATATTTATTTTAAATATAACATTGTCAGGAAACTGTCTGGACAAGCTCTGCTTGCCTTGCTTGCCCTAACGAGAGGTCACTGTATATAGTATAAATATTTAAATACCAATACATATCATGGAGCGGTGAAACTGCATCATCGCTAACTAGTTTCCACCAGGGCCGATTCTGCGACCGAGTTTTAACCTATGTTCAAAAATGCATATCGGCATGAGAGGGCGGTTCGTACGTAGAGACCTTTTTACGCGACGACTACCAATTGGGAAGCATGGTGGTGGTCTGTCGTGGTGCGGCATTGTTCAGTTCAAAGTCCATGTTGCACATAGACCAATGGCAAAGCATAGTGGGTGCCTGCTGTATTTCTGGGCAATTTTATTGCAAAGTGTAAATACAGTTTACTCAGGAAGCGATTAAATATATTGAGGGACCTCGAGATTTTTAAAGAGAGATTTTAAAATAAAATGTTCACATCTCAGCTTCTGGAGGTAGGGCTATTTAATTTTATTTAAAAACACATGGATTATTTTTTACTTGCGAACCACACACACACCACACTAACCATCGCACTTAGCACAACAATCACAATCAGCACTGCACTTAACACCGTAATCGCAATCATAACCGCAATCAGCACCACAGTTAGCATCGCAATCAGCACCGCAGCACCTCAAATAGCACCGCAACTAGCACCATAGCACTGCAATTAGCACCACAGCACCGCAAATAGCACCAAAATTAGCACTGCAGCACTGCAATTAGCACCACAATCAGGGGTCATCATGGGTCTATGGGTCATTGGGTCATGGGTCTGTGGTCAATGGGAGTCAATGGGTCATGGGTCTGGGGTCAATGGGAGTCAATGGGTCATGGGTCAACTGGAGTCAATGGGTCAATGGGGGTCAATGGCCAATGGGTCAGTCTTGTAAGGAGCGGTCTGACAACAGGAGTCAGTTGTCTACTTTAAGTGTGACCATGATTTATAGGCGAGCGAAGACGTCTTGAAGAAACTGATATAGACATAACTGCATGTTAATGTGATAAGTAATTAGCATCTAAAGCCTGCCTACCTATATATGCATGTGTGATATCTCAATACCTGTATGTGATTGGTCAGCTGCAATCATGTGGCAACTCGGTAATTGGTTGGTCGGTGTCTGCACAAAATATTAATGGTGCAATGCGATTGGTTCAAAGTCAATATTACATCAAAGGGTTTGCATATGTGTATATTATAATCATTAGGGAGGTAGGCTGTGCGGCTTAGTGTGACAATGGCTGTTTTAAAAATACATCGTTTCGGCTAGCTTCTGTATCTTTGGATAAATTTTTTCTCGAGTTTCCGTTTTCAAGGTCATGGTGTCAAGGTCAAGGTAGTCTGCATATAATATGGGGGTAAGAGTCTGTAACGTAATATGCTTCTTGTTTTTTATGTATTTTTTCTAAAGTTTTTTTATTTTCAAGGTAATTTAAGGTCATTGAGTCAAGGTCGAGATAGTCTGCATCTAGCATGGTGGTAGTAGTCTTTAATGCATTATGCTTACTGACTTTTATGTATTTTTTCTCAAGTTTTCATTTTCAAGGTAATTTAAGGTCATGGGGCCAAGGTCGAGATAGTCTGCATCAAATATAGAGGAGTTAGTCTGTAATATATTATACTTGCTGATTTTTATGTATTTTTCTCAAGTTTTTATTTTCAAGGTCATTAAAGATCATGGAGTCAATGTCGAGATACCTGCATCCAATATGGTGGTGGTAGTCTTTAATGTATTTTGCTTGCTGACTTTTATGTACTTTTTCTCGAGTTTTTATTTTCAAGTTTATTCAATTTCATTGGCTTCTAATACGTTGGATGGGAGATGCCTACTAAGATGGCGGTCACTTACCAAGATGGCGGCCTACAGTAATGTATAATCAAATGACGAACGAAAAACTAATCTAACGTCCTCCAGTAACATATAAATAATGATGGGTTCCCACAGTAGCATGCAAAAAAGATGGATGCCTCCAGTAGCATGTAAACAAAATACGAATGAAAAATTAAGATGGTGGAATGAGTGGGAGTGGTGCGAGGGAGTCAGTTGTCTGCTGTATTCGAACAGAGGTGAGTGATTGGGAGGTTTTATGGGAGGGGGGGGGGGGGGGGGAGGAGGCCAGGAAATGAAAAATTTTCAGTTAAATTTTTTATAATTTTTTAAGAGAAATTTTTTAGTTAAAAGGGAAATTCCGAGGGGAAAAAGGAAAAAATGGTCGGCGGGGTTAAATACTTTTTAAGTAAGAATTTTTTTAAATAAAACTTTATAAAAATTAATTTTTAAAGACTTTTTTAAATTTTTACAATGGTTTTTAAATTACATTTTTTAATATAGTATTTTATAAATGTTTTAATATAAATTTAATTTTTTTTGTGATTTCTTAAGGATTTTTTTTAGGATTTTTCTTTTTCTAGGTCAAAGGTCAAGGTTAAATGTCAATGGTACTTATCCTGGTCACCTGGCTCGGAGCAACACCCCCTAGAGATGAAAGCCTCTTCTCTGTCGTCCCATGGGGTCCTGACGTCATGGTAGATAGTCCAACCGCCCGGCATTCAAGACACCCTCTCCTTGACTATCTGACCGTTTCAAGCGCAATTCGTTGTGCCAAACGGGCAGTATGGGTGGCTAGGAAATAGCGAAGCCTACAGTATGAATTTATATTTAAGTTCTTATACTTAAAATATATCACGCCGTTTCGACGTTGTGTGCCGAAATGTCGAGGAAATTATGACAACGGCCCAAAAGTGACTGTGTTTGGTTTTCCAAAGGATACGAATTCGAAGCAGAAATGGATATCAGCTATACACAGGCAAAATTTCCAGCCTACGGACAACTGCAAGGTAATAACGGTTAAACCATTTGTAATTTCCTCGTATACAGAACTATGTGATTTATGTACCCCATTGTTGTTTCTTTTTAACGTAATCGCGGGCTTAAAAGGAGACATAAGAAAATCTTTAATATTAAAATCGAAAGAATGTCATCATTGTGTTTTCACGCTGCTCAAATATTTATAATTGTACATGAATAGCACATTATATATGTATTGGATAATTTTAATATTATTTCGGGTTTAAAATGTTCAAACATAAATCTCAATTTTTAACCACAGCAGCGAACTTAGTTAGGCTGATGCAGATATATAAAAAATACACGAACGTACATATATTTACACAACAAAGATATGCGAAGAAAACTGATATGTTAAAATGTGACAGTAGAAAAAAAAAGTTACGTATGACTAGCATACAATACCAAGTGCCAACTTCTATGTTACATGTTAAAAGTTGACGATACATAGTGTGTATATTTCTATGTATCATTACTTTTATAATTCCTTATGTTTGGATGTATGCATGAATGTATGCATGCATGATTACTTGTAGGACTATGTAGGGCCATTCCATAATTTTAACTATGTCAATTCACGTAAATAACAATGGGGTTTGTTGTTATATACTTAGTCGCAATACAATTTGTTATATTTTACAATTTTTAATTATTTATTTGTTGAAATAAAATTTTCATTCTATATTTAAAGTTCCTTACACATAAGCAATATTTCATTAATGTCTGTTGTACGCGGTCTTAATTTCTGTTGTACATTTTTAACATGAAGAAAGCTTCAATAAAATATTATGTAGTTACTAGACTTCGAGAAAAGAAATAAAACGCCATGCTGGAAGGATTATTGGATAAAAATTTATTTAAGGCTCGCATAAAATTGAATAAACTACATTAGTTTTGAATAGAAATATTTTTTTAAGACATTAATAAAATTGTTACACAGGAAAACCCAGTAACATTACGAAATATTACACTTAGATATCTGATTGTGCCAGGAAACTATTGTTTGCTTCATGTTATTGGAGTTTCGCTCTGTGGTAACAGTTGCTTGCTTTTTAACGCCTTCTATAAATTTCTAAGTTTTATTTAGTATGGTCAAATTTCGATTAAGGCGTAATATTTTAACAACTTTATTTTTACTTGCCAGGTTTTTTTCAGTATACGAAACAACTTAAATTCATGGAATGTAAGTAAGTTTCAAGGGAAATAAATTACCACTGCATGTAAGGGAATATTATCGCAAAATTGTAAGGTAAATTTTACCACGAATACCATAGTTGTAAGGGAAATACCTTACAAATGTGCTGTAAAATACCATAAGGGAATATCAATTCACTCTATGGGAAAATTACATGACAACTGAAAAGTTTTATACAGCAATTTATAGTAGCCTACGTGAGTACCACTGCTAATAAAATACGAAAAATATAACAATTCCTCAGTGCCACCTGTAAGAATCAAATATCGTGTGATTACAGATATCTATAACAAAATTTATTTTGCTAATATCAGTTTGATCTTTCAGGTAGTCAAAAGATAAATTATATATTCGCCAACATAGGGGGGGGAAATAATAAAGTTATAGAGTCCAGAGAATTTATTAGCAACAATTTTCTCGAGCAGACGGTATTAATTTGTTAGTTTAACAGATAACTTGGTTACCAGTATGGTACTTCTGCTCACCACAAAGCTAAGTTACTGCAAGATTTCTTGTGCAACTTTTTTTTATTACTGTGTCGCAATCAATGCCTTTCCATCTATTCAACTTGTTTCGTAGACTGAAAAAACCGCCGCAAATAAAAATAAAGTTGTTAAAAAATTACGCCTTAATCGAAATTTGACCATGCCAAATAAAGCCATTATATATTATATATATATATATATATATATATATATATATATATATATATATATATATATACATACATATATTAGCTATAGGCAAAATACTGAAATGCATAAATAATGATTGTGCAATTAGTTTTTTTTTTTTTTTTTTTTTCAACAAAATTAAAATTATTCCAAATAGTAAACTTACAAATAAAAATGAGACTTTTTCTACCAGATTTCAGTCATATGCCTGCAAAAACTATTGAAACACGAAACAGTTGTTGTGGTGTCAAATAACAATAAAGCATTGCTGGGTGTATTAGTGGTTAGGTTGAAGAGAAAAATATTTTTAAGTTTGAATTCTACAAGTTTCCTAAATATTTTTTGATGTAATATAACATAATATATAAATTAAATGAGCAATAAAGTAATACATAGCAAAAAAGAATCAGAAAATTAGGGCCTAAATGTTATTGCGTTGGTTACAGCAATAAACGAATTTAAGTTTTAATAAGATTTTGTGATTTAAATTTATTGCACACTAGTTTGTTTGCCAGTGGAAATAAATTATTGCCATATAACAGATTTTTTTCACGCATCGTATCTTTATGCTTAATGTTGAAGGTATTGTCCAGCAAGTTATTGCTTCTGTTTTAAGTAAAGACAATATTTTCACATATGGGATGTTACTGTAGCCATTTATAATGTCCCTAACGGAAAACAGGGCATAACTAACATTAAAAAAAGGTGCATAATCTTGGCGACAACCGCAATATGTGAACAGCCTGTCAACTAGTTTACTTTTAATTTTCGGCATATAAGTGTGCGCTTTGATTAAAGTGTTCATACATAATTTTTTTTGCATAAGAATATAGTAGTCGAGTTTTTAGATTATACAAGTGGATCACTATCAGTGTTTTGCCTTTAGCAGTAGCAAGACGCGGTCTGCACAACAAACCTAAAAGACAAACACATTCATGGTTTACTATCGAATCTAGTGCCTGGAAAATTACACCTTAAGTACGTCTACCACGAAGGTCACTAATGTGCTTACGTAAATCCTGAATCTGAATCATTGTTCATTAGATTCAAAAACATATTATTTCATTTATTAAGGGCAACATAGTTTACAGTGTGGTACATTTTAACTTTGTTTAGACACGATAGCACGTGTTTTTAACAAAGACGATATTTATAAGCTGTGGCCTAAAATCAAAATTATTTATAACATATATGAAATTTTAATCAGTTGCACTATTTGGACTTGTGCAGTACTTTTATTTCTAGGGTAATGTTATAAATAGTTTTAATTATACATGAAAAAACATAATATAGATCTGTTCATGTTTTTTCCATTATTGTTTTTTTTATATTTTAGATTTTTATTTTGGGCTGTCGTTGCATAAAGTCATTTCGATCAATGTTGTGAAAATAAACACTATCGTGTTTAATTGAAGCAATGACATATTATTAGCTATGATTATTGTCAACCTCGTACATATAAATTCTTTAACATCTGTGTTTGCACTGCTTTATTGCTTATCATTAATTCTTTAATTAAACCCTAACCATTGCAGTAACATTTGAGATCACATTTATTTAGTATTTGCCTTAAAAGTGTACATTTTCTACCACAGTTATTGCGTACCGTAGATACAAGTACTTTTCGTTTCATAATAATTTCAATAGTTTTTTCCATTGTAGGTTTGTCAACTCCACTTTCAAAGTGACGATATTATCAGAGTGGTGGAATGCTACAATGAAAGACTGAAAAAAAAACTAACTGCTGATTTGGCTATTCCTAAGATCAGGGAAAATGCCATCCCATCAATTCTACCCGAATGTCCTTCGTATCTCAGCCCCAAGAGCAATTATCGGGAAGATCCGAATGACAAGAGAGCTAGGCTTGAATTTTCGCATTTTGAAGCTAGTCTCGCTGAAAGTCTTCAATCACAAAAGGCATATGAAAATAAGTTTTGTTTCAACTCTCTGGAAAGTTTATTAAGCTGTCTAAAAAAATGTAACACTGGATGACACTTGGTCACTTGTTCACAAAGCTGAATGTGTGTGTTTTGTTAATTTAGCTAAGTCCGTATCCACATGTAGTTTCTTCGGTAAATGTCTCCTAAGATTTGCATGTAAAAGTGTTCCAAAAACATGTTGCTTTGCGTAAATTAGGAAATTACACATTTCCAAAAAAGTTCGATAACATAAATTGTTTGCTTGATTTGATGTCATCTCCCCTCAAGCCGAAACAAGTGCAGATACAATACAAAATAATTTGGCCCAGGTACAGGACAGCTTGGCTGTAATCAAAGAGGAAGTGGGAGAATGTTCAAAAGAAAAAGTGCAGTTTGTTTCTGAACAGTTGCCTCTTATCACAATTCACAAAAATTAAAACAAGTTCAGCAGCTGCTTTTTAATATTATGTTCACTGTTTTTTTTTTCAATCTCTCTACGTGCATATAGATTCATAAAAAGTAGTGGGTTCTTAACTTTGCCACATAAAGTAATTTTGCGAAGAATTTGTAGTGCGTACAATATGAATCCAAACTTGGAAATATTTGGCAATAATTTTTTAATGTATGTGAAACAGAAATGTTCATACTTACTGGCAAGTGACAAACATGTTGTGCTTATGATGGATGAAATTCACCTGAAGTCTTACTTGGATTTCAAAGGCGGAAGTATTCTTGGTGCATCGCTTAACTATGAGCAAGCAGCGACATCAGGATACGTATTTATGATTCAGAGTATTGCATCTAGATACAAAGATGTAGTTCACATCCTGCCAGTAAAAGAAATTGTGGCGGAAATTCTGTTCGAAATCTTATCGAAGATTATTAAAGGGTTGGAAAACATTGGTTTCTCTGTCATTTGTGTATCGAGTGACAACAACGCAATCAACCACCGAGCTATGTCTTTTTTTCTAGCAACAGAGAGCTCAATATTGTGTACTCTCATCCATTAGATCCAAGGCAGCCTTTGTTTTTTCTCAATAGGTTCAGTCCACGTATTCAAAAGTGCGAGAAATAATTGGTTAAACCAAAAAAAAAAAAGAAGACAAATGTATCATTTACCCGCCTTTCAGTTCAGGAGAACAGCAGAAATTTCTCACTAATGTCGCTTCTTTTGAAACACTGCAAAAAATCTTCAACTTGAAATTTGGTAATCTGATTAAATATGCATATACTTTGACTAAGAAAGTGCTGTTTCCAACATCACTAGAAAGGCAAAATGTAAAGCTTGTACTCCAGATATTTAACAGTGAATTGGCAGAAGGACTAGATATCGCTGGAACGAAGTATTCCTTACTTATGTATCATCTACTGTTGGATTTATTAGAATTATGTGCAGATGGTTTGATATAATGAATGTAGGGCAGGTATTTAAGGGAATGCGCAAATTAAATCCGTATCAAGAACCTCTTACATCAAGTGTTAGTGACGTGAAAGTAGCTTTCCTGAACAACTTTAGAGATTGACTGGAGAACTGGGGAAAATGTAAGCCTTCTTCAGGATTCTTTTCCAAAGAAACATTATTGGCTCTCAAACACACCTCTTACGATACCCTTGAGACTGCAAGATACTGTTGTTAAGAGCTAGGGATGAAATATATATTGACAGCAAAATTGCAGACAGATGCCTTAGAGGATAGGTTTGGTCGGTACAGGCAGCTGGCAGGTTCACAGTACCACATTTCCGGCGTACAGCTTTACGAGTCCGAAATGAAGCCGGTCTCTCCAATTGAAAAAGTTGACTTTGACGATTCTCTTACTGAGAACGATAGTACATGCATTTTTAGAGATAAGATATCAGTAAGGGGAAAATATTTGGCGAGTTTCAAGGACAGTCTTCCTTGTCTAACTTACGTTCCTGGATATTGTGCACATTCAATACTTAAAAAGCTCTCATGTCCGCACTACCGGGACAGCCTGGTAATTGATAGAGATTTGGAGGTGGAAGACAATATCGTGCTCATAAAGTCGTTGGATAGGGGAGGCTTGAAATATCTTTCCAACATAACACTTATTGTTGTTTCTTACGCCTATGTAAATATTTCGAAATTGCTCTGTAGCGATAATGAAGAAGAATTTTTTAATCTTGGAAATCAAAGGAAAGCTGCATGCAGTATAATATTAGAAGTAGTAAATGACAGAGAGGAATTTATTTATGGTTCTAGTTGCCTGAATGATCATGGCCCAAAAAACATGTAAAATGAAACTGGTGTTTTGTCCTGAATGAAAAATTTATCTACAGCATGTGTAAAAAAATGTTTGTATTTGAGTCTTTTTAGTATCAGTTGCAAGTGTAAATACGTATATACGCGTTAGTGGGTGTCTTGGTTAAATATTTTTTCATACATTTAAATTTCTTTAATAGTGAAAGCAATTTGCATTATATTTTTGTATTATTATTAGAATAAAGACTTTCTAGTGATATTTTGTGATTAATGCACGTTTTATATTATGCACGAAGAAAATTTGCAGCATTCAAATTAATTTTTGTTTTTAAATACTTTTAACTTTAATATATAAAATGTATGTTAATTTAGCATAGTTGTGATTGCATTTATTGAAATAGTTTTTTAGTAAAGTGAAAAGTATTAATAGTACAGTGAAATAAATTTATATTATATCTATATATAAGTTACTGTTTTTTCAATACTACCATCCAAACACCACGTTCATTTTTGTTAGTTTGTGATTCAAAGGAAGTGTTGTAAATGTTGCATATGAAGTGAAACTATTACTATGTAAGTATTTTAATTTGAGGAAAATTAATCAATGCACAAAAATATAATATTATTTGATCATCAGTAATTGCTGTTGAGAGTATTTGTGTTAAATTTCTAATCTTATGGGAAGTTTGTGCTTAATTTTATTGTAGCATTAAGAACGAGGAGAGCGGACAGCCAAAAAAATACTATGAAGGTTTCTAAAATCACTTATTTTCAAAACACGCCACATATAATTCATAATTTATTAGTACGTTTATGGAACATAATTTGTACGTCTCAAGCAACGCATGATCTCAGTCACTGGGACGCAGATATACTCCAAAGAGAGCAGATGTGGAACAGGCCTGGCTGTGTTGGTCGGCGGACCTGGCTGTGCGGGTCGGCGGACTACCTGCTGTGACGTCACGTGGCTGTGAGACGGCTTTTATCTCTAGGGGATGTTGCTCGGAGTCACTGAGCCCTGTCACTGGAGTCGCCAATCCCTGTCAGCATTTGTGAAAAAAAAAATGGGTCATTTCTGAGGATCCTTTTAATAGTTTTTAATAAAACTTTTTCGGGATTTTTTTAGAATTCTTGGGAATTTTGAAAGTTTTTTTAGTGTTTTTGGGATCAAAGGTCCTCGGGGTCAAGTTCAAGGTCAAAGGTTACACGGGTCGGGGGTGAAAGGTCAATGACATCCAATATGACGGTCAGGTGACGTAACAAGATAGCGGCTCCCCCGGCTCCGGCTCCGACGCCCCACGCCCTTATTCGTGAACCTACTATTTCCTACTACTCTGATCACTTAATAATTCTCTGCAGTGATAAGTGAGACAATTGCCATCACAGCATACGTGTAACAATTTAAGACATTTTGGATAGCTTTCATTTATATACTACGTCGTGCTAGAGTATTCGATACTCCTTTAGAGAATGTAGACGTGAAAAAAAATGTAAGTTAAGTTTGAAATATGATGGCTCAACCACCTGCATGATTAGCTTTTACTACTTTAACACTAACTTTATTCTACAAAAGAGAGTAAATATTTTAATTTTATTAATACGCAGCGCAAAATATTGGAACATATTTAACCGAGGTGACTCGTTCAAGAAATCCGTAGTTGAAATGACAGAGGTGTGAGCAGTTAATTTCTTTTTTATCTCCACGTGACGAGCCCAACTCAACCCTGCAACGATCACTACGTTCGTCAGTGTCTCAGACATGTATCCTCGTCTATAGTCAATTCACGACTGGAACAGACTTATGAAAATCAATCTTTGAAAAAACACCCTACCTATTAGCTGCATGCATAACTAGGGTGTTTTTTCAAAGGTTGATTTTCATAAGTCTGTTCCAGTCGTGATTTGACTATAGTCATCTACGCGTTACCTTCAGTCAGCTTGCAGATGTATAGAAACTTACAAAGTCACTTTGAAATCACACACACACACCCACACACTTTGGCTGCGTAGAGTATTATTTTCGCAAAACAGTATAATTTAACGTTCTTGCTCCAGAACCACGAACGGGAGCTACATTGTAAGTCGCGTGTGCTTAAAGCCGAGTTCACATACTTCCTGTACTACTGTATACCATCATATGCTGGAAATGTGAACGGTGGTGGTTGAATGAGCAACGCTAACGAAAATCTAGTGGTGCCCACGAAGAAACGGAATGGGAGGGCCTTTACAAAAACTGCGTCATAGAAATTTCATGATGGGGTGGTAACTAAAGGTTGTGTTAGAATGGTTTGTCCTCGCCTTGGTTGGTAAGTGCCTTTCGTAAACGCTCCGTAATAAATAAAAAATACTTACAAGTGTTGTAATCCATAACTCAGACTAAGGATAAAATACTCAGAATTGTTCGTTTGTTTTCGAGCGGGTTGGGGCGATACTGAAGTTTAAGGCAGAATTGTTTGTTAGCTATAACAGAGGCATGGAAGGTAATATACGTTATTAATATTAAAACACATAAGATTTATTGGTTTAGATTGCAATTTTAATAACAGCCTATAAAGTATTACCATAGTAAACGCTAAAACGAAAAGAAAATATTATATTACGTGTTTTTTTTTTTACAGTAGAGTAATGGTATTCAAAATGTCTAGCAGTCAGGGGCGTTGCTACGCTTCTGCGACATTATTCAACGCTATGTCTATTCCCTAATCGAAAAACAGTGTTAAGTTAACATAGTAATATTAACTTATGTGTTTAAGGAAACGTCCGGTTCAGGTATTTTGAGGCTTATGATCACTCATAGGGACGAATATGCTTAACCAGTGTTGGTTACTAAACGTCTAACACATAACTTAGGATTTGAAAGCAGAATCGGTAATCGCGTGGTTCCGAACCCCCTTTAAGGTCGATGCATTGTTGGAGTTCTCCTTCAAAACTTTAATCTCATGATCCATTATTTACAACCGCTCATGTTTAGGCACAGGTTTAACTTTATAATTATTTTGAAACAAGTTAAATTTTCTTCCTTTTACCTAGCCACATCTGTGACCATAATCGAAAGTTTTCTATTTAACCACAAGAGGAGTTATTGTTAGTACTGAATTCATTAAAACTTCGAAAGAGTCATACTGGGTTTCTATATGTTGCAAAAAGCTCTGGTTTCAAATAAAAATTCTTAAACTAAATTAATAAAAGAAAAAAGTGATGACAGCGGGGGATCTTCCCGTCCTAACGAGACCATCGCGTAGTCATTCGCACATAGCTGCGAGACGCAAAATACAAAGGGGAAAAAATGGATAACTTTAGTGCAATAAGATAGAGTAATAACAAATTTAAAAAATTCCTGTTGTTATAACCATTTTTCTAGCTACATTAAAATATTTATATTGGTAACGAAAGCTGATAAATTGTCGTGAGTAAAAGACCTAAACGACGAGGTAAAACAGGATAAAAAAATTCGGTTTAACGCACGCATTTTCACGCGGCCATTTCCTGTGCCCATTTTCGAAGGGCATGTTTGGCTATAGCATGACGATGCAGTTTCGGGCGACGACGCGACGTGAAGGGAAACAAACTTCCGGAAAGTTTACCGCGCATGTCACGGACAGGCGCTGCCGGAAACACCCAACACGCCTCCTAGCATTCCGTTTATCTATTTCCACACAGACCTACGGCGAGCGGAGTGAGTCACGCCAGTTGCGATTTGCTCTCGCGAGAACGCAGCACGTCCGAGACTGCTTTGTTCCTCAGGAGGCGCGTGCAGTCGTGTATGTGAGGCCAAGAGGTCAGTCCGGCCGGCCGGCTAGCTGTGCGGTCGGCTTTACGACTCAAGGTTGAAGAAAAGCAACTGCCTATGGAGCACTCCACTCGACTATACAATGAAAAGAACTTCTAAAAAAAGTAGTACAAACACCATCAAAATTATCAGAAAATTGCGATTTAGGCTGTACATGAAAGAAGAGTGTATATATTTGGTAACATTATAAAATATGTTACTGATATACACTTTTTAAAAGTAAAAAAAAAAAAAATAAGCCTCTATTTTTAACCAAATTTAAGCGCATTTCCATTCTGGATGCTTCAGAAAGCCGAACTTGCAAGAAAATCTCCGTCATGGAATATCGTCAAAATGTTTACTATGATTGTCTGTAATAAAATTGAAATAATAATGTAGGAAATATATTTATAATTATTTTTATGTGCGTCCATTTGTCACAAAAATCTATGGCTCAAACTGACGTGAGTAAATGTAATTATAAATTTGATGTGATACATTATTACTACGATTTTATTACACATTATCACAGTAAAGTTTATGACGATCTTTCTTGAAGATTTCCTTGCAAATTATGCTTTCTGAAGCATCTAGAATAAAAATGCACTTAAATTTTGATAAAAATACAGATTATTTTAATCAATAATTTTTTTACATTTAATTAGTATATTCTAATAAAATATTTTATAATGATCTAAATTTATACATTCTTCTTTCAAATACAGCAAAAACCGCACATTTGTGGCAATTTTTATGGTGTCTGTACTACTTTTTATGAGTTATTCACATTGTGTAGTCGGGTGCAGTGCTCCATAGGTAGTTGCTTTACTTCAATCTTAAGGTCCTTACACAATTGATAACTTTAACATTTGTCTTTACGTTGGTTTTCCGAAATGTTGTTTCTTACGGAACTTGACACAATGGAATTGTCAAAGGTAAAGTCAAGCACTCTTGACTTCAAAATTTCGAAAAGTTGAAATTTAAAGTCACAGTCAAGCAGCCATTTTTCCGAGAATCTAACAGAGGTTATGTGGAAAGTGTGTTATTTTATTGTAGGGCGATTTTAATTTCGGCTTATTAATCAAAGTCTATCTTAAATTAAATAAACGGCAAACGAATATAATGTGAAGAGAAAATATATTATTTCACATTTTTGAATAAAGTAAACAAGTGAGCTTTTGTTTTGAAAAAACTTTTAATATAAATGTTAAGCCTATTCTTAAGAAAGGTTCGCAAAATACATTCTTGATGATATGACAATGATTTGCATAACAAGGTACACATTTTTATGAAGCTCGCAGAACTGATTTTCAATTGTCTATTGTATTGTGTATTGGTGGTTTCGCCAAAGTAAAGGAAATGTAAAGTCAAATGTTAAAGTTTTATTTTGTGTAAGGGCTTCTAAAGCTATCCCAAACAATCAAACGTTTCGTTAAATTCAGGTGGTTGAATTCAAGTTACTGAATGCAGAAATTGTCTCAAATGGTACGCCAACGGATGCGTGCAGGTGCGGATTTAGGGCGGTGCGACAGGTGCCACCGCACAGGGCACCGAAATGTTTGTTCAAATTACAAAAATATTATTTTAATAAACATATAATATGTAGTTGTACCGAATGACAAATGTGTAGCAAATCTAGTGGTTGCAATTTCAGAAACTAAGAAAGCTTGTGAAACAGGCTATATCGTCACGGTCGGGTAAAGTTATAAAACTGTTGTTGTTTCATAACTTTACTATAGTGCTAGTAGCTAACAGGTAAACGAGATGCATGGTCAGCAAGAGTTTCCGTTGCCGTCCATATGGGGAGCTGAATCCTGAGCAGCAAACACGCTTGCATTCCTTATACAATCTGATGTGTAGTAACCAGAGCTATAAGCAGTGTCGTGGATGAAATATTTCAAACCACAGCAGCCACAGGAACTGAACTCTAGAGGCAAGTCTGTTTATTTGTATTGGCTTGTTTTGTTCGTTCGGGGAGGATTAGAGAAATTAAAATTCGAACACTTAAGTGCCAGATCATTTGAATGTTTAGAATAGATACATTGCTGAAAACAAACACCAACATACTACACATACGCACACATGCGTGCATACACATGCTCACACACATAAAATTATTTGAAAATGAGACCCAAACTCATTTTATCTTTTAATTACATAAACTGTTTAAGTGGAATCATATGTTGAATTTCTGTTGTATCTAAGCGACTTTAGTCTTAGTAGTTAACTATTTGATTCAAAAAAGAAAAAAATCTTTTTTCCTTTTATTTTGATATTAAAATTAAATATTTGTTATTTGGATAATTTTTGTGACTGATTTCTTCTATACTTCAGCATAATTCTGCGAGTAACGGAAACTATGATGTAAAGCACGACTGTATATGACATAAATACAGAAATAACATGTAGTCTACTGTTGCTGTTTTTAATTTATGCTCAATAAGAAGAATGCATAACAATTAAGTTTAATGAACAATGAATAAAGAAAAATTTTATATTTCCTGTGTTGGATCGACAGTAACACAATAAATACTCATTTTATATTGCTGGCACTGAGTAGGGTGAGATACCTGTTACAAGTGCACTTCAACTTGCACCACAGGTTTTGTTGTTCCACTAAAGCAAAGTCCGGCTCGAATGTTTTGTTGCTTATCTCAATTTTCTGTTTTCCACAATATAGTTTGGTTATGGGTTCTTTTCTGTACCAACCGAGGGGGGATCACAATTTAAATTTACAGGGGTGTTGGGGACACAGATTGTAGTCGCTAAAAATAATAATTGTTTCACTTCCTCTCGACAGGATGCATTTTTACAGCATCAACTGTTTGATTTTGCCTAAAGCATCTGAATTTATTTTAATAGATCATATTTTTAAGTTATCGATAGTTTTCTAAATATGAACCTAACACAGCACTTGACCTTGCTTTTATTTTTAATTAAATTTTTAAAATGTGTTATTACTGTTCACAATTCGGCAAAGTGATAGTTCCTTAATAGGTTGTTCACAGTGAAGTAAGCACATTTAAAATGTTAAAATTATGTTTTAAAAGTAAAGCTCATGGCAGCGTTCGTATTTACACGAGGCGGAATCTTACCAATTGACTGAAAATATAAATTACCGGGGCTTTTTAAAATGTTTACCTCACCGTGGACAGTCTTTATGTTTACAAAGTATACATTGATTTTACGTAGTTAGTTGATGTTTTCAGACATTTAGCACTTGATATTGTGGACTGTCAAAATGGAGCCTAAGAAGAAACTTTCAGAAAAGCTGAAAATAAGAAAAGGAATGCTGAAAGTAATGCCGAAGAGAATAACGTAGTAGAAAGGTTAAGGTAATTTCTCAAGCATGAAAATGAAAATGACAATTATGTTTTACCTGCTCAAGTTGTAGAAAGTGGTGAAGATAATACATCAAACCAACAGATTACCCACCAAGGGAAACCTTGTACATTGAGAGGTGTTACTATTAGCGATTGTGGATCACCAGACCTTACCATCACTAAAAACATATGCAAAAAAAGAAAATGCCGTTATGTTTACTGGGATTCTGAAAATGAGTAATAAGAGGATGATAATGAAAAAAGGCAGAGTGGAGAAGAACATACAGAAAGATGGAGAATAGCAGAAATGGGAAGCATAAATTCTAGAAAACCACAAGTACCGAAGACAAAGAAGAAGATTATATCTGACGAGGACAATGAAAAAATATGCCATTCAAGTCGGCCGTGACTACCAGAATTTAGTGATCCATTTTGTTAGTCCAGTCCTCTTAATGCGTCTATCAGAGATCAACTAATTTGTTCTGGACCGACAGAAATTCTGGAAATAAATTTCCCTGTAAAATATTCAGGCCGGTATTTTTATCTGCATTATTCTATTGGCAAATTGAAAAATGGATAAGAAGTTATAAGATATTAGGTAATTTATTCCATTGCTTCACATAGCGCTTTCTGCTTTTGTTGCAAACTGTTTTGTAAGAAAACCACATATCAGCTGGCCTCATGTGAATATAGAGATTGGAGGCAATAAGGGGCGCGGCTGTATGATCACGAACGGTCACAGGGTACTTGAGATCTTCTTGTGATCGGGCACAAGCATAAAGAAGGTTGAAGACTGACAAGACAACTGATACAGCCCGCTAGCAACTTATAACTGAGAAATAATTCACTGGAAATGTGTTTTAGAAAAACTAATAATGGTTATAACTTTATTTTTGGCCAACACAATCTTGAATTTAGAGGCAAATCTGACAAACTGTTTTCTCCAAACAATGAAAATTTTCTCGGCTAATTGAATTTCTGGGAAAGTTTGATAAAGTTATGAGGGAGCATATTAGGAGAAGAGCTTCAGGCTGTTATGCCCACAAGTTGATCCAAAACAAGCTCACAAATAGTAAGCCAAAGAAGTATTCAACATAATTATTTCAGACGCAAGGAATGATCGATATTTTTTTATTATTGTAAATAGTACCCCTGACGTTAGTCACTCTGAAAAATAATTATCCATGATTTTAAGTTTTGTTGATATTTCATCAAACTTGATTTGCATAAATTCATTTCATTGGCTTCAAGGAGGCTATGAGTACCAATGGCGAAGACCTCTTAACAGCTAATTGTTAATACTTTGACAGAGCATGTCCAAACATTGGAGGATATGCATGGGCAAGGCTACGACAATGCAGCGAATATGAAAGGTGTGAAGACGAGTGTTCAGGCTATCAACTCAAGAGGTGCATTTGTCCCGTGGGGCTAACGGTCAATAAATCGGGCATTCCTGTAATTGATCAAGTAATTTTATCCAGGTGCGATTAAACCAGTGCGATAAACCACTTCCTGGTCCAGAACCCGCCCGCGTGTTCTACTTATATAAACAAAATGCATGTAAAACTCCAATTTAACGAAAAATAAGATACTTTCATGTTGCAGAGGTGTAGAATGCTCGCGATACGTGCCATACTTAGGAAATAACTTAACACGTCATGCATGGGGTGATTTCTAAAAGGTTTGATTTCAAAAGTGTGAAGAAACCGCGAATAGACTATAATAAAAGTAAACCACGCGAGGACTCTTGCAGAATCTAGCATTTGATTACTGCGCACTACCAGTGTTTACACTTACTGACGGGACTTCGTATTTAAACAAAACCGAGGAAACCCATATGCGAAATGGGAATACCTGTGTTTGGCTTCTCGATAAGAGACAGAAAATGTGTAAATTACAAAAAATCGAAAAGCACAAATGGTAAACAAATCTCAGAGGACGGAACGTCTAAATTGACGATAAGCTTTATCTACACTAAGCTACGAAAGTGAGAAACTTTCGTGGTTAAATGGATATTCATAAAACCAATTATTCTATATATTTTCCAACATTATTACTAATTATTATGAAGCCAGAGTAATTATTATGATGGTTTTGTTCGATAGTTTCTTTTTCTTTTCGCAAAATGTGCTTTTGAAGCATTCAAAATAAATACCGCTTACATCTTTGTTAAAAAATGAACTCTTATTGATTTTTAAACAATTTAAATAAGCTAATTCTAGCAAACATTTTACAGTGTAAAAATTATACGCCTATGCATACTTTTTCACATGCAACATTAATAGTACTTTTCCTACAACTCTGGCAGTGCGTGTGCTACTTTGTAATGAGTTCTGCGTTTTGTACAGTCAGGAACAGTGCTCAACTAGAAGTCACTCTCCTTCTGGCTTACATTTTCGGTTATAATCGTTTTCGAGGAAATTGAGAAAAATAATTAACTTACAGTCATATTTTGTGTTCGATAGACCATTAGTAAATACAATTTATCTGTGTTATTATGAGAGACGCGTTTTCTGCCTTTGCGCAACAAGTTCGCAGTCCACATTTTGCGCCATAGCAGGAATCATTTGTGAAATACATATTATGCACTCTTTATGAGTTAAATTAGGAGGAAGGGAAATTTATTCTATCATAAATGTATAAGAATGATAAAGCATAACACAGACGTCCAAATACCGCTTCCTAACTTACTGGATTAGGCTTTCACATTGTAACATAGTTTAAAAAATTGTCCCACGTTAAGACGTTAGTTTTCGAATTGGTGAAAAAGTATAGAAGTGGGAAAAAATTTCTTGTTAATAAACTTATAGCTTTTGAAGTTTATTGTTATAATGTCATGTGTCATTCTTGCCACGTTTGACGTCCATTTTAGATACTTTGGTACCTGCTACGGTACTTTGAATTTCTGGTTCAGTGATAACTCGTTATATCCCATCTTACGTCTTAACAGGTACTATATATTACGCAAATCAATCACAAAACCGTATTATGGATACAAATATTTTCTTTCCCTGCTTGGGAGTAAACACAGAAATGCAGAAGTTGGGGGGAAAAAAGTCCAGATCGGGGAAATTGCCAGCTTCTTCCCCTCCAATTCGAACAATAGTAACAACATTTAATACTCGGTAGACCAAGAGCAAGGGCTTGCGTGTTGGCTAATGACAGCGTACTGAGAAATACGAAAGGTATGGAAAGAGATGGACAGATACAGATGTCTTCCGGAGATCAGGGTAAACCAACGCATGGTTTATAATGAACGTAATAAACTTGAGCGACGATGTTAGGAGAATATACTGTACCACTTTGCTTACCACATCTATACTTTGTGTAAAAATTAAAGAATTATATTTGTAGACAAATGAAAAGTCGCAAAGTATGCATGATTATAATTAATTACACGCTGTGTGAGACTGACCAAAATTCAGCCAAAAAACTTGTATCTAATATTTTAAAACACCAATGAGGAATTTGCCCCCTCTTCACCCTTTCCAGCAATTCACTTGGGATGGGCAATGCCTCCCTGCCCTCACCACTGTCGATGCCCATGTAAATTAGCATAACCTCTGCTGGGGCAGATAATTAGTACCGCAGTCCAGGCGCACTAAGTCACCATGTTCATTCTGTTGTTACGTACGATCATAGGCGATGAGTAGGGGGCAAGAAGAATGGCGGCCACCATTACACTTTTCAGCAAGCGGGAGCGTTGCCCCCCCCCCCCCCCTGAGTTGATAGACAATGGTTAGACTTTAATTCAGTTTGGAATAAGTATCCATAACTTATTGTAGGCTGCTTGACTCATTTGTTTTTCAAAATATATCTTGTTTATAGGTTATTACATAAACAAAAACAGCTATATTTAAGTAGGAATTATTTTATTTGAACATTTAAAACATTGGCCCACACAGTATGAGTGTGGGGCCGCGGTGGTTGAGTGGTTAGACTGCTCGTCTCCCACCAAGGTGAATCGGGTTAAATACCCTGCCGGGTCACTCCTGGATTTTCGCAATTAGGAATCGTGCCGGACGTTGCCACTAGTCAGCGGGTTTTCTTGGGGGTTTCCCGTTCCCCTACCTTTGCGCTCGGGCGCTGCTCCATTCTCACCTCATTTCACCCTCATTGGCTCTCAAGAAAATCTCTCAACTCAGCTCAACAGTATGAGTTTGTGGAATGGTGGGGGGGAGGGGCAGGGGGGACAGAGATAAAATTTTAATGAACCAGATGGTCTTACAGAAAGTCTGTGACTTGGACCTCCTTCTGGAAGTGAGAATTCGACGCCTACGCGTGCGATGGTTGCGGAATATCTGCGAAACGCCTGGCTCGACTCGGCGGCATGTTGGCCGCTTACTTCCCGAGAGCGAGTCGGCGGCGGTTGAAAACGAGGTTCTTTGTGGCGATTATCGAGCAAAGAGAGCTTTGCAAACAGTAGCCTATCAAGCCAGGGGGGGGGGGGGGGGCTCGAAGGGAAGACGACGGTGCCCGCACTTCCAAGGACCCCTCTGTCCGCAAGGGACGCCCAGTAGCTGGAAGTAGGGATCGCGAGACCCACGGCTGGCTCGTGATGACGCGTTCTGCGGGGCAAACACGAGGGCGTGACGCGTGTCACGGCGTGGCTGTCCTTCTGACTTCTGGGAAACCGGCGGGTCTTGGCTGCCACAATGTTTAACCTGCTTGATCCGTGCCTGGCAAACTGTTTGCTATTTCCGATGGGATCTTATTATATTTAGTAAGGCTACGTCCATCTGACAGCTGCTCTTCATGATTCTTCTTGGAAAAAACTGTATAAAAATGACTTGCGTAAGTTTCTGCACGTGCTAGCTCGAACTTCTTTGTAGCGTGTTTGAAATGCACGGTTTTCCACAAAACTACGGTCTATTCGAGGTTTCCTCACACGTATTGAAACCAACTTCTGAAAAATCACCCCATGTTTGACGTGTTTTAGTTATTTCCTAAATATGCTACGTATCGCAAGCGTCTTATATCTATGTTAATATTAACGTATCTTATTTTTAGTTAAACTGGAGTTTTGCATATTTTTTATTTATAGATTATAATAGCGCATTTCTAATAACTATGAATGAAAACAGTGAGAAAACGTGGTGTATTGGTAGCGCCTAGTAAGAAATAATTCTCATGCAAACTATCATTACAACTGAATGCGCCCAAATTCGGTGCGTTGTCCCTGGTGTAATTTCCTAGACTAAGCAGGATTTACAACAGCCCGTTGCGTCCGTCCGTCAAACGTTCGTCCGTCTCCCAGCCGAGCGATTTACAACCTAACTTCGTACGTCCGTCGAAAGTTCATTGCTCCACAAAAAAGTGAATATATTTTGCGTTATTGTGCCAAAAGTGCCAAAAAAAACCATACACATACGTAACGGAAATTAATCGATGTAAAAAAAATTTTCATAGCAGCATAATTTTATAATTTTTACTATTACAAAAATGGAGCTCGTGTTTCCGAACGTAATTATAAATTATACTTTAGGAAAAATGTAACTTAATTTTATTTTACAGTTACATAAACAAACATGTGAAAACAAAAGACAGCAAAAACAAAACACTGCACACACTACACCACTTTGTAAAGAGCTCGGGATGAGCGAGTAACAAAATGTTCAGGTTTATAAGGCTGTAATTTCATCCGTTCGTCCGTCAAAAGTTAAAGCTTATCAAGGTTTTGACGGACGGACGGATATAATTAATGGCCATCTCTTATTGGCTGCTGGTCACGTGACTGACGGACGGTTGACGGGCGGACGTGACTGGTCGTTGTAAATCCTGCTTTAGTTAAGTTTAGTTTGCACTAAGAGGAGGAATATTCTGGAAGTAGAACTTTAGAAGGGCTTCAGAAAAATGTGAAGTAACCGTGCATGGATTATATTAAATGCGCGGCGAATGTGTTGATCTGCGAAAGGAGGTTGGGGGAGGGGGAGTGGAACACTTCTGACGGGGCGTGTTGAGAGCTTATAAGTCGTTAAACACGTCAGAAACACCATTCCACAGTTCACTAAAATGTCTGAAAACGGCTTTTCAAAGCGCTTTATTTCAAAGTATACGAGTCACTTACAGGAAAAAGTACCTACTCAAGGGTTCTGCATTCAAGCTTGCCACATACTAATTTCCAACAATGGAATGATAGGGTCACCGCTAAAAGTCCCATAGGTATACATGCACGCAGCACGCCAGTTCAGAGCCTTACGCCTAATGGCGAGTGAGCACTTATGCGCGTGGCAGTGTGCTCCCGCGCTTCTCGGCCCCAAAGTGGAAAATGGCCCCAGATAGGCGGGATCTTTAATTTATTAATCGAGACGTTTCGTTCTTAGATCGGATTCATAACTGATATGAATGCTGCTGAGTTTCTTAATTTTAAATATGAGTTAACCCGTTTAGTAGCTAATTCATTTACGAGCTCAAAAGTTGCAATTGTTAATTTTTTTTTTGCGCGCTGTACGTGGGTCTAGCTTTCTTCTCGCAACCGGTAAACCTTTTTTTTAATTTTTTTTTTTTTTCGGTGAACAACATACTGCCTATTCGTTGATGAAAGGGACAGAAACTACAACAAATCCGATTTCTCATAAGGAAGTTTCTCAAATCACAGGCCACCTATTGGTTGTTGTGTACAGTACGAACCATAAATGTCTCTGTGTACAACGTGTTCTCGATTATACAAGATACGGAGATTTAACGAATTAATTTATTTCCTTATAACGGCCGTCATTAGAGTAGCTACCGGAGGGCATACGGTTGACACTTCCCCTCCCGGGAGTCAAAGATATATTTATTACTGATATTTGAGGAAGTAACATAAGTTTTTATTCTGGCTAATCTTGTTTCGCCCGAATGTCTATAGTAGGCCTATTTTGAGGTGACAAACTTTTGTAATAAAATATTAATAATCTTATGAGTGTGTCGTTGCAAGTTAAACCTTTCTAAAAAGCTGTTTAAAAAAACAATCAATTTTGAGCTACACACAACTAAGCTCGTTGTGATTAACCCAGTGAATAAGTAACAGCGTAATTTCACGAAGTGTTGTGTTACCACAAATAATCGTGTTTTTTTGTCATCCTAAAGAAGAAAATCGAGTCTACGCCACTTCACGTTGCCACTTTAACAGGAGCAAGTACAACACCTCATTTTTAATCTCCTTTCTGAAGGAAAGGAGGACTTATAAAATCATCTTCCTATCTGTGTGTCTATATGTGTGTGTGTGTGTGTGTGTGTGTGTGTGTGTGTGTGTGTGTGTGTGTGTGTGTGTGTGTGTGTGTGTGTGTGTGTGTGTGTGTGTGTGTGTGTGTGTGACTAGGAGTGTGTGTCTGCATGTTTGTGTCACCCCTTTTCAATTTTTGAGCGCTTCAACCGAATTTCACCAAACTTGGTAGACATATGAAACTAAGTAAGGACACCTGACCTTTAAAGTTTCCGAACACGTTGTGCACTTACTTTCAAAATGACGGCCATTAAAACATTTTGGTTGATGTCATGTCTCGGGAACCATTCAACCTATTTAAACCAAATGTTTTATGCTGGCAGACATTGTGTAAGCATCAGATTTTGAGATGTATATTGTTATTGGTCCGCCATTTTGGAAAATAGCACCAGTTTAAAAAGTAAATATTTTACATTTATTGAAAATAATTCAACCAATTCTTACCCAATTTGACTACTGTAAGTAAAGGCTGTTCACGATAAAGTGAACACTTTTGAATTCTACCTTAGAAAAAAAATCCCTGCCACTACCTGCATATATTTGAATGGGCGCCCTGAGTGACATGCTCCCAGTAAAGTTGGTAACGATGGGTGAGAAGTAGTTCCGTATCTTAACGCTGAATAAAAAGTACTAGGTAACTATTTGTAATAACTTTTCGCTTACAGTTTTTTTTTTAAGGCACCGAAGTGTAAAAATAAGCAGATTTGTTAAATATTTACTTTTCTAATAATGCCACAGTTTCCCTTGACCGACGCATGAATAAAGTAATGATGCCCATGACAATGTTAATCATACATTAGGCGGAAGAATACACAAAGTGAATACAAGTGTTTCTTAAGTAGGGCTTTCAAAGTGCAAATTTTACCATGAATAAACTATAATAGTATGGTAGGCCATGTATACGTAAGCGATTGAACTTGATTAGTTACCTATTTTCAAAATGGTGGCCATACAAAGGTTTTAAGTTTGTTTAGTATATCTGCCCTACCATTTAACCAATTTCGACCAAATTTTATATACTGAAATTATCTATTACGAGCATTATATTTACCAACAAAATGCCACTTTTGTCAGCCTTTTTGTGGAAGAAAGCGCCATACGAATAAATAAAGTTACTATGTCATAACTCGGAAAATAATTAACCGATTACTACCAAATTTGGCAAACAAGTAGTACATACTTATGCAGACGCTCTTAAGTGATATATTTTAAGCATGTCAGACACTTATTTTCAAAATGGCGGCTATACAGCCATTTTAACTTAGAATACTGTATCGTCGAAACTATGAAATCAAAATCCATATTCACTTCAATCACCCTCATAGGCTATCAAGACCTCGCTGTTAAGAGCCACCCAAATCACTTCACTCACTCACTTATAGTACGAAATTTTCTGGGTTCAATTCCAGGGTAAGGCATGCGTGTCGCTTTTGTGATTTCATGACCAGTAAACAAATATCTCGACAACAAGTAAGTTACAACAAAAGCATACATTCGCATCCCCCCAAAAATCTACTTACAATTTTGTCATACGAAGCACGAGGAGTGCGCAATTCCAAACGGATCGTTACTTGACAAGAATTAAATATTATTTAATCTCCATTTCGTAGGCAAATAAAAACTTTGCAAAAAAAAAACGGTTTTACCTGAAGATATAAGCGGTAGCGAATGATATTCTTTATTTCTCAAATTAAAGGCGCTAATTAGACACTTAAAATAAGGAGTGAAAAGTTTGCGGAATTGGAAAGTTTAATCAACACATCATTTTTTGACATAATCGCACTACGTTTTAATATACCTTGCCCATCTGTCAATAAGCTTTCGTAACCCTCATAATAAAACGTTTAAGCCGAGTTGCGAGCGACAAATGTATCACTGTCTTCATGTCCTCGTAAAGCTGGTTTCCTGTAAGAAACCAGGTTAAACTGATGGAGCAAGATCAGGACAATACGGGGTACTCTTCAACACCAAACGAAGATTTTTCAGTGTGTCGACAATGTGGATAAAAGTGTGTGGACGATGGACATGCAATGTCAAGCTGGATTCACACGTCTTTGCGACTAAACACTTTCTCAATAATATGCACGCTGTCTTCGATAAATACCGACACCAGCCAGGCACATCCTTCGACTATAGGCTGTTCACGGTAAAACGAGAACTTTTGAAAGCCCTGCTTAAGATCTACTTGTATGAACGGTATGTACTTTTCCGCCTTATGTAAAATTAACATTGGCATGGACCTCGTCACTTTGCTCATGCGTCGGACAAGTGAAAATGCGAAATTATTAGAAAAGTAAATATTTTACAAATGTGCCTAATTTTACATTTTGATGCATTAAAAATAACACAGAGCGAAAGAGATAATTTAACTATCACAAATGGCTAACTAACACTTTTTATTCGACGTTAGGTATATGGAACTACTTTCCATCCATCGTTACCAACGTCACTGGGAGCATGCCACTCAGTGCGCCCGTTGAAATATATGTAGGTAGGGACAGTGACTTTTTTCTAAGGTAGATTTCAAAAGTGCTCACTTTATCGTTAACCGCCGTTAGAAAAGAAACGTATAATTGATAGCTGCAGCCAATGTTTCTCGCACCGCAGTCACAAACTAACTTACTGTATCTACACAATCACACCACACTGGGGAAGCAGGAGCGTTGAACAGAAAACGCTGCCACGACAGTACGGCGAACAGGCGTTGCAATACATCATGTGCGCGTATAATATTTGACTCATTCTTGTATCTCTTCTATTAAAATAAGAGATGATACTACACAAAAAAAAACCATACCCTAAATCATTACGGAAAGTGAAATTCAGTTAGTCAAAAGATGTTAAGTTCATAAGCTAGAAGTATTTAAAAACTCAGCTTAAAAACAGCTACCGATTAGATGACCTAATAAAATTGACATAATTTCAAATAATACGTTTCCCTACATCTTATTTTAATACATAACTGTGATTATTTTTATTGCTTTACATAATGCATTTGTCTGGTGATAAAAGTCGCCTTTTAATATAACCCACCAAATGTAAAACAACTTCAACAAATAATTCGATTTAATATGAATTTCTTTTTGCTTTAAAAAGATTCTGAATAATTCAATATGGTATACGGTTAGGAGAACTTAATTAGTTTTGCTATCATGAGAATTTATTATGTCAACACTGACCTACCATTTATCATCAACTACATATACTTGCAAGTTTGAAACTGTTTTAAACAAACATATTATTTTGGAAAGAAAAAAAACTTTATCTCTCAGCAGCTCAATTCACAGATCCATATTTACTATTTCCACACTGGCATGATTTCTGAATTTGTGTTATTTTTGTCTAAATATAAACTTATACTATGTAAGTCTTAGAGAAAAAAACTCTATAAACACTAGAGAACAAATTATTTAAATATTTGCATGAAAATTATTCGCTGAAAGATATAATGAACCTATGTTCGCAGTAGCGCAGAACTATGTGTTTTGTAACTCGTGTTGTATGTGGCCTAACAGAGATGTGCGGATTATCCTTCTCGGAACCTCGTATCGTCATGTGTTTCCTTTTTCTCCCCATGGTCAGTATAGCACGCGCGAGGTAGCGTCCACAAGCGCCCTTTGTGGAGTTCGAGTTTACTTCGTTAATGGTCTGTAACTTAGTGCTGCACAGATGGTCTTCTGGTTAAAGACCATTCACGGTAAAGTGAGCACTTTTGAAAGCCCTCTCATTTGGAATTATAGTCAATAAGTATGCTTTACTTTAGCCTTAGACGTTAACTCCTTAGTGCGGTGGAATATACACACTGTGTTTATTACTTATATGGAAATATTTATTTAAAAGTATGTTTAAATGATTGAAAAATGGCTGAAAGGAAAAAGTAACCAGGCCGTCAAAAGTGCTCACTTTACTGTGAACAGACTCTACCACAAGGGACGCACCCAGGATTTGAAGCTGGGAGGGGGTTCTATTCAATAAAAATTTACATCAGAACATATTTCAATTCAGAGTCAGTTTTGTGTATAATCCAGTTAAACTAATGAGATAAAGTAACAAGCCCATAAATAATTGATAGGGATGTAAAATAAAAACTAAAAATAATTATTTTAAAATATAATATTTGTGTCTTTGTGTAGAGTTGATCCCAAGCTACTTTGTATGTTTCCGTATTACAATTTCAGATCATTTACACCGTACAGCAGGGTTTGTTTCAAAATTGTAATAACCTTATTGCTATTTATAAGAAATCTACGATGAATGCTAGATTAGCTAGACGTTTCGCAGTATCGTTTCACACTCGTATATCACTTGAAATTATTGCAACACTCATCCTTCTTAATTTAAAATTTCCTTCTCCTCTTATATAATGCCACTGTGGTGATAAAACATAGCTGAATGCTCTTGAATCTAATTTCATGTTTGCTACTATTTCTGGGAGAAATTAGAGCCCCCAGAAGATCTCCCCCCTCCCTTTTCTGCAGTGAGTGCACCACTGGCCGTCGACATTGTAAAGGTAAGGCGCACTCTGTGTTATAAAGATTTCCGTCTTTCGACGTGGCGTATTCATGAAGGAGTTAAAGTGGATTTACCATTTGTCTGCATTGTGGACGTTACTGCATTTTCCTGAAACGCTATATGTTTTGTGTCTCAACTACGACACAGTGAATCCTTGAGATGAAGAAAATCATTTTGCAGATCAAAGCTACAAATAACGCATCCGAATAATATTCTGTTTTTATTGATTTAGAAATAAAACATGGATTTTTAAAATAACCCCAGGGCATATTTTACGTTTGAAAATAATTTACCAATTATATACTGACACTATAGCTAAGTATATTTTCCTTCAGTGTTAAAATTTTTAGATCTCAAAACTGTTGCAATAATTCCTTTAATTTTCTTGTTTCCCGCTCTAAATGTGATTGGATGTTGCCCTCCTTTTTTAAAACTCGTTTGACGTAAATTTTCGAGCTTCCGTAAACTGAGGTTACTTTTAACATGCTGGTGTAGCTTTGAAAGACTCAAAATATTATTTTTGGTACCATTTGGGCAATGAACAGCGAATGGTATCAGTGTATATAAAATTTTTAATATTATCTGCCAACTTTGTGTTTGCTATTAGTTCACCAAATTATGCCATAGCTAATAGTTTGAATGGTCATTGCGTAGAGCGTACATTACCATACGTTATTCGAGTCAAAACTTTCAGTTTATAAGTGTAAGTTGTGTCTTTGTTTAATAACTAATTGTGCTCAGCTTTACAATGTCTACAACAGTAGGTGCAAAGGTCGACTAGCTAACGCGATTCCCGGCTGCGTCACACCCGAATTTTTCCTAAACTACCCCGAGTCTAAGGAGGGGAGTGGGAGGTCAAAGGTAAGGGGTGGAATCTAGGTGCGTCTCAGGACTAAGCACCATAAACCTAGGCTCGAAGTAAATATACTAACTACCAGGCACGCACGTACATCACGGCTTTTCTGGGATTGGGAAAACATGACCGCTATTGAGGACCATGGTTGTCGTCACACGAGAAAAGTGACACAACTCAAAAAGTAAAGTTTTTCATGAGAACAATTAGAAAATTTCCATTATGAAGAGATTTTTACAATAGTGGTAATTATGAAGAATACTGACTTTTCGAAGCAAGTAAATGATACATTTACTTGCTTCAAGTACATGTAAATGATATATATATATATATATATATATATATATATATATATATATATATATATATATATATATATATATATATATATATATATATATATATATATATCACACAACTTAGGAGTGACAGTATTCCCCAGCAGTTTATCCTCTCGTGCCTTCGTGGGAAACTGGCGTATATAATTCCATCTATACTATATATTTTGAATTATACTTGTATTGATTGTGCACGGCAAAGTGAGCACTTTTGAGGCCGTAGTTACTTTTTTATTTCAGCCATTATTTATCCTTTAACTACCTTTTTGAATAAACATTGCCATGTAAGTAATAAACTCATTGTGTAGATTCCACCGCACTCGGAAGCTTAAGTCTAAGGCTACAATAAAATATATGTATTGACTATTATGCCAAACGAAAGGGCATTAAAAGGTGTTCCTTTTTACCTTGAATAGTCTTCAAACGATTTTTTCAATTGCAGAACACAACTTATCAAGTCAATTACCATTAATAAATTAGAATTAGAATTTTTCGAGTCATGTCACTTTTCTTATGCGGTGAAGATATGCTAAAAAGGGCGACATAGACATCGTAAAATCTCCTCGACAAGAACAGTTGGAAAACTGCATCCTATTGATGAAGTAGAAAATATACATGTACAAACAAAGGATGGAAAATAATGTGGCTCTTAAAAAGGGGTTTGAAACACTAGTAAATGAAGATTAGCAAGGCGGGCCTTCCTTCCATTTGCTCGAGCTGATACTTTGTAATTTGTAACTAGTGGCTGTTCACAGTAAAATGAGCACTTTTGAAAGCCCTGCTTAGGATGAATTTGTAAACTCGTGGTGTATTCATCCACACTATGTAAAATTAACATCGACATGGGCCTCATCACTTTATTAATGCGTCGGTCAAATAAAGTAAATACTTAACAAATCTGCTCATCTTTACATTTCGATGCATTAAAAAAAAACAGATAGCGAAAGAAATAGTTTTAATTTATCACAAATGGTTACCTAACACTTTTTTATTCGGCGTTAAGATATGGAACTACTTTCAATCCATCGTGACCAACTTTACTGGGCGAATGTCACTTAGTGCGCCCATTAAAATACCTGGATGCAGGGTCAGTGACTATTTCTAAGATTCATTTCTGAGTGCTCACTTTAACGTGTACAGCCTTCAGTGTTGTTTTGAAGGTACCACACATCTTTTGACGGGGCAGTGCACGACTGAGCACTGGATAGGACAAAAATTATGAGAAAGGTCTGAGTTCCTAGGCTAAGGTAACTCTATTACAGGCTGGGAAGATCAATATTAAAAGTTTGGCAAAGTGAAAATTTTCGCCACTAGGTAAGTGCTACTGTCTATTTTATTCGTTAAAAAAAAAAAAAAAAAAAACAGAGTAAGTCCAATAATGATAAATAAAATGTAAAATAGCTTCGTAACTAATTAATATCATTCTCTTTTATGATGATTCACGTAGATTAAAATTTTAACTAAAAGTTACCTTTTGAAAGACTGCGCACCTAGCAGCGGAATTTTACCCAATGCAAACCCTCCCATAAGAAATCTCGTTTTGTCCTTAACCTGGCCAGAATAACCCTCACGTAGGCAGATATAGTCCAGTTACGCTTTCTTCGGCCTTTTTCAATCAAACCTTTGAAAAATCTCCCCATGTAAGACGTGCTTGGTTGTTCCCTAAATACGCCCTGTATCACAAGCATTTTATACGTGTCTTCATTAAAGATACTTTTTTGTGTAAAATTGAAATGTTATTAATATTTTATTTACAAATTATAATGCTTCATTTATAAATGATTTGAATAAAAACAGTGATAAAATATGTGTGTTGGTAGCGCCTAATGAGAAATACTTCTTATACAAAATGCTGTTACAACCATGGAGATATTAGTCTATAGAGTGGAAGCCGAGACAGGAAAGTGAAGCCGAAAATGAAAGACAAGAACAGAGCTAGTAGTGACAAAAAGGTGCATGTTTTACATTGCTTACCATGTAACTTTTGCCACTCATAATATGGCGGCTGACGTAAACGATCGGTCTGTGCATACGTAGTTGAAAGGAGTCAGACAAGGCATCGGCTTCACTTGATAAACGTGGAGAAGATAGGCTGTTGCCACTTCATCATCTATTACCTCCATGGTTACAACAGAGTGTGCACGAATCCGGTGCGTTGTCCCTCTGGTGTAATCTTCCAGACTTAGTTATGCTTATTTTGCACGAGGCTGAGGAATATCCTGGAAGTATAACTTTAGTAGGGCTTCAGAAAAGGCGGAATATACCGTGAATCAACTATAGCCTGTGAGCGGGTGTACGTCAGTGCATTCTGTGCAGCACGAAATATGGAGTATTGAACACCTATTCCGCGTTCCAATACTCACTTATTTCACTGACCAGTATTTTCAGTAAACTCAGCTATTGTTCCCAGTACTGCTAACGAGCACTGGTGTTCACTGAGAACGCAGTATTAGCGGGCTTTCGGCTGACACCTCGTGCAAAGCTATAATGATTACTGAGAACGCTGTATACTAATGGAGCTTACAGAGGTAGTGCAGCATCAGTATACGCTGTTCACGGTAAAGTGAGCACTTTTGAAGCCCTAGTTACTTTATCCTTTCAGCCATTTTTAAAAATCGTTTATCCACATTTTCAAATAAATATTGCTATGTATGTAATAAACACAGTGCGTGTATTCCACCGCACTCGGAAGTTAACACAGAAGTCTAGAATAAAATATATTTATTGGCTATTATTCCAAATGAGAGGACTTTCGAAAGTGCTCACTTTACCGTGAGTAGCCTATAACACGAGATGTTGGCGAGCAGTTCAAGTCACGCGTTCCGCAAAGCTGTTTCCAAAAATTCACGTGTTAGCATTTATAAGCACTAAATAGTCTTTATGGCAATAGCGCTAAAAAGCAACATAAAAACAGAAAAGACCTTGGTATGAACATTTATTTTCTTCAATCCCACAAGCATTAGTACGGTTTTTTTTGCGCACGCAGTTTTTAAATTCGACAGCGAAACCGGTCTTAGGTTAAAATTCCTTGTTTTGTCCCTTTCCGTTGATTTAAATGAATATCACTGCCTAGTGTTTCTGAACTATCAGCTTACTGACGAACAAAAAACACTTTCTGTATAACCGCAAACGAGCATTGATAAATCGTCAGTGATTTCAGTGGCAGTGAGTAGTAGTGGAACGCGGCGCTTCAAGTGGCTGCTTCTTCATCATCTAGGTGGGTGACTCTTCATGCCGTGATGGGAAATCCCAGTTTCCTTGAGCGAGTGCACTTGTAAAGTGACGTCACAGCCGCTCAAATAAATACCGGGTACTTGGCAGAGCTAGGTAGCTCTGGTAGGTGGGTTTCCTCGGAGCACTTCAGTGTGCCGTACCCGTGCTGTACCTACGTCACCGGTCCATCTTAGAATCTAGCGCCGCGTTCTAATTATTCTGATTATTTTTGTAATTTGCATCTTTAATGTTTTAAGGTTTTAATAAGAACACTATGAAAGTCAGCTGTTTGCATGCAATGCTGTTGACTGTTGCACACAACGACTTCGCTGATACTAGATTAATGTGAAATAATTATTTGAATACCAAAACGCCAGGATTTCTTAAAATAAGCAACATATATTCATAAAACCATGTATAGAGCACTTGTAAATATTTAACACCCTCAGAATAAAATAATAAAAATGCCTACTAAATGTTATTAAAAAAAAAAAGTAATTTTATGAATACTTCGTGGTTAACGGATTTTTGCCTAAAGTCAATTTGCCGAAAAGGCGTTTTGCGTAACAGACGCTTCGCCTAAAAGCATCTTGCCGACAGGCATTTTGCCTACATCGTAGGCAAAACGACTTCAAGTAAAATTACGGGTCCCCAATATTTTAATATTGTATAGTTTGTTCACGGTAAAGTGAGCACTTTTTAAAGCCCTCTCATTTAGAATAACAGTCTATAATAATATTTTATTGTAGACTTAGGCATTAACTTCCGAGTGCGGTGGAATATATACACTGTGTTTATTACATGCATGGCAATATTCATTCAAAAAGGGACCTAAAGTATAAAATATGGCTGAAAGTAAAAAGTAACTAGGGCCTCAAAAGTGCTCAATTTACCGTGACAGCCTATACTGTACAAAATAGATATTTGGAGTGAAAAACGCATTTGTTTATTACAATAATTTCTACTGTGTACGTATTGTTACAATTTCTTTAAGTTAGTGGGCTAAACCAGGTTCGTTAATGGATGGAGGTCTTAATTAAATAGACGAGAGTAATATAATTTCCTAATTTGTTCAAAATAGTTACAAAGAAATTACTCTCGTCTTAATATCTCACAACAAATTCATCTCTCTAGCTTTTTACACTTAATGAATTCAAATCAGTACAGCTTACAATTGCGTCATAGAAATTAATGTAATTAAATAACTAAAATCAGCCATAATAGACAGTGTAACAAAACCTAATGAATTACTTTATAAATTGCATGTCCATATGTGACAGTTCCAATATTTACAGTAAAGTCCGTATCCCATGTTCACACAGTCCCACCTCAGTTTAGTCCAGACCCTACCAGTCCGCAATGTTATATCTCCGAGCGCCCTCATGCACAATAGCTTTCACTCGTTGGGTTTCACGCCCTCTCGTCGATAGCATCCTCAAATCTCCACTAGCAGTTTAAGAAAATTGTTGATACGAAGCAACTCCTACAGTAATAGCTCCTACAAAGAAAATTATGACGATGTAAGATTCTCATAATTTTTAGTAAAGAGCGATGAATAAAATTCACAATGAATTCATACATGCGCTCGCACGCAAAGCTTGTGCAAACATATTTGTGTGAGAGTATAAGCTCGAGCGCGTGTGTGCATGTCTGTGCGCGTGCATGCCATTTTTATAAAATAATAGAACAAACTCACTTACCTATATGGTAATACAAAATATAGCTCCTGCTATTGTTTGTCTTCTTAGCATGCCTCTGTTTCGGACAACTCAACCTCCATAATTATAGACAGCATTCGGGAGATCACCACGTACAGCTTCTTCAACTTGGAAATCAAAGTCTCCATCATCTCTTGGCTACATTGTGCAAAATCATGCAGCTTAATTTACCAGTGAAGAAATATTTTCAGTTTCTATTCGTGCTTTGTGCAGTACTATAGGAAAACGTTTTTTAATTGTCTAAAACATATCTCAATGATCATCCTCTTATTTGCCAGCAATCTGTTTAAAGAAGTTTTTTCAGGTGTGACAAGGTCGGCGAATGGGGTCATAATCCCTGGGGTTAGGGCATATACGGAGTCTCCAAGCAGCAAAGCACTTGTCCTGTTCCATTCCATAACAGGAAGTATCGCTGAATTCCTCTAAATACTGGCATCGTGGACTGATCAGGGCCAAGAAGCATCCAACGCTAGTAAATTATTCTCTAGAATTACAAGATGCCTGAACGTAATATACTTGTGATTTTTTTCACTGTTCGTTTTCACGTATTCGTCGCCATGTTCAGAGGGTCTATTAATAAGTAGGTTAATATGACTACAATCTATTGCACCTATAGCTGAGGAGAACCTGTCCTTTTTCCTGCTACTTTGCCTTTTAATTTTGTAGTTCTTCCACAGAAGGAGAGGAAACGTGATCCATTAATTTGATTTTCGATTAACTGCCTGCAGCTATAACAAAACTTACGGTTTTTGAAACAGTTGAATTATCAACTCCCATGCCCTCGCCCACGCCACTTCAAAATCCCGGATCACTCACGTACAGAAGATAAACTCGCATTTTATTTCGTTGCTCAGCGCACCCTCAATATATGAAAATTTAAAATATCGAATTGCATATTATCTGTATATTATGTTGCATTTTACGTTATATTTTACACATGAGGAAAATTGGAAGCATTTTTCACTGACAAATTTTAGACATGTCTTGCAGTAGTCTTAAAGCTTCTCGTATGCCTACAAAGAACCAGTGTATTAGTGTATACGACTGAAAAGTTAGTGACAGTGTGTTTACAACAGAGTGTATTAAATAAAGTTTGTTTCATTGGATTCTGAAAAAACTGCCATGTATATATTTGTAAACCTGTTAAGATATTAAATTATTTAGTGAATTGCAGTAAATTGAGAATAATGTTATGATATGTATGATAGATCTATTGTTTATTTGCGATCGAAATTTGTGAACATTTTAGATATTATGTATGCATTGCTCTCTTAATTCTTTATGCAGTATAAATTAAATCTTAAATAGCGTGTAGCATATTAGTATATGTGATCGTAATGTGCGAGAAAATATATTTACAAAATTTTGCAAATATACGGTTCAGTCAATTCAAATCTGTGTATTAACACAGTTATACTGTCTGGCAGTTTTGTAAATACGCCAGTAAGAAACTTTCGTGAGAGAATTTACCACAATATTACACTGAGTAAAATGTTGCAAACTGAAAAGTTTTCAAATATTAATTATTTTATTATTTTGTATACTGATATTATAATTTTTTAGAAATATTATGTGCAGAGGTTTCAGTTTTTAAACTATATTCACATGTTTCTAAACATAATTATTGTAAATATTTAACAGTTTTATCGAGTATATTCAACTGTTTATAGAGAATAATTTTTTTGTAATACTTTTTCAGGTCTTGTGCAGGTCAGGTCTTGAGAGGGGGTGCCCCTCTCTCCTCCCCCCTTCGCCAAACAAGACCAAAATCCCGGCTACTCCTTGCAATAAACATCTGTTTATTTAACACAATAAGTTCCAATTACTACAACAAAACAGTTAGACTCTGTTCATTAAGAAATACTGCAGACGCTGTGTGTGAAGTCCATTTTGGAGTCCTAGCTGCAAAAGTAAAATCCAAATAAATGAGGGCGCGTGATCACTTGCGACCAGTTATTCCATTGGACACTCATTCTTTCATGTATGCAGGCCTCGTAGAAGCTTTTGCTGGAGCTTATACACGACATCATATCGTTGCACACGGGCTTAAGTGAAGATCGAACGTGTCACGTGCCATTCTCAGTGAATAAAGTGGATTTACGATGGATTGAGTAATTTTGAAAGCCCATTTTGTATCCTCCAGTCCAGTCACCCGTAGACCTAAAAGTAAACTTCGTCATCGGCTTAACGATTATTCCGTGCTGTGAAATTTTAAGAAGCAATAATGTGTTACCATTTAACCTATACATATTCTAAACTTGAACCAATTTAAACGATACGGTTGTACTAATTTCTCCCCCCAACTCACTGCCAAAGTACTACAGTTTAAAAACTCTAGTCAGTGTTTTCGTAAAAAAAAAAAATGAAGTCGCTAGCATAAATGTTTACACGCGGCGTTCAATAACCGTATACACAGACTCGCCTACAAGTTAAGCACCACTACCACTTCTAGTGGAGATTGCAAGCGCCGCTAAATGAATATGCTCAGTGCGGCTTCGTGAAGTTTAATATGGATGGTTACTAAATACGAAGATACTTGAGCCTGGCCGAACTTAATGACGTCAGTTAATCTCAGCAAATTAGAAAACACGTGAAACTATGACAATACTGATTTTGCCAGTGTGAAATAAAATAGAGTGGTATTCTCATCTAAATACTTATTTGTGTGCTTATACTCTTTAGAATGTAATTTATGTGCTTGGACCAAGAGGAAGACATATTGGACTTAAAAAGTAGTACCAGTTTACGAATAAAAACGTGTGAATGGACATTTTGAAAATTTAAATAGTATTTTATGAATATTTGTATTTATAAAGACATGCAACATATAACATTTTAGAAACATTCCTCCAGAATAACTTAGCGCATGAACGTATTGACACAGTTTCGTAAGCCATTGTCAGTAAATGTATTTGATTTACGATGAACTGAGCAATTTTGAAAGCCCGTTTTGTATCCTCCAGCCAAACGTAAAATTAAACTTCTTCGTAGGCTTAACGAGTATTCCACGCGTATATGAAATGACACTGTCGTGTGAAATTGAAATAATCATGGACTGCAATCGCTGAGAATCTTGTAAAAGCTTGAATCTGTTTCAGTTGGAATCATCGAAGTTATACTCATCACAGTAAAACCAAAGATAAGATTGCAAGCAGTTTCCAAAAGATGATCTGCCATAAACAACAAATTTACTGTCCTGAGGGAAGCATCGTTTGTGGCAAATGAAAATATGTCTGTAAGTAAGTCGGCAATAAAATCTCGAGCCTTACCATGCAAACTTACAAAGAAAAAGGCCAAGTTGATATCAACCAAAACACATTATTGTTATTGTATGGTGTGCAAAGAAACTTCAGTGATGGACATGCTTTTGTGCTTAAGTGGTCGACAATATACCTATACATGAAGATTGTGTAAGATTGACGAAGAACGACAAGAATCCTTTCTTTGCCTATATGGTAACAATTCAGACTAATACAAATTATTTGTTTCATTCATTATATGCTAACTGAGCCGCATTGAGTACACTGTGTACCCAATATGCCCAATACTTATACACTGTTTAAAAAATGTTTTGTTGCGTGTTCCCTATTGTCTTGATATTCTGGCAATTTATATGTTAAAATGTTTGTGTGTTATATTTTTGATTCCAGTTGTTGCGAGGCAGTTATTTGCAATTACACACAAAAAATCCTGAACATAAGCTAAGCCATATAGGACACACTTATCTTAAATTATGTAAGTACCTATGTTTATTATATTCATCGTTAACAGCGGTGTAAGTACGATTTTTAATTTATACATTAAATATGACATGCTATATTGTAAATAAATACGTATACATTTATAGAATCATATTTACACATGAGGACAACTATAACCTATATTAGTATATACATTTTGTTGCATGTTTCGCTGTCTAATTGCTGCGGTGTAACTAGTAGTGTTGCTATACGAATTAGCAAGTTTCGTTCGGAACATTTTCAAAATTAATCGTTTCTGTATTGAGTTATAGTTCCATGACTGAATACATTCTCAGGGCGGGGATGTGTAGATTTATGCCCACATACGCAATAAACTCTCCAATTCTTAATCTAACACAAGTATTGCTGTCGCTATTTCGCAGAACTCCCCACTAGTTTGCCTTTTAGGCAGGCCAATCTGCGACTAGATTTATACATTAAAAAAATAAGGGAGACTAACATTTTATGGAATAGAGCATACGAAACGAGGAATATAATGGAAATCTCCATTTAT
Source organism: Dryococelus australis (assembly GCA_029891345.1). Lineage (NCBI taxonomy): Eukaryota > Metazoa > Arthropoda > Insecta > Phasmatodea > Phasmatidae > Dryococelus > Dryococelus australis. The sequence continues at coordinate 250,061,095 of CM056995.1, forward strand.
AGTGGTAGTGGCTACCTGACTCCTTTCTACATACGGCCCCGAAAGTGTCTTATTTACCCTGGACCAGCTGTTTCTAGATAAGGCTAGATAAATACATCTGACCTAGGGCGCAGGAACTACTTCAATTCGAAAAGGGGGAGGGGAGGCAAAATATTTTAGAGTCTTTCTTGGTCCCATTCGGGTGTTGCATACATCAACACTCGATAGTTTTTTGAAGGCACGACTCATACATTTCATTCTGCCACAAAACAAATTTGGCCTTTGTGGCTCATATGGAAAGTAAAACATATATTGCTTAGAGTATGAGGCGAAGAGGAAAGGTAGGCATGTGCATGTTCCCCTTCCTTACCGTCGGCAGTGATTTCAGCATATGTGGAAGGACGCGCCAACAAAATTTGGACCCCCCCCCCTTTTTTTTGGGCTGTTTGAGTACAAAATCGTCTCTTTTATATATAATGTATGACATACTAATAAACATTAATAGCAACAATAATAATAAAAATACCATCGCATTAAAAGTTATTGAAAAAAATATTTTCAAATAAGAAAAAGTAAGATGCCAAAAGTCTAGTCTAGTTCAAACAAAAAGGAGAGGGTTATTTTATACCAAAAGTTAACAACCTCTAAAGGATTGTATGAAATTTCGAGTAGAATACAAGGCGCGGAATTTCAAAATTCTGTGCGAAACGATTTTAACAGTTGTTAGATGATATATTTTAAACCAATTCCGGGATTAATGTAAATAATCCTGTTTGCATAAGGTCTTATAATAAAATGTGCCAGGTGCTTTACATTACAAGAATGAGATCCACAACGATGCAATTACTTTAGATGACATAACCGTGTGTGGTTAAAAATAGTCATCGCGTAAACGGTTGCTATTCGAGATTGAATCAAGTAAACATCATGTGCGCTTGTATCTTTCATATTCACTTCGCTCAGACATTTAATTTGACCCCTTTCGGAGAGGTCCTCACAATGCACATTTCCCATTCTCTGGATTATATTTTCTTTTCAGATTAGAAGATCGGATTCACAAGGTCAAACTGGGAGCTGTTACTCAAGAAGAAGAAGCTGGTGAAGGTATACATGTATGTGGTACATATAATTATTCGAATCCTTGTCATTTGTGTTATTATTGTTATAAAAAATGTAAAGTCTCAAAAAAGAAATTATGCAAAACTATTTTGATATACAAATCATATGAAACTTCTTGCAACACCTGAGCCAGTTCAAATCCATAACTAGGATAATTACTGGGAGAATAAATAAATTCATAAAGTAAATTCTTTATGTTTTGATAATTTTATATAAGGACTATTATTGTGCAATAATTGCCATTCTAAAAAATAATATTTCTAGCAATAGCAATGCAAATTTTAACGGAGTAGTAGGGTAGACTTTCAAATATCATCCAAGCACAGCCAAACATTTTACTTTCTTATCACTTTAATTAATGTGTTATTTGTAATCGTCCTAAAGATGGTATGAGATTTTTAATTTGACCTATGTCGGGGCTTATTGTAAAAGCTACTGTATTTCTGTAGGGAATATTGTCATTAGCGAAACAGCAGGCCTTTATGGTATAAACACCCACTGTCGAATTTTCCTAAACATTCTATATCGAAATGCTATTTGCTTAAAATATTGTAGGATCCTTTGTTATTTTCTTTCAGGTATGGGAAACTTCAAGTGCGTTTATCACCCTAGAACAAGAAAATGAATTAGTTGATTACATAACATTAATGGAGAGCAGATTGTTTGGACTTACAACGAAAAACATACGTCACCTGGCATAACTAGGCAGAAAAGAAACATTTAAAACATACCTTCAGCCATGAAAATAAGTGCGCTGGCCTTGATTGGCTCAGCGGATTTCTGAAACGTCATCCAGATTCGACGCTGAGGAAACCCGAGGCTACTTCAGCTGCGCGGGCGATGGGGTTCATCAAGACTGCAGTGGCGAAATTTTTCGGGATTCTTAAGACCTGCTTCCACGTAGAACTTTTCACCAGAAAGAATTCATAATGTTGACGAGACAGGTCTCATCACATCGGTTCCCAAGTCCCAGCCTAAAGTGGTGGCTCGGAAGGGTAGGAGGCAAGTTGGAGCTCTGACTTCAGTAGGCCAATTGGTCACAGCAGAGCTTTGTTTCTCGGCGGAAGGACGTTACGTCCCATCTCTTCTTGTTTCCCCTAAAGCAAGAATGAAGGGAGAACTTCTTAATGGCGCACCACCAAGAACAATTGCAGCATGCCATCCAAGTGGGATGAATGGAGGCAGACATATTCTTACAGTGGTTAGAACATTCCATTCACCATACGAAACCTACGAAGAATGAACCTGTTATTTTGTTACTCGATGGACATGCGACCCACGTACAAAATGTTTCTGTCATTGATAGGGCACGGGGAAAAGGTGTTGTTAATGTCTGATTTCTTCCACATTGCACACATACGTTTCAGCCATTAGATATGAATTTTATGGGGCTTGTAAGTGAATTTTACAGACAGGAAGTTAAGCCGTGGTTGCTTAACAGTCCAGGACGAGTTCTAACCCAATTTCAAATTGCTGGACTTTTTTGGGCGCGCTTATGTGAAGGCAGTAACGAAGCAGAATGCAATTTCTGGGTCCATGAAAACCGGAATCTATCCACTTAATGAACATGCCTAGCAAGTCAGATTTAACTCCACCTCCGGGGTACTTTTCAGTCTCACCGAAAGACATCATTCCCGTCCCACACTACCAGAGGAATTCTTCAGGTTAGTCGAAGGGTAAAGTTGTGGTGATAACCGATTCTCCATACAAAAAATGAGCTTGTTGAAGGCAGTGTTACCACAAATGCTGGCGAACAGACGGTGAAAAGGAAGATGAATTCGCCTATGGATGAGCTTTGTAGTGTGCAGAAATAATTTAAAAAAAAGGCCGTCGCAGTGTTTTTAATACTTCTGGCGATGATGAAGAACGATATGCATTTTGTCTTCGTTGTAGAGAATCTTATTCATCTACCAAGAAGATAGACGATTGGATGAAGTGCCTGAAATGCAAGAGATGGGCACACGAAGGCTGCACAGGATGGGATAGTGATGATCTGCTCGAATTTGTGTGAGTTCCGTGTTTAAGAAATAAAAAGCGATGCTACCGGGTTTTACCCCAGTAGATACCCAGTTTTACCCCCATACTTGGGGTAAAACCGTAAATTGTGGGACTTGCAAGTTCGATTTATAATTCTCAGTGGGTAAATAAATGTATGTTTGTATTTTTATTTCAGAGACAATTTAATTTTATAACTGTTTCCAAAGTTATGAGTAATAACATTGAGGAACCAGTTTTGTTTTTAATTATTTCGCTTAGGGTCCCGGTTCTGGCCCACATTCCCCTACTGCAAAGCCGTTGCCATGCACACGAGCTGTTGAGTTTGTGCTTTTGCGTAGTTCCACCCTTCCTCTACGCCAAATTCCTTACCAGTACTACACTTCATCTATTCCAAGGTAACAGAAAAAATAAACAATGGCATTGACAATATCAAAGCCATTATCTGGCTGGTAGTTTCACGCTTTGATTGCAGCAGAAAATAATTCTGAACGTGTTTTGTATTTCTTGAGGTCAAATATAGTTATTCAAATTACAAGTTGCTCCATTTAATCCTTTATAATGTTACAACACTTTGTGCGCGTGCAAGAATACGTGTACTTAAATGTTGGAAATATTTTATTCGCTGTTTTGTTTCGGAGTATAAAAAAAAACACACCAAGCAGCCAATGGTAAGCAATATAGCGAACAGTGTCATCACTATTCGCTATTCGCTATTCGCTATATTACTATGCCGAAAACATAAAATATAGACTGTTCGAAGCAGACAGAAAATATTATTATTTACGATTACTTAATGTAAATAATAAAGAATTTGTACACACTAGTTAATTTATAAAACACTTTTATTAATGTGAAAGTGAAGGAAGAGTGTTATGACAGTTACTGCGAAAGACATTATTGTTGGTGACTGCCGGCAACAATACTTTTCAAGCGCGCGGATAGGCCAAAGTACTCTAATACAAGCTGTAACCTTGGCATGGATAGAGTATAACAAAGGATGTGGTAAAATCAGATATACATATAGAATGAAGCACATGACCTCCCACATACGGCGATACCAAGCCGATACTGAGCTAGCCCACTGGGCTTTAATGGAAACAAACACGTGTATTTTAAACTAAAAATGAAAAAATTTAGTCCTCAACTTGCACCAGTACTTTCTAATTTAAAACGTCCATAATAATAAAATATCACATATTTATAAATATTTCTTAACATATTTTTGACAAGTAGATGCAGATATGGTGAATATTGTTGCTAACAATTGCGTCTTCATAATGGCGAATCATTGCTGATATACTGATAATAGTAACAGATGTATTGTCCCGATTGAGCAAAATTTTGAACAACAACGATATTCAAAACGTGGAGGGAGTTGAATGTCTTCTAATGTTCTGCCACACTTTTCCTCTGTCAAATACGCATGGAGAGATGCGTACGTGTGTATCACGGTGGCACGTCAACCTGCGGGTCCTCCATAAGAATCCACATTTTTCACTTTGCCTTCCATAACAGCTGGCACCTCACACGAAAACACTGACAAACTTGTTCCAAAAATTTTCAAGCGAACTACCTTTTAGTGTCTGCTTTCTCTCAAGCAAATTCATGGGCAATCGCTTTAAAGCATTTATTACAATAAACTAATATTACTTTTTATTCCCTTTGCTTTACGAATATCAGAATAATTCTGATCACGACTCTAGTATTAGACAAAACATTGCCCCCCCCCCCTGCACCGTCACCCAGAAAACAGGGGGTGTAATGTACCATTGCACCCCCCCCCCTCCCAAACCTCATCTAGTTTCGGTGTCTCTGATCTGACTAACCGCCCGAGCGAGAATCGAACTGAAGGTTACGTTACAAGCGTGGAGCTTAATTCGAACTACGCAATCAGCGAAAGGTTCTATGAAATATGTATACTTTAGCGGTTGAGAAACCCCGCGTTACTAACATTGCACGCACCTGAGCTCCGCCCACATGGACGGTCCAGGCGTCCTTGGTTGTATGCACTGTCGGAGCAGCAATGCCTCACTACCGTCAATCTCAATCTCAGGCCGCACGTGCACCGTTACCCTCAATACGTCATGCATAAAGCAACTGTCGTAATCCGTGAACCTCGACGTGTCCTCCTCTGACTACGCCGGCCCAGCTTGAAGACGTTGTTACTTTTTACTTTCAGCTATTTTTATCCTTGAGTCACCTATTTAAATAAATATAACCATGTAAGTAATAAACACAGTGCATAATATTCCGCTGCACTCGGAAGTTCGCGTCTAAGACTAAAATAAAATACATTTATCGACTAATATTCCAAAAGAGAGGTCTTTCAAAAGTGCTCAATTGACCTTGAATAGCCTATAATGGAGTTTACAAGAGCAAATAGCACAAACACAATTGTGTTTAGCACTGGGCGTTCAAAAATAATCTTACGTCAGTGGAAAAATTTACGAAATTAAGTTGAAAAAATATTGCTGTCATTAAAAAGAACGGTGTACTTGTCTCCCTTTGTTTATGGAAACGGTGTAGGAAAGCCATAAAAATTATAGATTTAATTTAACCATTCCACTATTATATTTTTCGATTCAGTCGTGATATTTAAATAAAGCAACTCTGTAAGCCTACTATTTAGAAAATCCAATTTACGACAGAATATTTAACTGTATGTGAATATATTTCGTAGTGTGAAGAACAAAGTTTATTCTTTGCATGGGTCTAACACAATACAAGAAGGAAGACTTCATGCAGTTACACATATTTATTGTATGAAAATTACAACTATCCCATTTAGTTACATACAAAAGGGAAAAATTCCTGTATAAATGCGACACCAGTGCAGCCTGGTGACAAAAAATTTAGTTGCAAAACTAAAAACATTCAGCTTCCCGATGACCCGATATCGTATCAACGACGCGTCGGGAGCCGAATTTGGGTCGTGTGTAGGCTGATAGACCGATCAAATTGGTCGAGTTCGATAATCAGGAGCTAGGGTGGTTTGGACAATTCTGACTTGAATACTTCTTTAAAATTGCGACCATAGTGCGAGGTAATCCAGAAAATCTGATGATAACAAAATCGGCAGTTAGGCGTTGCAGCTCCGAATCTATCGTCTACATTCAAAATTCAATTACACCACTCGATTGCCAAATGATGAAAGGATATGTTACGTTGAGTGAGGACGGAGAAGAAACTTGGGGGGGGGGGGGGGAGGGGGCGAGCCGCAATTTTGAGCTCGTTTCGCCGCGTCTCATAACTTCCACGTAGTATAACTTTTGACTATGAAAAGCTACGGCGCTCGTTTAGGTTTCAATCGACAGATCTCATCAAGATAAATCGATTGTGTATAAAACATTTGTGTGGCGTGGTTATGGTGAAATTGTATGCGTTTAATGTATAAAATTAAGAAAACTCAACACAATGTCGGCCTATACTCATTAAAAGTCAAGTCGAAATACATAAATCGTATACGGTTTGAAAGTGATAACCGTAAAACCCCATATGATCGAGTGAAGCGGTGCCGGGAACGTCAAATAAACATCTAGGCTTCTGAGCGCGTTAATGTAGACGTATTCACGCAAAGCAAACGGCCGTGTCCCCAACACAGCCAAATCCAATTTTTTTGTCTTCAAATTTCCAAGTTTTATCGCTATCAGTTCGCTTTGTGTAGTGCTATCGGTACGATTCCCCGAGCGCGAGTGCAATCTTTTTTCTTTATTTATAACTATATTTGTTTCGAAAATGTGATGTCAGGATATGTTTGTATGTGGTGCTGTTACCCGTCTTAAATCAATTCGTTTTACTAGTGTATGCGTGTAGTCATTAAGGCGGTTCTTAACAGCGAGGTCTTGAGAGCCAATGAGGGTGACTGAGGTGAGTTTAGAGCAACGCCGGAATGAATGGGCGGGATAAACAGGAGGTACCCGAGAAATCAGGTCGACGATCCAAATCGCATTTCCCAAATAACTCAGGGCTCTAAAAGTACTATGCCCACCCAGCAGCAGCAACAAAAACCTCGACCAAAAAAATCTAAATGGGCATTAGCAAGTAAGCAGGAAATGTGGGTCCACAAAGCCAATGCTTTACCATCCGCTAAAGAAGATGAATGGGAGGTGATTTGCAAATCAATTGATGTGCAACTTAAAGTAAATGGAGACCACCTATCAGAAAGCGATAGCCCAGAAATTGTTGTCAAGATGTCATCTTCTATGGGAAACTTACTTCATTCATATCTTTGAGCGCCCCTGCCCCTGCACCGCCACCGACTCATTATTATTTCTCACCTTCCCCCCACTTAAGTTACGCTGCTTCATTATACTCAAGTTACATTGCACCTTCCTCCTCTCCGCTAATTCAAATATCCACATCGCCCAATTCAAGCACCCCTACATATTACACCATTCCTCAATTCCAAATATATCAGGGTGACGCATCCACGTGCTCCGCAATTCCGGGTGAGGAAATCGATGATTCGAACGTGTTTTAATTTATTTTACTGACAAAAAATAATAATTAAAATGTTTGAAGACTTAATTGGAGTTCCCTTGTTGTTTTAAGATTATTGTTTTTTCTCTTCCTTTTGTTAATAAAATGAAGATCACCACGTTCCAATCCACCTTTAACTGGGAGTCGTAAAGACATTCCTTAACACAGTTGTTTTGCCGCAGTAATATTCGTGTTTTTATTCCTCAAACATGTCATAATAGCTATAATTTAAGTCTTGGAATGCGAATTTCCCAACATCGGGATAAAAAAACTCGCGTCCCATGCTGTATTATATTGCAACAAGTGACACTGTCCACACAAGTAATACTGCTCTTTCTTGTGAATGGAGCCTGTCTGTAACCTATCGTTATGCCACTTAACAACATTATTATACCAACACATACAAGTGATATCAATTATGCTCAAAAAGCCTTTTCCTTGCGAGCGAACATACTCATAGCAAGCATCATGAATGTATCTGCTGTATTGCTTACTTCTTACTGCAAAAGTATCACGCAAACTAAAACGTATTGTCCTCCCCCCCCCCCTATAGTGAGGCAGATAATTAAAGTTTAATTCAGACACACTTACATTGTGCAGAGCCTTGTAGTCCTCCTTAGTAATGTACTTGAGGGTCTCCTTTAGCTTACTGACCGATTGTACGTTCTGGGAGCCCGACGAGATGTGACACGTCAGAGATTTTTTTCTAACTACCCTATTACTAAGTGTTAAGTGCATCCCGAAGGTAGGGCGGGAGCTAATTGCGTACCAGGGTGAACCGCTTACGCCTACAAAGGTGAATCATGCAAGGAGACATGCATCGCGGCAGAGAGGGATTGGGCAGCCATGGCCAGCAATTTGGGCCATGACTACCTCCCTAAGTGTACTTATAAAAAAACTATAACTAAAAAGAGACTAGGAAAAACTGGCATAGACACCGTAAAAACCCAGCCGACAGGAAAGAACTTAAAATGATTGCATGCGTTAAATAGAAATTCTACGGGAGGAAAAAGGTTGGATATCATTCTTTATTACTTGTAGAGATGAAAAGACTAGTAGAGAAGTGAGCACTGTTCTTGAGTTGGAATGATCTTGTTCCGTCTTAACCAGAGTGATGGTCCACCCGAATTCCCGGTGGATTCCCTGAAACTAGAAAGAAGGGGAGCGAGCTGCCAGTAAGTATCAGCAGGGACGACACTTAGAGGTTTTTACATGACCAGAAGAAGACGGTAAAAGCCTGTGGAGAGAAGGAAAAATTAACCTAATCTAAATGACTAAACTAACCTAAATCACTTAGAAATAACATATGTCCTCGGGGACACATGTATTAAACCTATTGTGTTAAACCTAATGCTGTGCTACCTCGCAACAGCATGCAGCACATCGACCATCTCTTTTATACTCACCTACTGTCACAGACGTTGGGGCCGCGGTTGGCATTGAGGTTAGAGAGCTTGTTTCCCACCAAGGTGAACCGGGCTCGATTCCCGGCAGGCTCACTCCCGCGATTTTCACACGTGGGAATCGTGCCGGACGATGCCGCTGGTAGGGGGGCTTTCTTGGAGATCTCCCGCTTCCCCCGCCCTTGCATTCCGACACTGCTCTATATCCACTTTCCTCCATCCTCATCGGTTTTTAAGACCTCGCTGTTAAGAGCCGCCCAACATCTGAACTCACTCCACTACTGTCGCAGGCTGAGCAACACAGGCCCCCGCTTACAACTAAGGACTCCAGATAAAATTTCATTCTGTAAGTAATGCTAAGCTATCTTAAATTTTCGGGTACAGCGAGAACAGTTTGTTTTTCCTATGTATTTAATTTACTTGAATGGGTATGTAGGCCTACCACATTTAATGAGTGCGTGTTTTCCACCTTAATGGTATGGCATATTTTCGAAAGTATTCATGATTATATTACCAATTTTTTTTTAAAAGGAAACTGTAAGGAACTTATTTCGTTAATCTATATTTGAAGACGAAAATTTGACTAAAAGTGGCTTAAGAGCGGAAAATTTAATGAGAAGGGGAAGCCAGTACTTGCGTTTTAGTTTATCTTATACCGCGCATGAGACCTTCGTGGCTGAGTTGGTGAAGAGTTACGCTCGTATTTTTGAGGGCGAGGGTAACCGTACCCCTAATGATTGCCGAGACGCACCAGTGGCAGACAAGCGACGTGTATTCAGGGCGAGGCCTCAGGCACTTTAGAAACACGGAGACGTTTGTAAATCAGCGGCGAGTATATAGCGCCGGGGCGGAGGCTCGAAGCGAGGTCTTACTGCAGCCCGACGACGAAGACACAAGATAAAGAGGCGAAGAGATTGCCGAGTTCCACCGTAGTGAGACTACGCACGATGAGCAGCCTTCTGCAACAACATTAAAGTGATAACGAGTAGGTGAATTAAGTAAAGACTGTAGTTAACTGTATAATGGCGTGAGGTAACGTAGAGTCAGTAACTCGAGTTCAGTATTGTATTTGAATTTATGTAAGCGCTGTAAAGTTTTAAATATTGACAAAATATTTTAACGTAATAGTAAAATGAGAGTTTACCATCTGTCTACGCTTCCCCCAAATACTCTGTGCGGTAAGCCTTTAAGGCATACCGTAACAGTATCAACACCAGGTTTCATGTATGAATTCCGCGCTAGTCTTGTACTTGCGTGTAACAATTTAAAATTTTATTTAACAATAGTATCTCGCAGTGATTGTCTTCTCGCAATACATGTATCTCGAAATTACCACCTAACAGGCGTAGGGAAATTATTTTCGTTCGTCTCGTGCAGGGTCTGCAGCCGATGGCTTGCCAGTACCCGTTCTAGTACCGACTTCTGTTGGCCTTCTCGCAAACGCGGATACGCGCGCTCTAACGCATCTGACCGTGCTCAGTTAAACCGGGTTGAGTCCGTAAGTCTTACAACACCAGGCTCCAGTTCACAAGACTGTGAAATGCCCGTCATTCAACCTTTGTGGCAGTGTGTGCTGTCAAATAAAACACTTATATCTGCGACATCCTCTGGGCACAAAGCCCAGCCAACAGAAACATGACAGTCAGTACTCAGCAGCAGAGTTCTCGAAAATTGCTCTCTTGTTTCTGAACTTCGCTTCTTGCACACCAACATTAACAATTTACGATTCTTTCACTCACGCTCGTCACCAAAGAAAACTTAATTATCGCGTTTTATTATTCTTTACTTTGAAGTTATTTGCTGGTTACGTTCGTTATGTTAAGATGGTTTCTACCTGACTCTTGAATTGTTATAAACTCTTAAAATACTAAATGTATCCACAATATGTTTACATAAGAAAAGAAAACACATCCCAGGCGAGGACGAAATAGTACTTGCAAAAGGTCACTCATGATATAACTATTATTTTTGAGCCATCCAACAACGTTATAGCTTTACCTTAAAATATACTACTCGGTCACAACCGAACAACGATAGGATCCTGTATTGAACTTTGCTAAAGGCGTCCCACCATTAAAGTGCTGCTAAAAGTTCCATAGGCACACGCTTCTCGACGAGAGCACTGCACGTCATTGCGAAGCCTTGCACGTAGCGGCGTTGAGAGACATGATGCGAGTGATATTGTCGCCCTTAAGAACGCTCCTGTGCGGTGATAGCTGTACGTAGGCAACCGCCTTAATCTAAACTATTCCACGAAACAATAATTACGTGAAACGTTATACTAACTTAACTATGGCGAGTACTTCCCGTTCATTGCCTAAAAAATAAACAGAAGAATTCAACCTTGATTTTGTTTCTCTTTGATGTCAAGTACGAAATGACCAGTAACATAACTCCAATGAAAATTTAAAGCGTTGCCACCAAACGATAGAGAGAGAAAAAACGTTTATTACTAGCTCCTTGCTGCATAAAAAAATCACATTTCTTAACTATTGTATTGGGTTTTGTAACGTTCTACGGTTTTACGCTTGAAAGCTTAGCAGGGGACGGTTTTCCGACTAACTTATAACCTAACTTAAATTAACACTCGTGCCTTACCCGGAATGCGAACCCAGAGCCTCCCACACACCAGATCGGTGGTGCACCAACCGACTGCGCCACGGAAGGTCGGCACATTTCTCAACTACTTTCCCTATTACTTTTATCGGAGTTTCATCGGCTTCACTCTTCCACACGTCCAGAAGTGGGTGTCTACGCAAAGTATAATAGTGGCAGTTTACAGTTTTGTCATAAACCCTCTCCCTCCTTCGCTGTGTTTAGCTGCATCACTAAGTGAGAGAAGGTCTGGAAGAAAGAAGATGATGACTCTAACATTTTGCAAAATCGCCTTTCCCTGACATGTCAAGTTTACATAAGCACATTAGGAGTTATGTCTAATTTGGAACTTGGCAGATTTATTTAATAAAATACTTCAAATTTCATATTAACTGAGGCTAAACTTGTAACCAGTGCTATGGCCAGTAGTGATCTCCACAATCATACTGAAACAAATCTTGAAGAAAAAGGATCAAGAAAAGGGAATTTTTAAGTGATGAGGCTCATGAATAACTACCTCATATAACGAAAATGAGACAAGAGAATAAATATACTTCAGAGAGAATGTATTCTACAGAATAATTTATTCAGTTTTATTGGGACTCTCAGGAAGATTCAAAACAGCAAAAAAACTAAGTGACAAATTTCGAGTTTTGTGGCTGTATCTAGATATAGAAGAAAATCTTATCGCTAAAGCTTGCTTGTGTTTGCTCCATACGTTTCCAGAAGACTATCTGTGGACCTCAAAGAAGAACTTGTACATCTTAGATCCATTCATCGAGTTAACCTGGGGAACGAGACACTGAAACCATTGATTTATTAAATAAGATTAAAATGTTAAAACTTTATTCACTCTATCCTAATGTGTGCATAGCTATAAGGCTTTTTGTACTCTTTCTGTATCATTTGCTGGAGCTGAAAGATTATTTAGCTCTTTGAAAAGGATAAACTTTTTCGATCCAAAATGGCACACGAAAGATAGCGTGGTCATACTAAGATAGTGTGGTCCTACTATACTTGTTTTAGAATCAGAACTTGCCAGATCAATTGATTTTGCTGACATTATAAACAAGTTTGTTAAAAAAGCTAGAAAAGTTAATTTGTAACAGCAGAGAGTAGACATATGGGTCATCACTAAATTAATGTAATAAAATGTAGTGAATAGGGCGTTGTTAATTATATAGCCCGAGATATTTATGTAAATAATTATAGAAGTTATTCATTTCTTAAGTTAGTTCACATTAAAATACTTAAATTTTTCAATGTAAAATGTTTTATGTTTAACATTGGCCCTAATTAATTGTCGTTATAAAATTGGATTTATCACAAATAAGCTAGTAATTAATTAACTTCGTATTTCTGTATTTTTATGTATTTAATTTAATTTTTATTGTAAGAGTTGACTGTAATGTTCACTGTTTCAGTTCAGTCCAGCCTAACTGAAAACTTTAACTTGAAGGCAATGCATATTGAGTAGGCTATATATGTATACTATATATAGGTTTATGTAACATTAGTTTATTTATGCCCAAATCTGTTTGTCAAAATAATATTATTCTTGGATCTTAAACTCTGTAACGTAATTATATATATACATTTTCATATGTTACATTACTTACTCTGCAAAAACGATTGCATTTATTTTTCACAGTTAGATACTTAACAGATACTAAGTTAAACAAAGTTCACTAGAAACAAAGCCTACACTGTTTTGGAATAAGAGAAACAGGGGTGTAGCCAGGACCAGGGACATCAGGATCCATCACCCCCCCCCCCCCAGTGGAAATAGAAATAGAATATTTTGAAAATTATTATAAAAGTGTAAATAATGTCTATCTGTTGGTGATAGGGTGCGAAATAATCTTAATTTCCAGTCTCTTAGTGTTCGTTTGGCACCATCATTCATTTGAGTACCTGCAAAATAACTCAAATAATTTTTTCAAATATGAAATCCCTCTCTTTCCCCTCGAAATCCCCACATGAAATAAAATCCTGGCTATGTCCCTGAAGAGAAACGTAATTCAAAATACCGTAAGATTGAAATGTTTTTCTCTTACGGTAAGAGTGCTTGAAAATATTCTATGAATAATTTTTTTTAATATTTATTTCTTGCGATTTTTGCAGGGATGACGACTTTTTATTGTTTTAATTGTCTATTTTTTGGGAAAGTGGGGAAAGGAGGGGGGGGGGGGCACAGCACTCATTGCTCAGGGGCCCGGAGTTTCTCTTGGGGGGCTTGGGTGTCACACGCAGCTAAATTTTTGTACCTAAAACTGACGAATTCTTGTAGAATTACAGGCGTTTGTACAGTAACCTCTTCACAATTTGTAAATGTACTGCATTCGTTCACTTACAAGAGTAGCACTTAACGATAGAACTTTAGTATAATTATTACTGAACAGCTGAAAATATAAAAGTGATCAGCATTTCCAGGATTTCCGCTCATTCCGAGGTCACCGAAGGTCTACTGACAGCTCTGAAATAGCGTTTGTTTGGAACGCAAGTTTTCAAAGAATGTTGATAGATCACGTTAACAGCGCGTGGGGCATACATTAATACTACACACGATATTTAAAATTGCAATTAAGAAAAGACAATCCCAAGCAGCGATAATCGCCAACTTTGTGGATAAACATTTTGCGAGGGTAAGGCATTCCTGCCGACCTATATATTTCTTACGCCGTAAATTTGTTCATTTCGCAGTGGCGCAATATATCGCGTCAAAATAATTTACCACTCTGGCAAAATATTTGTTTGCCAAGTTTACAAAAAATGTATATAGGATTGCCGTTTGTTCGATTTTCAATGCTGATTTCCAAAGACTCTACGGTTTAGTAAACGGACTTTGTATTAATTTATGTTCCGCACACTCTTAACATAAATTAAATGCGCCGACACAATACGCCGAAGTTAATTATATTTTACGTTACACACAAGTTGATATTTGTTTATTCCATTGGTTTACAATAATAACAAAAAAACTACCCGATTTTAATTTTACAAGAATTTTTGTGCAATAAAACATGGAAATTTTTCGGCAATCAGTTTCCAAGCTTTCATTTGTATAATTTAAAAAAAAGAACTGTTTGTGCGGGGTGAGGTAGTATAGCGGTACCCCACTGGTGGCGCAATAGGGAGGACGTGAATTGGATTTTCAGTCCCATCATCATGATCTAGATTTTCCATAGTTTTCCGACAGTACCGATTCCATTTGGGTTGGGAAGGATAAGACAAAAAAAAAGGGGGAGGGCGAGGGTTGTATGTTTAGAAAGAGTGTGTGGGGACTTTGCTGCTTCTACTTCGGATCGTTTCAGAAATTCTCGACAGTCTTCGGCTTAATCAGATGGTTGCTTGCGTGGATTCGGATACGATGCCCGAGTGTTTTCGCCATTGGCAGTTTAAACTCTGTTTCGGTTGAGTCTGTTTTCAACTAGGGGGAGGCGCCTGGTATTTCGATTTGAACGGAACACTACATTAGCAGGTTTTGACTTATGGGATTGTATAATATGCATATTATATTTATACAATTGCTTTAAATTTATTCTGTACATAGTTATTATGTATACTACTATTTGATATATGTATATGTTTATACTTGTACATTGTCAAAAAAAATACGGCTTGTAACACTGGGGTTGCGTAGATAAGTGAAAACTGAAACGAAAATATACGGGTAATTTTTTGTCTACTTAACGACGTAAAAATTAGTCTTACGAGATCACTTTTCTGTCTGTGTGTATTTGTGTGTATGTAGTAGGTGTGTGTGTGTGTGTGTGTGTGTGTGTGTGTTGGTGTGTGCGTTCAGACGATTCATACAGGAAAATTTTATCACATCACAACTATACATCGCTGCACACTAAGGAAAGAAACAAACACGTTGCCGGGAAGTTCCACTACCGTCATGCGAAAATTTTAATGAAATTTAATAACGCACCGAAAACCAGCACTGAACGGGGAACAGTATGATAATTAGTTACAGGAGATATATATTCTCTCACAAAAACGGAGAAACCACAATGCATTGGTGACGCGCGGAGTCTTCTAGTCGTTGTCACAACGGGGCACAGTCTCCTCATTCAAAATGCATGACAGTTGAGACTGTTGAAAGTACAAAGTAGCAACGTCACCATATTTAAATTTTAAAAAAATAATTATGATACTGGAAAAGCAATACTGTTTTCAATTTTTGACGGGAATCTCAAATTTGTTCATCTCTTTTGTGCGCACTATTTTCAACAAGTGTTGCCAACACGAACCATATAAAAACTATGCGACGAACCAGCTGATTGTAGGCAATGAAAATTGTGTCATTCGTTGTGACTCTGTGTTACAAAGTTGGTGGAAAACGGCTTTATAAAAACAGAGTATATTGTCCTAAAACTAAAACTTCCAGGTAATAACTATAAAATGTAAATTAAAACTATCTGAAAATTTTATTTTTATGTCTAATTATAGTTGCAAACACTGCTCACAGTATATTAAAAATCATGGAGTAGGGACACATAAATTTTGGTTGTAAGCTGTGATGTGAAAATTAATCATTTTTCACTGAATATACGCACCTCAAAAACAGTTATCCGCCACCTGTAATTGGTCGCACGTGAATGCGCGTTACAAACAGATACGCGTCGACGTAGATACGAAGGTAATTGGGTTTAAAGGCTCGTCGACAGCGAGGTAGAGGTCATTATGGACATTGGAAGTTGCACAGGGAGGATGTATTATGGAAGGATAGGAAGGGAATTTGGCCATGGCCTTTGTTAGGGACTCGTCCCAGCATTCGTCTAGAGTGATTCCGGAAAGCCATGGAAAACCGAAATCAAGATGGCCGGACCTGGAATCGAACCCGGGTCCTACTAAATGCGGATCCATAGAGTTACCACTGCGCCACCTCGCTCAGTGACAAGCATCAAGTGTTGCTGGAAATTCTGTAGAGGCAATGTGCATTTTCATCACACAATTTTGTCCGGGCCGTAAGCAACTGAACTAAGAAATCCCGGTGGTGCAGAACATTTTTGATGTGTGCGTATATTACGTATTAAATCACTATTTTTGGCATTTTAAACTATTCTTATCACTGTAGATTCAAATATCAACAACAAATTTTGTCTTGTACAGAAAAAAAAATCAGTATAAACAGTTCTGCTCATTTTACAGTACTTGTACTGTTGTATGAATATTTTTAATATTTCCCGCTGTACAGCATTGAAACTAACGAAACTGAATAATACAATAGGACATAAAATAAAGAATAAACGCAATTTTCAGTCTTAATTTTTTATGTGAAAATTTTGACAAATCGTTGACGTAAACGATTTTGAACACAAAAGCTATTCCACCTGAAATCTTGAAATGCTTAAATGTCACGATCTTAATTTGAAATATAAATCACAGACATTTGTATAATATAGTTTAAAATTTGTAACTATACAATCGTGATACACAGGCCTACATTTCAAAATAGCGTGACTTTGAAATATCTTAAAAAAGAAAAAAGGGGGAAAAAATCTTTCTTTTGCAATTCTACATTAATGAACATTCAATATGTGTATGTTCATCGTTATAAAATTAAGTCTTTGTGCCACACTTTTTAGCATACCCTGATCTGTAAATTCAGAGGAATTTTAATTGTTCTAATAAAACGAAAAAAAATGCCAAACCAACTTAAAAAGGTGGGCACATGACTTTTGTCTTTTTTTTTTAATGTTATATTGACATCACAAGTAAATCAGCTTAATGTTATTTTGTTTTGCAGCATAACTAATTATCATTAGTTGCTCGATCTACATACACGTACTGTTAACTACAATGATCAAATCTGCAAAATAAATATGGTTTAATAAACTGTGGCAGAACTGGAAACAAAATTTTCTCAATGGGAAAGCAATCTCCGAGAAAGCTGAGGGGAAAATACACATAATAATAATGCAAAGGGGAGTGGAGATATTTGGGCGACTCTTAGCATCTAGATCTTGAGAGCCGATGAGGGTGAAGTGAGGTGAGGTGCGTATGGAGCAACGCCAGAATGCAAGGGCGGGAGAAACGGGAAATCTCCGAGAAAGCCCGCCGAACAGCGGCATCGTCAGACACGATTCCCACATGTGAAAATCCGGTAGCGACCCCGCCAGGAATCGCACCCGGTTCCTCTATGTGGGATGCGAGTAGTCTAACCACTACACCACCGCGGCCTCGATAATGCAAAGAAAGGATGAGTATGTTGGAAATAAATAAAGGTCCTTCACGTACAAAAATATCTCTTGGAACTTCATTTTACAAGACATATTCTTGGACACAAAACTTCGAAGCGTGAGTGCAAGATGCAATCGATAAGGGAAACGTGACAATTTTCTACTGCCTTCACTTCAAACGTGTCCTCCAGCATTTCAGGGAAGAAAATGTGTATTTTGTGTCAGATCCTTTTTTATGGTTATGACTATTATAAATTTGAGTTTGAACGTATTTAAAACTTTAAAATACAATAAAACTTTGGTCATCTGCATGAAGTTCATTTGAAAACGAATGGTTATGTACCCAGTAAGTTGAAACATGCATCTTTTTAAAACACATGCGATATGTCTTACATCAGTTTATAATTTATAGCAACACAATGCCACAATTTGTCTCTTATAATTTCCCCAATACAAATACATATTTAGAAAATATATTATATTTATTTATAAATAAATTATATTAGACCAGTATGATAAGAATGATGTTTTAACTCCGCGCAATGTAGAGCATATACATATGTACATGGTCGAATCACATTAGTATGACTACCTGCTAAAAGTGACATCTGCAGTGCGTAGCCCATGGTGTATGGCCCGACATGTAGGCTGGTGAAGCGGGTATATAATGCGACCGACATGCTGGCTGTAGCCTACACATTACGCTTCCTGCTGTCATTGGAAGGGAAGCGATTTAACAGAGTAGCAAAAGAGATGATCGTCGGCTTTCTGGCTAAGGGGGGCAGCATTTCGGAAACAGCGACGTTTGTGAACTGTTCGCATGTTTCTGACGTAAAGGTGTGTCGTGAGTGGACGAATGGCACCATTTGGAATAATCATTGTGGAAATTGCAGAGCTCCAAGCGCCATTGATGTCCGAGGTGAACGTCAACTACGACAGTGTGTGATGGCAACCGAAAGGCTACAGTGGAATAGCTCACTGTCCAAATGGACCAGGGGGCATTCGAACTCGTGTCTACCGCAAACAGTTCTGCGCATGGGGCTCCGGAGTAGACGGAGGGTGACTGCACCCGTGCTAACACAGGTGCATCGACGAAAACGATTGGAATTTGCTCGACATTACGGCGACTGGACCGCTGCGGTTTGACGACGGGTAGCCTTCTCCGAAGATACACGTTTTCAGCTGCGTAGAACGGATGGAAGTCCACGTATCTGGTGAGAAACGTCAGAGAACCGACAACCTACATCCATTGCTGGACGAACACAAGGCGGTGAGTGCAGTATTATGGTCTGGTGAATATTCTCGTGGTATTCTCCGACTCCCCTTTAATCCACCACTTATTGGTCGGCTCCACCGACCCCACTTCAATCCACCCGCCACTGAATTGAGTGTAAGTCCTCTTCCCGAATGGTTAAGTGGACAGTGCGGTGGTCAACACGCAACGATCTAACAATTTCAAGGGTACTAATGCGGGGATAGTCTTCAACTATTACCAACATCATTTCTTCCACTTGAGGCGACCGGCGTGTGTGGGGCCGCCCTCTTTCAACGAATGTAGTTGGCAGCACGTTTGCGCAGTCTCCTTCAGTCTCTGATCTAGGCGGCGAAATACAGTTTTACTTTTTATTCGAATGTCGCCACGCTGGATAACGGGGTTACAGCAACAGCTTTGTTGCCATAAGCACCAAGAATTAAATGCATCGCAGTATTCGTCACGTGAATACTCCATGAGACCGGTCCGGTTGTAACCAAAAACTAGTAAGATATCGTGTAGCAACTATTCAGTAAAGAAGAGCTAG
This sequence comes from Dryococelus australis, assembly GCA_029891345.1. Taxonomy (NCBI): domain Eukaryota; kingdom Metazoa; phylum Arthropoda; class Insecta; order Phasmatodea; family Phasmatidae; genus Dryococelus; species Dryococelus australis. The sequence goes on from CM056995.1 coordinate 250,080,655, forward strand.
ACCGCTTATTCGCCTTCTGCGAATGTACACAACATCGACCTATCCCAAAGGAACACATCTGTTAGTCACATGGTCAACAGTGATAAAAGTGTGAGTTTTTATCTTAATTTTTTCATAACAAGCACTATTATACACTTTTTCCAATTTTAATTTAATCAAACTGCATTGCAAATTGGTTAGGGTAAGTTCACATACGTCTCAAAACATTTGTTTACAAATCAGTTTTGTAACCTAAAATTCAAACCATGCCGTTTCCGCTAGACGTGTTGGCAGAAAAGCAGACATTGGTTGCGCGCAGTCAACGTGATCGGTCTACCTCATCTTTAGTCTGTGTTTCAAATAACCAACACCTGCACTCGCACTCCCGCCCGCAATTCCTTACATACTCTTCATTTGGAATAGATCCATGCCCGCACTCCCACTCGCTATTTACGAATATTACTTTTGTGTGTTGTTTATTGTTTTCGTTCAATTGTAGTGAACAAATCATATTAATCCTTATAATTGTGGCTACTGTTATTTTTATGCCATTTAAATAACAATTTTATTGCGATTCATGTTGAACATGATAAACAATAGCAAACTCATTATATATTATAAAGAAATATTTTTTTCACTATTGCAAACATTTACTTACAGTGAAAAATGGTTTGTTCGTTCGGCATCGTGTGGATGACGACAGTGTTCAAACGTAAATAAACAAACAATTTCCCGAGATCATGCATAGAGCATGCATCGACACACACTCGCAATATCAATATGCACTCGTGCACTCACTCTGTCATATGGAACAGCACTCTCTGACACCACTTCCGCGTGAGAGTGCGTGAGTGTGAATATTTTGACCATTTGAAACACAGCCTTAGTCTATGGTTACAACCGTATCGAACTATGAATTGCCTGGTAGGCTCTTGAAGTTGCTATTTATTAGCACTGTCACGTGCGCTAGCGTAAAATAGTTAAATTGGCCTGTACGTAATTTCGTACCCAACTCAAGTGTATAAATCACTGCTAGCCCCTCATTCCTCACATGTACTTGCAAATGGCCTAACAGTATGGTTCAACCGCTTCTTTGTATAGTGGTAGCAGTGACCAAAACACGTTCATACGCTAGATTCATGGGGCCGCTGCGACCAAACGTTGGAGGTAATACAAAATTACCCATATCTTTTCTTCACAGTTTTCGCTTTTCTACGCAACAATGGTGCTAAAATCCGCAATTTTTGTACGAGTTGTATATGCTCATAGGCAACATTATCTTCATGTTTTCCAATACTGCGACCCCTGTAAGCGCGAAAAGAGTACAGTGAGTCAAAGTGAAACTCATACACCATTGTAAAAATTTATTTAATTATGAACATAAATGTGGACACTAATAATAAGATCGCATTTTACATGTGGAACAATAAAGGTATATCATGAATCATTATGTCACCACAGGCTAGTTAGCGTATCCCTAAATTGACAAAGACGTCGCCGATTCTTTGTCGATATGTTGCTGGAGTACGTCAAAATTAAACTCTTACAGTTCTAGATGGACAGGTAAGAGGTCAGAATAAACAATGTACGTTTGTGTTTCTACGTCAACATTTAGATTGTTGTGAGACTTGTGAACTACAGACAAGTTTCAGTGTCATCATGGGGCGTCAAAGAGGGCAATATTCGAAAGAAGAAAGAGAACTGATGATTTTTCATTATAATAAAGTATAGCCCCTCCGATAAACTGGTAAATTTGTGAACATGAGTCACGAGTCTGTAAAGTGCGTTATCAACAGATATAAGAGTACACGCAGCACTGAAAACAAAAAGTAAGTAGGGGGAGGGGGGAGGTAATTTTTCTACTTCAGTGGGAGAAATGTTGGATACTAAGACAAGTGAAGAAAAATCCAGCGATTTTATTTATCCATAACTTGCTCTGATGGCTGAGGAACAAACAAGAGATCCCGTCCAGAAACTATTCGACTTATCGTAAGTAAAAGGAACAGGCATGGAAGAATAGCTAGAAACAAACAATTTATTAGCAAGAGTAATAGGAAGAAAATATTGAGCTTCTTACGGATCACATGGAAAAATATTTCGACTTTTGGAAGACAGTTTTTTTTTTAAATTAAATCCAGTGCATTCTCTTCGGACCATACGGAAGCGTTACTGTCTGGGGAAAACCAAATGAGGAGATGAAACCTGGTAATTTTTGTCCAAGTGTCAAACATGGTAGAGGTAGTATAACTGTCTTGGGGGTGCATGTCAATTGCTCAAAATGTGTATCTAAAAATACTGAAAGAATATTTACCACATTCTGCTGTAACACTGTCAAAAGGTACGTTGTCACATTTGCTAACTTTCATATTTAATGTTAATATGTTTTATTTACATGCAGCAAGTTATTATTTGTCTTAATGTAAATATACAAGTAGTAGAGGCGCACGGGTTTCATTTCACCTTTGATTGATTGAAAGAGTTAAATTGATATCAAAGGGCTATTTTAATTGATTGAAAGGGTTAAATCAAACATTGTAAGGGTTAATCAAAAAAGAATTAAATTTTAATACGATTTTAATACGATCAAAAAAGTCTTAATCCGATCAAAAATTTCTTAATCCGATCAATTTTATTGTGTATGGTTATAATTTATTTTCTTTCTTTCTTTTTGGGTGGGGGAGGGGGTATCAGGAGCTCTGTCCTATGTTGACGGTGTGGTGTCCTGGAGGCGCTGACCAGAGTGGTGGGTTGCAACGTCTTACATAGGTGGAGTGTTTAGTGCAATAGTGGGCTAAGGGTCATTTTTAAAAATAAGTTTTATAATGTTGAGGTGTTTGGAAGTATGTTGGTGGTAGGTACGCGATTTTTGCTAATATATTTAACACACGAGAGAAATTCAGAGTTTTTAAACGATTTCTAAGAGTGGCTTAAGTGTAAATGTTATGTTTTTTGGAGGATATTGCTTGTAGATGGTAGATAGGCGACTTTGAAAGATGCGATATACATGTTAAACGATCTGTTCTCGGGATGTAATTAAACATTAGAGAATTTTAGAGTGTTCTACGTATGAATAAATTCCACGCATCGAATCGGAAATTTTCAAACGACTACGTGAATGATAAGTGGAATTATGCGTGTCTTAAACATAATGTGAGTCTCGAGCTTAGAAATATAATTTACACAAGAGAGAATTTTATCTATGTGAATAACATCTGAAGTCGACAAGTGCAAACTCCGTAAACGAAATCCAGCTAGTCAGTATGAATAAATAACACATTAACAATTTCACACGATTCAGCATGTGAATACGATTTAAGCCAGACACAATCAGGTACCTGAAATATTAAAATAAGTCAGTTCGAATAATGAATGAGTAGCACTTACGTCGAGCTGTGAGTAGATATGTGTAGCACATCTGATAGGCAACTGTGTGCAAATTACGGTAAGTGTTAATTAAATTTACTGTACTTGTTAACACAAACTGTATTTTCATCTACAGAACACAGAAATTGAAAATATTATCGAAAATGCAATATATCTATACGAAAAAAAATAAGTTAACATGAAAATTTGTATTTTCCTGATAAAATACTACGTAAATTGCGACTATCACTATAGAGATGAATGAAGGTGAGATAGTTGCCAGTGAGTAGTTGTGTTCGTAAGCTCGCTGGCTGCCAAGTGTGTAGAGGCATTTGTGAAGGAGCTGATGACTAGCACGTCCATCTTCCACAAACGTTCATGAGTGACTGAAGATGGCACCAAGTGTGCAGAGAGCTTCACATCGAGAGGACTGTCTGCTTGTAAGCACACCATCCCACCCCCTCGCCAGTGCGCATCTGTGGAACCCTGAGGTCAAGAAATCAGCATTCACCCCCTTTCTCCTCCCTGCACTTCGCCAGTGTCCACTGCCCCGAGCTGGCTGCGATCGTCAAATGTTTTCGGCATTAAGGCAAGATGGTGGCAACTGCCTACTTGCGTGCACATTGGGAGGACCCTGGCTGCCCCCCTCCCGCCATGCCTATCAGAGCTGGGCCGAGTCCAGATGTATGTGACCCTGTCCAAGCACCCCTATACCTCGTACCACTCCTCTGTGAGGTCCTGGGGGCCAGTCACTCAGGCTGGCTGCGAATGTAAATTGTCGCAACTGATTCAAGATGGCGACATCTGCCTACTTGCATGCACATCGGGAGCAGGCACCCCTCCCACCATACCCTGCACGTCTCATCTTCAGAGCTGCTCCAACTCCACAATGACAGCCACCCCCTCCACTACACCCCTCAGAACGACCACCACTCTCGAAGGCGACTTTTTCTGAAGAACTCTGCTATCAATCAAGCCTGGAGTTTGCAAAAATCAGTTTAACGCTCCCCAGCATCAGCCCTGGGAATGCTTTTTCATATTTTTCGTGAGTTGGCATCCCTGCACTACCTGTTTCAAGACAATGAGCCCTCCTCTGCTAGTATTAAGAACGTGTTTTTCTAATGTTGATTTCCCTGCTTTGTGCCGCAGCCCTCTGAATGCATGGCCCGAGAGATTTGGCCCTACTCACTGTCTCTTCAACTTCATGCAAAAGGTTGAGTATATGAACAGTGGAAAAAAAATATTACAAGTCCCAGAAATCAAGTTTCCAATGTAAGCCCTAGATTTAACATTCCAAAAACACCAAATGTATATTCGAAACAAGCAAACTATGATTTGTAAAATCACACAAGACATATTTTTATTTTATTCACTCGTTAAAACAGAACTGTTTTTATAAGTAATCAAACAAGATGTATTTCATTCACTTGTTAAGAAATGCTTACTACAAGTATCCACTCATTAAAAAATGTTTTACTATCAATGCAATGAATAGGAGAGAAAAAATACATTGGGAGAGAATTAGATGGCTCTTAACATCGATGTCTTGAGAGCCGATAAGGGTGAAGCAAGAGAAGCCCTGAGTTGTGTGCACGCGCATGAGACATGGGGAAACGAGCGAGATATCCTATAAAAACCCTTGTATCAATGGTAATGGCTAACAATACATCCACATATTGTGAAATAATTTGTTTTATGCTGTGACCCACTCAGGGAGGCAAGCGTGCTAAATAATGTGTTCCCTCTCTTTTTATGTCTAACCAAAAATTTTTCAAACAGCAAAATGTATTCCATGTAACATAAAATGTATATATTTGAATTTATTTAATATTTTAACACTTCCAATGTAGGTTTAATGAAACACTATGAATACAGGTGAAAATCATGTGTTTCGGAGTTGGAAAATAGCGATTTCAACGTTATTTGTACTTTTTTTTACTAAAAGGTCCAATTTTTTGTAAATTTACGGGAAAATGGCAGCCATTTTGAACCCTAACAATATATAAGGAGAGATAAATAATTTTTTTCTCAATCTTAACTTGGTATCTGCCAAGGTCACTTCGTGTGCATGCAGGTGCATTACATTAGCATAGATAAGGATGTCAGGCATCTGGGGAGCATCATCAAGTGTAGGTATTGATAATGTGAATGATGCCAGGCATACACTACAACAACAGATGCTCATTAGTTGGTCTACTACAGCTCCAGACATCCATCACGATTACTACAACTCCAGATGCCTACTACAGCTCCAGAAGTCCATCATGATTACTACAGCTCCAGGTATCCACTACAATGCCAGATATCTACTACTTCATCTAGAACATCATCAACGCAGAATCCACAAGGCATTTAATCAGGCATGGTGCATCAAGGCCATTGCCATCACAATTGCGACTCTGAATGCATTGGAACATTCAATGCTATTTTAGCCTATGGGAAGGCTAAAACCTTATTAAGTCTAGAGTGTTCCCAACTGCAAGTGTTGCCAAAAGAATTCATAATTTGTTTTGCAGGCCACAAAATAAAATTAGTGTATCCGTTCCTGCCTGAACATTTAAAATCCGATGATATTGTATCCTATTTACCTTGTGAAGACTGTCCTTATGGCATTCCTTCCTTTGCTAATGATGAGAACTTACAGCATATGCAGAGCGATTGTATGTCGCACAGGCTGGAACAGAGGCTTGAAGCTAGAATAATTCCAGAAATAGTAATGGGCGATTCTGGAGTTGATGAAGTAGATGAGAGAGAGACTCTTTTGTAAATAGTATATAAAAATAAATTACGTCAAAATGATATACTATGCTTAGGGTTTCGAAAACTATCAAGTCAACTCCTTTCTAATTAAGGAGCTTGCCATTTCTTATGCAACCAATGCTAATGACTCTAAAGTATTATGATTAAAATATCCCATACCTTGGTATAGTTAAAAACCTGAACTTAAAATGATGTTTCGGGAACAGACTTACAAGATACATAACCTGAAATGGGACTCTGGTGACATAGTTTACAAAAAATGATTTCAATATGTAAATGATGTGTTACTCGAAGACTATCCCATATATGCTCTTGGAAAAACACAGAAGGAAAATTTATAAACTTTAACAAATGCAGAAGTAATAAATATTAGAAGATACCACGACGGTTCGAGTATTAATTCATTAGTCAAACACTATAATACAAATCACTGTGAGGAAAAAAACATTCTGCTCCCAATGTAAAAGCGAAGTTTTGAGAGATTATTTGTACCAACATCCTACCTACATATAAAGGATATTAATTTTTCCAAAAATGGTTTGTTCCAGGTAGCGTAAGATTAAAGAAAAAAAAAAAAAAAAAAAAAAAAAAGAACTTCGGCCCTGAGAAGACGTACTCTACTATTTTTCGAGGACACAAGGAAGTATGGATCCAGGCTCTAGGCAGCATATACTTTCAAACACAGATGTGTAACGGAAATGAACATTGGAATTTAGCAAAAAGTTTCGGAGAAAGCCTGTATACAGAAAGAGTGCTGTGTGATGAAGAAGAATACTGTCCTGTTTTTAATATGAGACCCGACAGCAAACTGCCCTGTTCTTCTTGGGACCTATGTTTTAAAAATTGCAGTACAGAAATAACCAAAGAACCAGGTTTTCATCAAATCAAATATAAATAGATAAGAGAATTTTACGACACCACCACAACCTTATGGACTGAAACATGTAATAATAAGGAACACATCATGCAAATACAAGGCAGTAGCAGACTTTTTAAGAGCACCATGTGGAATGTGGGACTGTGAGGTATGGAACAGTATTTTTGTGTCTAAAAATTTGATCTAAAAAAGTTGTCGTTGAAGAACTAATTTTAACTGGAAGAATATATGTATATTCTTCCAGAGAGAGAGAGAGAGAGAGAGAGAGAGAAAATCGTACAGCAGAGATCCAGTTAAGATGGAGAGGTTCAACTCATCACTTCAGTATGCCAGTTTTACACCAGGTTTCAGATGAGTGTGGTTTCGAATTGAAGATGAAGATTGTCTACTACAGATACAGATGTGCAACGGAGATGAACATTGGTGTTTCTTGTTAATCAGTCCAATATAAACTTTTAAAGAGTTCGACGTATGTTATGGGCGAAATTATTGTCCTATATAATTTACGTCCTGACAGCAAGCTACCTTGTAATGAAGGTAAACTGGAATTTGAAGCTCACAGTGGATACATCACCAAATGCAAGTCCTACAATAAAATCGAATACATTATGCAGAAGGAGTGTAGTTGCTGTTCTTATACTACAGTTTGGACAGAACAATGCAACAACAATCAACATTATACGTAAATTGGTGACCAAGAATTAACTTCTCCCTGTGGCATATGGGAATTCAAGGTTTAAAAAGCAAGAATATTTGGCAGCCTATATGAAGAAGTGTGCTTAGTATAAAATCGTCAGTCATGGCTAGGATTTTCAAGCCTACAGGTGTATACGAGGTCCTACAAATTTGATACAGAAGAGTGCTATTTAAACCATATGGTGGTCTTCTACAAGTTCATGTCTGCAACAATATAGAACATTGGTGCTACATTTCGACAACAGTCTCGCCATTCGCTTTGGTGAAGGAATAGCATGCAACGATTGTGCTGTTAGATATCTTCGCCCTGACAGTGACTTGCCATCAACATTAGAAGATTTGATGATTACCAGTCTTAGCGAGGAAATAGAAGAGGAATGAGGATATGGAGTAATCAACTACCAGCTCTCCAGACCTCACCAGGGAATCACCGTTCGTTGGAAGGAGACCTGCGATGGGGACATCCACAACTTTATTTTCGAACAAGGAGGATTAGTTTTTCCATCGATGTGAAATTTATATTTGTGTGAAGTGGCTAATTCAGAATAATGATCCCAATGTTCCCATTGTGTACAATGAAATACAAGTATATATTTTTTACTAAAGGTTTGCATTCTGTAACTTATAGCTTATTATATTCACATTTTGTTGTAAAGTAAATGTGTGAGTCAGATATTAATTTCAAATGTACGAATTCCTCTCAAGTTTTGTCAGCACATAGTAAACATAATTCTTATGATGTTACTTTAACTAACTGTAATAGTTCTGCATGTCTTATAAACCATTACAGACCTTGTGTAGTAGATCGTAAGTGTAAACTTAAGGACGAACACATTGTAACTTCATATTGTGAGGAAGAAAAATGTTTGAAACATCTTGTTTATAATACAGACACTGTTTTGCCTTATCAGTATTTTAAAGAATGTGATAATAATCTTCATATTTTATATCATTATATGAAAGACAAGTTTGGATACACATCTCATACTGGGTGTGATACATCAAAATGTTACATACATCGAGCAATAAAATTAGCAATAATAAAATCTAACACTAAAACATGTTTTAACTTTCAAATTAGAGAATTAATATACATACACTTTTCCTTGCTAAATCTTGTCAGTCAAGTGTTGAATATCATAGTTGTAACATGATGTATTTTCATCCTGATAATCATTATGTCAGTGTCAAACAATGAAAGTTGAATCTAAATTACTACCCTATGGTGCCAGAAAATTTTGCAAGAATTTACAGAAACCTGTGAAATATTTCTCATTTTAAATTAATTTACTTTCCTCTAGGAGACGAAAACAGCCATGAACTCATACAGAGCAGTGAGAACAAGAAATGTCTAGTGTTTAATATGACTGCAAACACACCTCCTCCATCTAGGATTGAGGATGTCTACTCTCATTATGTTGCATCATATCTTGATTTGGGCGAAAGCATTGTTTTACACGCCCCTACTTGTAAAGACATTAGTGTACAAACAGGCAGATTAAAATCATGGTGTAAGAAATGCTCACTCCTTGAAAGTAGAGGTCAAGAAGGGGATCTGGATCCAATTTTAAGGAAATGCGTGAAATGTTTGTTCACAGAAGTTGCTAACAGTTTATAAAAATATTTGTTTTTAAAGAGAAATTGTTGTATTTGATAGTGTTAAAATGTTTTGTCTTACCCTGTAGCTGTTTCAGAGCACGGTGTAATTTTTATAAATTAAGTTTTGGATCTACCTGTATTTTTGAAATAATTTGTATAACATGTTGTATTTGCTAGTATTAAAAAGATGTTGTAAATATATTGTGAATTCACTTGTGTTTGTTGAATATGCTAATGTTTGGAGCAAATTTTACTTGGTAGTGTTTTGGGACATCTTGTTTGATTGTGTTGTAATAAGTATGTGTAATTTGTGTATGTTTGGAGCAAAATTTATCTACTTGCTTAAATATGTTTTTGAACATAGCATGATGCTTCAGTGATAAAATGTTGTACATAAATATTGGTTCACCTTTTGTTTGTATACATTTTGTAAATAAATATGATGTAAAATGAATCCATTTGTTAAAATTGATTTACCCTATTCCTTTTTTAAAAAAGTGTACTTGTTCTGCTGCGAAAAACTATTTTCTCCTCAGAGAGGGAAAAGTACTTATTTTGGGTTTAACAAAGAGAGAGAAAGAGAGAGTGAGAGATTCTTAAATTTTCTATTAAAAGTATGTTGCATTAACAAGAAAGAGACTTGTAAAGAAAATATTCAGATTACAAACAGAACATTACTTCGCCAAAAATAAAATACCAATCAACAAAATATATTTTTGGATTTGAGAAAAAGATGTCTGCTGGAAAAAGAATTACAAATACATAAAATAAGTTGTTAAATGTCGCCTGCTTCCGTAGAGTTGTTAGATTAGGCAAGAAGGCTCTGGGTTCGAATCCCGGGTAAGGCATGGTAATATATAGAGTTTACAGGTTCGATTACAGGCTAAGACATGATTGATATAAGCTGGGTTCGAGTCTTGCTTAGATCATGTATGAATGTAATCAAGTTACTTACTTTCAGTGTTGGGTGCATATATAGATTCTGGGTTCGATTCCAGGTTAGATCTTATATGATAATAGATAATTTGTAGATCATTAACCATATTAACTAAAAGGATTTATCAATTAAATTATAAATAAATAATATTAAAAACAGGACTTCGTTCATATATGTAAAAAGAGTGTTGAATTGTAGCATTAAATTGATTTCACCTCTTAATGCAAAAAGTTCATATTGTAATGACAATTATTCATGTGAGAAAATCATTAAATAAGACTGTAATTCAAACCTATTTGCTTAAAAAGGGACAAATATACATTAAATTCAGATATAAAGGCTAAAATACATCATATCCATGCTAAATTTAAAAAAAAATCATGTGAAATCCTTTTAAATTCATTTAAATTGCATAAAACTGTATTAAAATGTCTTAAAATGTATTAATTGTCTATTTGATATCGATTTCAGGTGAATAGCATTTATTTTAATTTATGCAAGAAGGGAGGCTGATGAGGGTGTAAATGGCACCTCCCACCCACTGGAGCTCATTTGCTCCTGTGACTCCATGGAGGTAACACCTCCACTCCAGTGCGCAGACAGTCAGTGAACTGGTCCACAGTGTGTAGGTCAAGGGCACCGGCTGCCCTCTCACCTCTTGCTTGACTCTGCGGGGCTGTGCGACTGAGGGGACCCGGCTGTCTATTGTTTCTGCCGCGACAGTGAAAGCCTACCAGAGAAGGCTCCAGCAGTGTTCTCCGGAGACTGCGATCGCTGGCCCGCCCAACAATCCTGCAATGACAGTGAAAGCAACCCCCCTCACCTGGCTGCTTATTAGGCTGCCAGTTCAACTGATCTGTCAAGGGATTGCAAGTGCCTGGCTACCGACTATTATGTGATGGACTGGGGTATTGCTAATAAAACTTGACCTGGGTTCGGGTCTCATTTATCAACCACCATCTTCACTACAAGAGTTTAAGCACGTGAATATAAAAATTTAGGGTTTTCTGTATTTTGTTAAAAAAAAAATTTCATTTTCTTTTAACGTTGAGTAAATTATTATATTATAAATCATTGAATGTATATATGATTTTTGTTACAACTTTTAACAAAATCATTATGATTGAATGATTTTTCTTTAAAACTATTAGAAATCTATTAAATTTCTTTAAAACATGGTTACAAATTAATGATTAACATTTAAAATCATTACATATCAATGACATTTCTTCATTAATCCTTAGACCTGAATGAAATTTCTTTAAAAATCATTTTACACTTAAGAATATTTGTTATGTTAGGTATTTTAAAGATGTTTAGTGATGTTTAAGGGTGGATGTTTAAAGATGGGTTTTGCTTATGTATGACTGTGTTTGTTTGAGTGTGTGAGAAAAGTCGTATGAATTTAATTACAGATGTAATTTTTATTCATGTAATTCTGAGTTTATTTAGCAGAGCTGAGAGGAGAGGTAGACCGCCAGTAACTGCATCCTTTCCACTATATGGAATTGGGTCCATGTAAATAAACATGCACCTACAGCCTCTCTTTGCTATTTAAATATTTTAAAACTATGTCAAAATGCATCTAGAATGTACAACCAAGAACTCTGAGAATTTGTTTTTGGTTAGGTAGTTATGTTACTGTGATTGTGCGAGTGTGGGGGGGAAAAGTCATGTGAATTTAATTCCAGATGTAATTTTTTCATGTAGTTTTAGTTTATTTAGCAAAACTGAGAGGAGAGGTAGACCGTGTAGCTGCATTTTTGTACTATATGGAATAGGGTTCATGTCAATAACATGCACATACAGTCTCTCTTCACTGTTTAAATATTCACAAACTATGTGAAAATGCATCTAGAATGCATGGCCAAGTACTCTGAGATTTTTTTTAGTTAGGTAGTTGTATGACTGTGATTGCATGAGTGTGGGGGGAAATCATGTGAATTTTAATTAGTTTGACATAATTATAAGAAATGTTTAAGGGAGGGATGTTGTGTGTATGAAGAATGAACTATGGAACAGCTAAAGCAAGGGAAGAACTAAACTGGATACTCCTCACATATTCAGGAGGTGCATAACATTCGCTTTCAAGCTTGTTCAGTATGAGTTGACTGGAGAAGGATGTATGACAACGAATATATGAGCCTGGAGTATTTCTAATGAATTAAATTTTTTTGAAGTGTATATGATGGGGGGGGGGGGGGTTGGATAATTTAGTTATTTTTAAGATATTTCCTCTTCAAAGTTGATGAGTAAATATATATATCAAGTATTTTTTAGGTTTCAGTAAATCTTACTTCTAAAATGCATGATTGTATAGTTGTGAAAGTATTAAATGTGTATGTAGGTTTGCTTTAAGTATTGCATGTGTTTGTTTAATAGTGTTAAATGTTTGAATGTTAGACAAGTCTTTTTAATTCTTTGAATGTAACAGAGTAATTCCTCTTGCTAAAGTTTCGTTATTAAAGTTATTTTCGAAAAACTTATAAAATCCATAAAAATTTTCAATGATATAAAACAACAATGTAAAAGTTTTTGATGCTGTATTACTACTTAAAAGTTTTTGATGGTGTAGAAATTTTACAGTGTAAGATTTAAAAAATGTAAATGTTTTCCCTCACAAAAGTAATGTTTAAAGTGGGCTTAAACATATATGCAATATCGTGAGTTTAAAAATTTCTCTTTTATATTGTAAACACAGTCTGCTTGCTTTTTAAAAAATGCAAAAGCTTTGTGCTGGTAAAGAACGATGAGGGCGAGAGAGGTCGCAAAGTGTGGTCAATTCATTACTGGAGGCAGGCTGTTTGGCAAGAAATTTTGCTTTGGAGAGGCACAGAGGAGAGGAAGAGACAAGTTTTTCTTTTCCTATCCCACAGTTCATAGCAGAGATGCCTGCAAGGTCTATGCTATGATCTGGGGAGGGGGAAAGGGAGCGGGCAGGGGAAGTTATCTCTCTGTCGTGCATGCACACTAACAGGCTTTGTGTGTCAGCAGGGGAGAATGGGAAGTTGTCAGGAGGGGTAGAGTGACCATATGGTGGTATATTCGAACGATAGCTTAGTGTACTATATTTTCCCTCATTCTTTCACCTGCTTCACACTATGCACATCTCCCACCTGTGTGGTCTAAAACTCCGGCCCATCCTGCCTGCCTTGTTCCCCCTCACTGTGCATGCAGCCCATCGACTGGCCAAGATCTTGGCCCCTCTATTATGTATCTCCTCGCCTGCTATCTACCTAACTCTCATCCACATTTCAAAGTATTCGGGCTTCGCTGCCTTTTTCGTTACAGCTCTTGTTTCTGTCTTTCCCTAACAAACACAAACATTTTTTGTGGAGGATGTTAATAAAAAATAATTTCCACTTATATTGTGTGTGTATGTGTGTTACTAAGAGCATTTTCTTTTTTCAGAATGAGGGGTCACACCAGTGTAATTATTGTGGTGTTCAAACTTTTATATAGGATAAATTAAATAAAGTTTTTAGCTAGGAGTCAAAATGGGTGAGCATAAGCGATCCTGTATTGACATCTTGCTTGAAGATCTTTACGTAAGCGATTCCGATTCGGAATCGCAGACGGAAAGACAAACAAGTTGTCGAGACAGTGTCCCTTCGCCTAAGCGGACATGAGTTAATCTTTTAGAGGATGATCTCTACTTAAGCGATTCGAGCACGGATTCGCTTACGGAGAGATTGTCAAAACCAAAAGAAGCTCAAAATGTGTCCGCTTCCCCCATTCAGGAAAAGGTTGATATTTTGAATGACGACTTATTTATATCAGAATCGGAAGCCTCTTGTGATTCGGACAGTTCTCCAACCATTTTGCAACCGACTTTCTAGTCGATTAGAGATATTTCACCAAGGGAGCCGGAAAATAATTCATTTTCCGATTCCCAATCCTCAGTGGAAGTTTTGCCAGATATGACGTACCAGCTATTGGCTACGGCGTTCGCAGGAAAACTAAATGACGAGCGGATAAGTAATGATCAATTAGAGTCTAACAAGGATTTTTTTGTTCCTTTGAGAGGTGTAAGGTCCCTTTATTAAGCTTATTAATGGCATCACCCCGGCCAGTTAGATTATCTGTTTCTGTAGCGGGAAAGTATTTGAAATCCCCCACGGCAGAAGAAGGTACTACAGAGACTTTCTATTTTCAAAACAAAGCACTCCTTGTCCTCCATTCATCCTATGTGGGTTTAATACATGACGAAATATGAAGGCATTCAATTTTAGTGTAAATGTTGCACATCAGGTAAAAACAGGCTATGTGAGGACAAAAAAGGTCAAAGATAAGAAACTAAGTATAATAATAAACATTTGTCATTTAAAAACATACACTTTCCAAGATTATTTCGTTTATTATGTTGCTGTAGTGAGGAACAGTATCATTGAGTAAAATATCAAATTAAAGCTTATAAAATTATCTTTTAGTTTTACAAAATTACTTATTGTCGATTTCTGGTTTTTTTCCATAGTGATACAAAATTTAAAAAAAAAATCCTTAAGTTTTCAGTTTTCCAAGCTTTCCAGGAAAATGGTTAGACTTATGCAATAATTTGTAGGGATTTAACTAACTAGCCTCAAAAGATCTATACAATAATAAAAAGAAAAGGAAAATTGGATAAAGGAAAACAGATTTACAGCATGTTTTATGAATGCAATGGTGGCCATTTTGAAATGTCCATCGCGAAAGCGGCACAAAAGCATTTCAGTATCCCAGGACATATAGAAACACAATAAAAATTAGCCTCTTGCTTTCTTCATGAAGGAGCATACATAATATCCTAAGGGCCTCTACTATCAGGCACCACAAGGTTTTTCGCACGCGTCTGTACCACAAAGTAGGAACGGAACACCGCAGACCGACAGTCAAACACCGCAGTCAGCTGGAGCCAGCTATAACCAGAGACATACAGACTATTTACTGCCACAGCTGTCTACCTTAGTCGTATTCTGGATGGAGCACCAGAAATTGAAAATAAAAATCCAAATTAATTTTTCGTTGCACAAGTTGCTACGGAATCAGAGTTGTCACTGCTATCACCAGAAATTTTCGCTAATGTTTTGGAAGACCAGAAAGCACATGATTTTTGCTGCAATGTGTTAAATAAGCTTCAAGAAGTGACAGCTGAGCATCCACTAAGGAATTATTTTTGTACAAGTTCCGATGGAGTTTTGTTTCAATGTGGTTTGCATCAGAAGGAATTTGAAACGGAATGGAAAATTGTAGTACAAAAAAAACTACAGTAACAGCTTATAATTGGTGCACACGAGTTAGTTGGCCATGTAGGCATAAGGTACAAAAAGTTACCGTCACTGTAAGGACCCGAGACTTGTGTCAGGAATGGAAACATCCACAAGAAAACTTAGCAGGGGAAATAAGGCCTATTATTTCAGAAAATCCATTGGATTTAATGTCAATTGATCTGTTCGGTCCATTGCCACGTTCAAAGGCTGGAGTGATCTATATTTTCGTAGTAATGGATGTGTTTTCAAAATATACGAAATATGCAATAGTACATGCCAGCGCTAAGACAGTTGTAAGTAAACTGGACCAGTTCATAAAGGAAATTGGAAAACCGGTATGCATTTTATCAGACAAGGGTACACAATTTACCGGGCACTTATGGCAACAAGTTTGAGAGAGAAGGGCATTATACATACAACTACTGCACCTCGACACCCTGCAGGAAGTCCCATAGAGCATAGAATGAGAAGTTTGGGACATACACTGCGCATATTTTGTCATACCGCTCAACAAAGCTAGCGAGATAAATTGAGACAGTCGAGTTACATAATTTTTTTGAACTAAATCCAAGATATTTTATTTCTGAGAGGAGTACATATGTTAAGTGTTTTAAGTCAGGCTGTTAATACATGCCATTCAAGGGTATTTGAAAATTACCATTAAGCATGACTACTCCCTAACGGCAGCTTAGTTTAAACACTATTCTTTTCTTTGCTCATTGCCATTCAGGGTTATTTTATTTATTTGAATTATTTTTCTAGCTTAAAACCAACATATCCTTTTGCAACCAAACATTTTTTGAACATATTTTCAAATAAATAATTTACAGCTGGAATTGGCACATCTGATATCATTTTTAACATGAATAGTTATCCTTTCCTCTCCTCTACATCTTCAGTTCAAAATAATTAAACAAGTGTTTCGACATGTGTGTAGTTATGTACAATAAGTTTCACTGCTGGTGTGGCCAATACTCTGGCTATCACAACTATAGTCCATTCCCCATTGGAAGCAACTTTCTCGGAGCCCTGCTAAATATCTACTTGCAGGCCCGTTTCGTATCCTTCCGCCAAATATAAACAAACATTGCCATGTGACTGCCATGTAGCATCTGTCAAAATCAATGTTCGCATGCCATTGTGTGTGTGTACATGTGTTCGTATACTTTCGCTATACCTAAAAATAAACATTGAAATGTGACTTCTACTTTTATACCTATCAAATGGTTTTTTTTTTTTTTTTTTTTACAGCTTTTCAAAGAATTCTGTCTTAGGTCTATTTCAAAAACCATTTCGTACAAATATTCACAGTTTAGGCCTATAACATTATTTAGGTCAGCTTTATGACGTTTTAACGGTTACGTTAAATTAACATACTTGTTTTCCACGACACAGCACATTACACGTAATGCACGTTAATATTTTGCAGCGACTGTGTTAAACACTGTTACAACTGCGGGGTAATGAACTGTAGTATTTAACTTTTTGTTAGTGATGTGTTTTGGGTTATTTCTTTTAAAGGAAGGCCTCAGTTCGAATAACGAAGGGATACAGTCCAACGAAAAAGCGACATTAAAATCAAGTACGCAACTCGTGTCGCTCATTTTTTGTTATAGAAACTTAAAATATAACGGTGAACATGCACACAAATAAGCCTACCGTAACTTTTATTCCGCTCATATTTATATGTATTGCTACTTACTGCGTATTAGGTTTAATGAAATTTATTGGGGCTGGACTTGGTTATGTTGTTGATTGGTGGTAAATCACGTTACACGACTGTGTTTCAAACACCCACCAGGGCAAAGGTATAACGTTGTGATAAATAAACAGACTTGGATGTAAATAAATAACTTCGCCATAAAAACAGTTCACATTTACAACGTATAAAAAGCTAATATCAAATATTTGAAATCACGCACACACAGAGCCAGCGTATCGACCACGATGCACAAAGGCACGCCATTTCACAGACACAATGATTATCGAAACACACGTCACAGTATATTTATTAATGCCGTGGAAACACAGATTTATTACAACATCGTAATTTGCCTAGGTAGGTTTAATAAACACAACATCTACAAACACGATGTGATCATTTGAATTATTTTTTGGAGTAAGTATAATTTACGCTTCGTTTGGTAAAACAGCAACACACCATGACATCATGGCTCGCCACGTCTGCCAACTTCACTTTGTTTCTGTCCCGCCATCGTATTTAAATATATTAAAATAAGTATTCAAACATTAAAATCTCTTTTCAGTTGTAAATTACAGATTCAAAAATCATTATTTTGCTGTAATAAGTATGAAATATGCAACAATTGAAAACATGTACAATTATTTCCGTATACTAGCGAAGTGAAACTTCCCGAGTGTGAAAGAGAGAAATACAGAGAGAGAGAGAGAGAGAGAGAGAGAGAGAGAGAGAGAGAGAGAGAGTGAGAAGGGGGGGGAGAGGGAGACAGAGCGCCAAGTCTCGCTCAGCAGACAGTTGCTTAAAAGTTGCTCTCATTCGATAAAACAACACCGTACCATTACGGCCTACTCACGATATTTTCCGCTGTTATTTTAAACTGTAAAAATGAGATATGTTGCCATCGGGGCTACATAAATATTTAAATATTTCAATAGGCACCGTTTAATTTACAAATAGTATTCTAAAAAACCAGGTTAAAATAATATTTTAACTGACCATTTCTTACCGCCCGTTGCCAACACGTCGCTTCTTTCGCTGTTGTTAATTCAAATTTAAAAAGAAATAAATATTACAAGTTATAGAAGATATTAAGGTAAAGTTTCATTTATTCAATAATACAATACTCTAAAAGTTAACCACAGTGTTATATATTTGTGGAATACATGTTATTGAAAAAACAGGTTGACATATTATCCTTGGAGTGTTTTTTCAAAGGTTGATTTTCATAAGTCTCTTCCAGTCGGGAATGGACTATAGGTGGTTTCATAATTCTGCAAGTTATACCTCCAAAAACTGGAGGTGAAAATTTTATTTAATAATCTCGCTTTAAAAAGTATATATCCGGGTCTCTCTGAATATTTTATTGCTTCCTGGGTAAACTGTATTTACACTTTGCAATATACGTGCCTAGAACTACAGCAGGCTCCCACTACGCTTCGCCATTATGTGATGCACATACTGGACTTTGTACTAAACAAGTCAGCACCATGGCAGGCCCCCACCATGCTTCCCAGTTTGTCGTCGTGCGAAAAGGACTCTTCGTGCAGACCGCCCTTTCATGCCGACGAGCATTTTGAACGTAGGGGGAAACTCGACCGCAATATCGACACTTGCGACAATCAGTTAGCGATGATACTGGTCGTGGCTCCGTGGTCGTAGAGGTCAAAGGCAGCTTTGCGTATTCACAAGTCATCTTCGCGGTATGGGAACACACCCATGTGAACCGTACACTTTATACGTTTCCTCCCCATGCAATATTTTATGGCACTGCAAACGTTGCGGTTCAGTGTTAGAATAGTATGCATTAATTTCTCTAAAACGTTGGCATTTGAGCGTAAAAACGCGAAGTGCCGTTTTTTGCTTACCACGTAGGCCCACGGTAGATTACTAATCCGCATAGAGATGAGACACCAGTCTCAATTTACTGCAAAATTTGCTTCCTTCCCCAACATCACGTACCTGTTTGACCAAGGCGCCTACACGAAGACAGCAAAAGTTAACCGTTTGTGAACTTTAAAAAACGTATACAAGAGTACGAGGAAACATTCTTTGTGCCTACAACAAAAACACTTTACCTGAAATTATAATACGACTAACCTATTATCCACGTCTATGTGTAGAAAACGTTTATTGTTGACTGCAGGAAAATGCAACATGGCTAATCACGGAGTACAGATAACACACGTCCTTCGTGCCTCACGGACTGCCCGACTCTGAAAACGAGTAACTATGGTGTTTCGCACAGGTGTCGCCGAGTGGCGCTGTCATCGCGGAACGGTAGTTTGCAAGCACAGAGCCTGCGCCACGTGACGCCATTTCCGCTAAATGACAGTTGTTTTTCAAAAAATAAAATCTGGTGGAAGCTTCCACGGTTCCTGATTGGACAAGGAATTAGCGGTACCCGCTAGGGGTTATTGTAAGATTCATGGTATACATAGTCGGGAGACGGCCTCGGTAGACCAGACATGGACAGCCTGGGGTCTCCGACTTAAGCTAAGCATTTGCACCAGTAATATTGTAATTAAATAGAGTCATGGCCAATCCGGCCAGAAAAATAAAATAAACTTGATAACAGAATGCGCTTTAGATCATGGCGCAATATCTTGCACATTTATGCATTGCCTATAAATCGACATTTTTAAAAATGGTACATTTTTAGTATTTGCTGAAAAGGATAAAGAGTTTTTACCCAATAGGTTTTAGATTGGGTCCAGTTGTGACAATTTTATGATTCAGTTGTGTCCATTATGACCTTGTGCTAAATTAATGTCAAGTTACTTAGGAGAAAATTATATTTTCATGTTTTAATATTTATACACCAGAAAAATTTGTCAAAGTATCTTTTGCCTATGGTTTGGATGGCGTATTATAAAGGAATTAGTTGCAATGGACTCTGGCGCGCATGTTTATTTGGACTTTAGTAAAGTTTGATGCTATTACAATTAGCCACGTGTCATGTGCACTTGCATGAACAATCAAGATCATGAGTTTTGCCCATGTGGGACAGTATTAAACCACTTTTAAAGAAATTAGTTGCAATGCACCCTGGCGCGCATGTATATTTGGACTTTAGTACGGCTTGATACTATTACAATTAGCCACGTGTCACGTGAACTTGTATGCAGAATATGATTATTACTTTTGTCCATGTGGGACATTTAGAATACCTTTAAGATGTTTCTCAAAGTTGTCATATGCGCTGAAGTGCACATAGAAATACATTGAATTTTCAGCAGTCATAAAGTTATTCCACATTAAATTGGAGAACACTAAAATTCAGCCATATGTCTGTTTTTCCCGTTGTAATTTTGGGACAAATATGTAATTTTCAGATATAGCAAATTTGAAATGCATCGTGGTGCACATATACCTGAATTTAACAAAGGTAGTTTTAGTCAGGTTATTTTAGCTTTAAGTTGCTCACGTGTTGTGATACTGAAAAAGAAACTGTAGTACAAAAATATATTTTACAAGCTTTGTATTTTTTGTATGGTGGTATTGTGAACAATGTTTACCATATATTTTATACAAAGTAAATGAATAATCCAAGCCAAATGTTCTCTTTCCTTCTTTCGGTAATTGTAGAGTTTTCAGGACAAGAATACAGGTTTACACTCCTTTGAAGTTTGCATAGAGAAATTTGTCAATTACATAGTTATTCTTGCTTGAATTTTGGGGAGTGTTATGGCCCTTTGCCACGTCCTTGGAATAAGGGCGTTACAGGGAATAAGCACAAAACACTAGATATACTGTAGGCTATTCACGGTAAAGATAGCACTTTTTTAGTCCATTCCATCGGGCCTTAACCACTAATAAATATGTTTTATTGCAGCCTTAGACGTTAGGTTTTGAGTGTGGCGAAATGTATACACTGTGCTAATCAGCCGCATGACGAAGTTTACATTTAAAAATAGTAAAAAAAAATAAAGATTGGCTGACAAAAAATTTAGGAGTGCCTTCACAAGTGCTCATTTTACCATGAACAGCCTATACTTAATATTTGTATATACACGAACAGTGTTTCAAACCTTACTTCTTTAAGATATGGGATAGATATCGGCACCCAACTATTATAGTTTTCACTTAGTCGTTCAATAATTCATTATTCAGTAACTCGGATATTTATATTTCATTTTGGGTGTATAACTAGCACTATCCAGCTACTCTGTTGATACCGCCTCAAGATGGGGACGTGCATATTTCAGTTTCGTTTTGTCATTTCCCGCTTCACCGTACCAAATTATCCTCTGAAGCCTATACTTCGACTAGTGCCTCTTGGGATGTGTAGCATAAACATTTCAACAATATTAGTAAAAAAAAATAACAACACATAAGCAGACAAATTATAATTATTGATATTTGTTGTTCCTTAAACGTATTAATAATATCAGTAAAAAAAATTATCTTACACGCTAACAATAATTACATGTACTAATATTTCCTATTCTATAAAGATAATATTAGTACCTTACTTGTAATATTAGAAAATCAGAAAAAATGCAAGAATTGATTAAATGAAATTCTGGTAAAGTTATGTAGGTTGTTGTTGGTGGAAATTGAGTATCTGTGTCTATCAAGTGTTACTATCTGTCTTAATGTTTTCTCTATGCCACCCACAACGTTGAAAATTAGAAATGCGTTTATTACAGAAAATGCATAATTACGGTCACGTAATTATTTAGAAAGCTCACGAAAGCCACAAAGAGTAAATCATCACAAGAAACTGGCGAATATGAATAGTCAATGAGAGTAATTCCGAAGAGAAGAGACCGTAATTACATCCGATATATCTGATGACCCAAAGTCAGGAAACTATCAGTAGTAAGTTTTCTCGTTATATTTAATGTATTAATCATTATGCTAAGAATTTTGACCTATTTTCTCTCACAGTAAACAAACCAAGTAATACAATTTAAAAACACCTGTCATGAACCAAGAAATCACTTGTACTTTTGAATTACAGTCTTCTTTCATCCAGTAAAAAAATGTAAATTTCATACTAATATTACCAATATTACTAATATTACCAGTTAATACCTAGTTTTGTAATAAAACAACTAATATTATTTACATGTAATATTAGTAATTTTTCTTGTAATATTAGACATGTAAAACGAAACTTGTAGGTTTTATAATCGGTATGCAATACACTTACAAGTTAAAATGCTAATACTATCAGCTTGCACTTTATTTATCCTACAAGCTCCCGACTCACAGGCGGATCTAGAGAGCCATTAAGGAGGTGGCTTCTTGAGGATTGGATAACTGTGCATTATATTTTACATTCAAGCCACATGCTTATATACCAGTGAGAATTACATTTTAATGTTCCGTATCTATTTCAGTATTTAATAGATAAGCCATTTATACACTCTAAATCTGAATCAGTGAGAATTTCACTTTTTCAGTCAGTCGAGCGTATCTGACTGATTCAAGAGTCACTTTAGTGGGTTTAACTGATGAATCAGTAAAAAAAAAGCAAGATTTCCTTCACTTGTTGACTCAGTGACTTTTTCCACTGATTTATCTGTCATCTTTTCACTGTTTTAAGCGGTTTATTTTTGACTGATATATAAGTTAAACAGCGTGGAAAAATGACATCCAAGCAACGTTAAAAAATGGCCGTTAAACTATGTGAATCAAGTGAAATAACAACGAATAAACACTAATAAAACCAATATAAAATAGCCCTACTTTCTAAAATGTGTTTCGTCTTTCAAACCGCCATTTTATAACGTAATATGAACACTCAGCCATTCATTCCATTTTCATGTCTTTCATTTCGTTTTCATGTTATTGTCGCATCGCTCTGTTTGAAGGTTTAAACTGCATGTAATGTTATGAACAGAGTGCACTCGTAATAACTATTCGTTTGAACAATCCTAACTCTACTAATTAAACCAAGTGCGAAAAGTAAGAGCATACAATTTAAATCTTCAGCTTAGCACCCCCGCCCCCCGTCACCGTCGGGGTCCGACTGTTCTTTGTCGACGGTACACGACAAGGAGGGACCTTGCCGCAAACGCCACGTGTGCAGGTGCGAACCCTCACTCTGGAACCACATCCTGTTGCTCGCAGCTAGCGGTGACTCCTCCTGCTGGGCAGGTAGTCGTGGGGTTCATAAGCTCTACGTGATAGCTTACAAGCCGAGCGATAACGGAAATGCCTCTCCCTTGACGAGCGTTAACGCACTTTGACGGCCCGTGACGCTGTAATGCAGGTTTTGCACGACGCTAGGCACTTGCGAAACCCGTGCAAAATGGCACTCATGCTACATCTCGTGCGAGGCATATCTCGCACGAAAGCAGCGGATAGAACTTGTCCTATATTTCCAGGAGAGTTTTGCACGAAACGAGTTATTCTATAGGTCGTTTTCTGCTAAAGGCTGTTCACGATAAAGTGAGCACTTTTGAAATCAACCCTATAAAAAAGTCACTGCTCCTACCTGCATACATTTTTACGGGCGCACTGGATGATATGCGCTCAGTCATGTTGGTAACGATGGAGGGGAAAGTAGTTTTATATATTAACGTCGAACAAAAAGTGTTAAGGTACCCATTTGTGATAACTTTAGTTATTTCTGTCACTTTCTGTTCTTTTATGCATCAAAGTGTAAAGGTAAACAGATTAGTAAAATATTTACTTTTCCAAAAATTGCACAGTTTCACCTGACCGACGCATGATTAAAGTGATGTGGTCCATGGAAGTGTTAATTTTACATAAGACGGAGGAATACACAAGATGAATATAAGTAGATCATAAGCAAGGCTTTTAAAAGTGCTCAGTTTATAGTGAACAGCCAGATAGGTAGGAGAAGAGCAGCGAATGTAGCTGATGCGAAGAGGAACCAGAAGCAAAATATTAACTGTGAAAAACTCTTGAAAATTTGGTTTTGGAAATGGAGTGAAGTTTACATAGGGTTGTGAGATTGTTTGAGAAGCACAATACAGACCCTGTCTATTTAACAGCCACTACTTTCAAACAGGGCGTGTTCATGAGATTTGGTTTTTAAAATTATGGCTTTTCTGAGGCAGCTAATTTTTCCTGCGCAAGGAGGTGTTTCACTGCAAGTTTGATCTGTGGAGTTCTTTCTAATGGAATTTTCCTTATATTCTCGCATGAGATTTTTTTATGCGAGGTTTCGTACGAAATCAATAACGTGTCGTGTAAAAGTGGCTTAACGGCGTACAAGTAGACATTCATTACTCGCAAAAAATGGTTCTACAACACGGTATACTAAGTTGGAAATATAGGTAGGCCTAATCCGGAGGCACAATTTACCCATCGTATTGCCTGACAGCAGAATGGGCGGACCGGTTTCACCTCACCTGGGATTAATGGGGATTAATCAATGGATTATCGATTTGATTGAAAGGGCTAATGCTTAATCCGATTCCAATCCGATCAGAAATTGAAAGGGTTATATTTAATTGAAAGGATTAATTGATTGAAAGGGTTAAATGGATTTAAAGGGTAATTTTTTAACCGGATCACTTTCTTGGTGGGTTGCAATATCTTATATAGGCGTAGAGTTGAGCGCAAGAGTGGGTTAAGGCTAATTTCTTCGAATTTTTCTAATTTCGAGGTGTTTGTAGGGATGTTGGTAGTAGATAGTCGATTTTTACGAATATATTTAACACACAATAGAAATTCAGAGTGTTTAAACAATATCCAAGAGTGGCCTAAGTATAAATTTGATGTTTTTTTGGGGTGATATTGCTTGTAGACGGTAGATAGGCGACTTTGAAACATACCTTTTTTTGTTAAACTATCTGTTTTCGCAATGCAGGTAAACGTTACAGAATTTCATAGTGTTCTGCGTATGAATAAATTACACGCATCGAATCAGAATTTCAAACGACTACGTGAATAATAAGTGAAATTATGGGAGTCTTAAATATTACATGAATCTCGAGCTTAGAAATATAATTTACACAAGAAAGAATTTTAACTACATGAATAACATGTGATGTCGACAAGTGCAAACTCAGTAAACGAAACCCAGCTATGAAATTACACAAGGCAGAGTCTTTAAACGAGTTCTACATATGAATGAATAACATGAGAGACAAGTATAACGAACTACTGTCTTTAAATGAAATCCAACTAGTCAGTATGAATAAATAACACATTAACAAGTTTACACGTACAAATTACACATGCCTTACACGATCCAGCCTGGTGAATGTTATCTTACAGCAAAAAAAACTCTGATTACGATTTAAACCAGACACAATAGCATACGTATTTTCTGACAAGTAAGATATATAATGATAGAAAAAATCTTACCCCAAATGATATTAAAATAAGTCCATTCGATGTATGAATGAGTAGCACCTACGTCGAGCTGCTAGTAGATATGTTTAGCACAACCGATAGACAGCTGTGTTTAAATTACGGCAAAAACTCGTAAATGAAAAATTTAAAAAAAAAAAAAAAAAAAAAAGTTTATGAAATTCGCTGCAATTGTTAACACAAATGGTATTTTCATAGACTGAACACAGAAATAAATTACTTATCGCAATATTGACTAAGCAGACGAAAATTTAAATTTTCCCAATAAAATACTTTTATATTAAATCGCGGCTATCACTAGAGATGGTCCGTAGCTGCAGTAACCCCAGAGGGTGGCCTTGCCAGCCACCAAGTGTCTAGAGGTGCTGTGGTTATGAAGGAGCTGATGACTAGCATGTCTGTCTCCCACAAGCGTCGATGAGCAACTGAAAATGGTAGAGAGTGGGATAGCTGAGGTCACTTCACTCCAGAGCTCCCTACATCCCTTTTCCTCTCCCCACCAGACCACGACTGCGGTACCCTGAGGTCAAGAAATCAGCTTACACCCCCTTTAACTTCCCCACCCCTCGTCAGTGCGTGCTGCCCCGAGCTGCCTGCGATTGTCAAATGTTTTCGGTAATTACTCAAGATGGAATCATCTTACTACTTGTGTGCAGATCGGGATGACCCTGCCTGCTACCCTCACACATCCCAACCAAACACCCACCCTACCCTGCATCCATCAGAGCTGGCCCGACTCCACAATGCCAGCCATCCCTACACCCCCTATCACCTATTTGCAAGAGTGCAAGATCCTGGGGGTTAGTCGCCCATCTGTTCTCGATTGACATTTTTCTCTACTGATTCAAGATGGCGACAACTGTCTACTTTCGGGCAGATCGGGAGGACTCTCCTTGAAACCCCTAACATCCCAACAACCTACCCTACCCTGCACCACTCGGAACCATCCCAACTCCACAATGCCAGCCACCTATATGGTTAGCTCCCTGGCTTCACGTCGCCGACCCTCTGAATGCGTACCTCGAGAGATTTGGCTTAACTTGGTATGGTTTCAATCTAATACAACAGGTTGACTATATGAGCAGTGAAATTTTTTTTACAAGTCCCTGAAATCAAGTTCCTAATATAATCCCCAGAATTAACATTCATACAACATCAAATGTATATTTGAATCAAGCAAACTATGATTTGTATAATCAAGCAGAAACACAAGACTTATTTTATTTACTTGTAAAAACAGTACTATCTTTTACAAGTTTTCAAACAAGATATATTTTATTCACTTATTAAGAAAGGTTTTCTACAAGTATTCACTAGTTAAGAAATGTTTTCACTTTCAATTCGATGCATAGAATACAGAAAAATATTTTGGGAGAGATTTAGGCGGCTCTTAACATCGATGTCTTCCCAACAGCAAAAATGTATTCCGTGTAACATGAAATGTATATATTTGAATTTATTTAATATTCTAACAGTTTCTGGCATAAGTTTAATGAAATATTATGAATAAATGCAGAAATGATGTTTTTCAGAGTTGGAAAATAGCAATTTCAACATTATTCAGAATTTTTTTACTAAGAGATCCAAATACTTGTAAATTCACAGGAAAATATACTGCTATTTTTACATAATGTGAGTTGAATTTAATTTGATTTAAAAACCAGATTAATGATATTATGTTTATCTTCTTCTCCAGAATGTATCTTGAACAGAAACTCTTGTAATTTGTGTGCTTGTATGTAAAATTAAATATTTAAAATGGTTGCTGGAGTGTGTTCGGTGCAGTCATAGATTGTAGGCAAGGAGGGACAGAGATTTTGCTACCTGCCTCTGTAAAAAAGTATTCAGACTACGTTTTCTATATATTTCCCTGGGGTGTTACAAAAGTTGGTCAGCAGAGTGTTCCGTCCTGTTCCAACATTCAATTTGAATAGCCAGACTGGACGAAGGTTCTCTCAAGATACTAACCTACTGTCTTGTTTCTTTGCAAAACTTCATTCACCCATTCAGCTATGTTTGATTTTCTCCATATTTTTTTTGTAATTTCCCACTAGCCCTTCAAAGTAAGGTAGTTTTTAATCAAGTTTTAATTTAAATTATTGTAGGTCGTTTTTTAAGTCAAGTAAGCAAGAAAAAAGTTATCCTGAATTTTTAAATACAAGTCATCAGCTCACCATTACTAATAGAAACCTACTCATTTTCCTTCACTACTATTAAAACATCACCCATTATACATAAGATATTATTGAAAAAAGTTAGTGAAATGAGGTATACAAATAAATAACAAGTCACGCTATTTGTTTTTAACTTGAAAGAAAATATTTATTTAAACATTCATAATCACTTTCAAGATAGAATAAATTATACATATTGGCATTAAACATACTACATCACAACCATAAATGAAATACAAATATAATTTAGCACTAACTTCTGAAAAATGTTACATATGGAAATCATGAATGTATATAACATCACAAATTATGAAATAAATAAAAATTTTTTTGTTCATCATGTTAACATTTACATGTACAAACCAAATAGTCTTTTTAACCAAAAACTCCATCTTACATAATTAAAAATGAAAAAAATAATTGTACGATGTTCTGATACAACTTCAAATATATTCAATTACTCTATCATTTACACGTACAAGACAAA
The DNA here is from genome assembly GCA_029891345.1 of Dryococelus australis. NCBI lineage: Eukaryota > Metazoa > Arthropoda > Insecta > Phasmatodea > Phasmatidae > Dryococelus > Dryococelus australis. The sequence continues at coordinate 250,108,770 of CM056995.1, forward strand.
CAGGATTTTTAACCAAAACTACATATTACATAATTTAAAATGTCAAAAGATGTTTGCAATGAAACAAATTTACATCATTATATGATTGAAATAATAATAAAATTTCTTCAAAAACTTTCCATCATGAATGAATTTTCTTTGAAAATCGTTAGACCCGAATGAATTTTCTTTCTAATCATTACAAATCAATGAAATATAATTAAAAATCATTATGACTGAATGATTTTTCTTTAAAATCTATTAAATTTCTTTATAAATCATTACAACAAAAAGATTTTTCTTTGAAAATCATTAGACCGGAATGAATTTTCTTTAAAAACATTAAAATTAATGAAATTTCTTTAAAATCGTTACACTCAAAAGGTTTTTCTTTAAAATTGTTACATCCGAATGAATTTTCTTTATAAATCCATAGAACTTCATATTTTAAATCATTAAACTGTAAAAACTTTTCACCCTATTACAAGTTAAAAATCATTACAATATTTCAATAATGAAAAAATTTGTGAAATTATACCACGGAAGGAATCATTCATTACTGAAAATGTGAATTTTTCAATACAATTTACATCTAGGGTTAAGACCAAAGCTTAATTTACGCTTCTTAACTGGAATAACAACTATTGGTGAAGGAGGTAAGGAGATTGGGCTATAAATTATTTCTTGTGGTGATGGATTGAATACAGGCAGAGGCAGAGAAATTAATTTATCTCGAGGTTTTTCGGGTGACAATATTTTAATAGATGTCTGACTTGAAGCAGGTGATTCAACAAAATTAAAATTAAAAATTCATTTAATTCCTACAACAAATTATCATTGGTAAATACAGCTTTTGGAGAGACATTTAGAGAAGGAGCATTAAATTTAACGGTTAACAACAGGAGCAAATCGTGGGTCTTGGCAGCTGTTGCTCATTTGTTTTTCTTCTTCTTAAATATAAAGCTCCAAACTCTGTAGGGGGGAGCGCCATGGCGGATGGTGCTGCAAACTGGGAAGATGTGGATGGAGTAGCTGATGGTGCTGTGGACACTCTCTTAGACAGGGGCACCATGGCGGACGGTGCTACAAACTTGGAAGATGAGGACACTGTATCTCATGGTGCTGTGGATACTCTCATATATGGTGATAATGATGCCATCACTGGTTGCAATGTGAAGGTAAACTCCTCTTCGTCTAAAGGAGTTAAGAAACCACTTACTAAATCATCCGAACCGTTGATTAGTCTATTGAAATACTCCCAATCAAAATCATCAAGCCCTTTGTTAAAATCTTGTGTAGATAAGCCAAGAAAGTAGTCTTCATTCGACCACAACATCGCAAAGCGAACTGAACTGACAAACAACTGGAAAAATTGGAAAGGGCACAGAGGCTGAAGTCCTATTTATAAAACTTTCTAATTTCTGGGTAAAATATTCGAGAAGCCTGATTTCTCCCCTCCAACCAGAAGTCAGAAGCTCAAACACCCATTCCCCTCTCTTCCCGCACCACCAACTTTCAATATCTTCAAACCAGCACCCCCAAGCTCGGAGATATACCTCTCTGCTAAGTTCTTGGTCAGTAAAATAAATTCTGAATCATAACAAATAAATAAAGTTGAATTAATAATTCATTAAAATTGATTAGCAATGTAATAAGTATCAAATTATTTAATAAAATGATATACATATCTTATAGAAAAAAACTATTATCCATAAAAAAATCCTGCTATAATCTATTTTAAGCTTATCCAAGATTACTTTAATCTTTAAAAGAAATTTTTTTTCTTATTCACAATATATCTTTTCTAAATAAAATCATCTAATTTTATTAAATATGTTCCCATTTTTTTAAATTCATATATTGATAACCATATTTACGTTAAACATATATGGATATTTTTTCTGCTGATGTATCCTATCATGATTTAAATATTATAAAAAATTATACTTTATAAGATATTTCCATCGAATATTTCTGTACAGGTTTGTATGGGGGAATAAAAACTTGTTTTGTACAATTTGTTCATTTTTATATAAGTCTTGTTAGTATATTTTTTAATTTCTGTATATTTTCATGTGTAATGGAGCTTGCAAAGTGAATATTAATTTTTATGAAGTAGAAGACAAAATATTTTTGCATGAGAGATTTCAAACAGCTAGGAAGACATTTTGATCTTGTTAGTCTTACGGTTGAAAAAATTGTTGACCTGAAATGCCCTCCCCTCCAGGGATGGGGATGTTCTTGTTCGCTTCCTTTGTGAAAAGCTAGGCACCTGGGTTGTCTTCAGGGTATAATAAAAACCAAAATGCATTTTGCGGGTGTTCGTTTTTCTCAGACTGCCAACCTCTGAAATCTCAGTTTCTGTCGTTGGTACTATTGAAATTTAACCTTGAAGGAATGGTCACACTGCTAAGACCTTAGATCTCTAAACTCAATATTTTTTTGAGATATTGGCAAAAACTATACTTCTAAAATTTCGAAGCGAGTATAAATTACTAAGCTAATAATGTTTAATTGGAAATATTTCATGCTAATCATTTAAGTTTAAACATATATAAGATTGAACATATCTATCTTTTTCACATGGACAAACAAATTTATTTTATTTTATCTCTTATATTATATTATTTCTTTTTTTTATGTTTACATGATTACAATGACACCAAACCAAGACTCGAACCTAGATTATATCAACGAAACTTTATCTGGGATGGAATATTATATTGTTAGTTATGGAAAAGTGGCTAGAGTGCTTGCTTCCAGAACTTTTCCCTCTCTGCGGAGAAAATATTTTTAATTTCATAGCAAAACAAGTACACTTTTAATAAGGAATACGTTAAATAAATTATTTACAAAAATATATACAAACAGGGTGATCGCAAAACATAATTTTTACACTGAAGCAACATATTTAAGCAAGTAGAACAGTTTTGCTCCAATATATATACAAATTGCACATACTTATTTCAACACAAACAAGTACAAGACATCTCAAAACACAAGCTGTTTCAAAAAATTGCTAAAACTATTTATTTCCAAAATAAAGTCTAAATGGTTTACTCCAATGTGCTAATAACTTGCTGATATTCAATTTACATTTTGATTTCTGTATACACAAGCATGTGATTTCGTTGTCTTTGTGATCCATCTTTACAAAGTAGTGCATTACATACAATCAATTACTTGTTATAGTAAATTGCACTCATCCTAAATAACAGCACATGGCTCAACTAATATCCACAGGTAATTTGGGAGGAGAATCATCAGAGTCTAAGTTCACCCTAGTGAGTCCTCATTGCCCAACAACATTAATTTTGAGTTTTCCTCTGCAGAGAAAAACATTGAATTAGATGCATATGTTTTATGTGAATGTTTGAACGAAGAGCAATTGTATCCTTTTTGAGTAGCTATTAATTTTCCATTATACACACTTTCAAATGCATGCATTTACTCAAATTCACCTACATATATTTCACAATTATATAGGTAATGTTTGGAAACATCTTCAATGTTCTCGTACTCTATACATCCACTCTCCCATTTTAAACCATGGTGATGGTTAGTAGCACATCTATTCATTTGTATTTAGGAGTTAGATATTTCCAGTCAAATGGTGATTTGAAGCTGAATACAGTTGTTTGTTCTCCCATATCAGTGATAGCTAATTCTTTAATGATAATTTTTTTTTCTGCAGACTGAAATCCTTGCACATTATAAAACATCTCATCGCAGCTGTGGTTCATTGCCTACTGAATCAATTCATTATTTTCACCAGCTTATCTCTTGCATTGTAACTTGATAATCTGTTGTGAATTATAAGAGCATAAGCTTGCATATTTGCTGGATATGGTGTATTTGCAATAATTTCAATTCGTGAATCAATCATGCCATTGGTAATTCTGTCATCTTGCTTGCTGACATCAACCACAAAAAACATTCCTCTGGTTTTTATTGATTCAGGTTCTAGGATTGGTTATAATATGTTTTCTGAAACTTTGAGTACTTATCATATGGAATAAGGAATTCCCCATTGACAAAGTTCATATTTAAATCCACATAGGGGTAAGCTTGACTGTTTAGACACAGTTTAATATTTTTCATATCACAATTATCGAATACTGATCGATCAGGTTTTAAATTGTTTTGTCGATTTGTTTGAAAACAAATGACAACATATCTCAGTTTTTCAGATGAAAAACTTTATTTCACTTCCCAAATGACTTTTTGTGATGTTGGCAGTGTTGGAAAAACCTCTAAAGCCCACGATCTGAATGGAATGTCTAGATTCTTCCCTTTTTAGATAAATTTTAAAGATTTTGCATGCTCACAATGTTAATTTCAATACGTGGCATCAACAATTCCACACTGCTTAATTCAAATGTTACACCTTCCTCATTATTATCTGTATTGTATATAGCATTTAAATGTGTATTGCCAAATATAATAACTAATTCTTGTTTAGTATTTAATATGACATGCTTGTAGTCTTCAGCAAAGCCCAAGACCATACTTAACGGTAAAACAACTTTGTATTTTCCACCTGGGTTTATTTGTAGTGAGTAATAATTAGAATTGTACCACCCAGCCATAAGTCCTGCATAAATATTGTTTATAGTTCCTGAGAGATATTTCTTTATCATGGAAGTGATTCCAACATCTCCATTTAGCAGATATGCAATGCTGTCGATTAATTGAAGTATTCCATTTCTTACTAGTTTTGCAGTTGCTGGATTACTTGGATAGGCTGTCTTTTTAATTGTTCCTCTAAACCTTAAACTTGACTTCGATGGTAATGTGTAAATATCGTGATTTTATATTGAAATCCTTATTTATGAAGGAAACATGTATGGGCCTGCTCAGAATGGTTCATACATATGTATTTCCGTATAGGTGCTTGTATTTTCATAAGTGATCGGTTCTTCAACATTAAGTTTGTCTTCCATTTATATTTACAGTATATCCTAATTCTTTTAAATACAATTCGTTGCCTTGTGTTAACTCACAGGTATCTTATTTAAAGTGAGCATTTTATGTTTGCATTTATGCTTTTTTATAGTTTCTTTCTTCGAAATACGTTCCTTAATGTCATACTTCTTAAAAGAACCGCGTACATAATGTCCAAATTTAATATTGTACACAATACCCATTATGATTTTAATGTGCAAACAGAATGCAGGTGTTTATATACCTTTTTTTAAAACTGTAATTTCTTTGTTTCTTAAAGTTATAAATTTACCATCTTGATCGACAATTGTAACAACCATTTTTTAAATGCAATTCAGTATTACTGGAAGACATATCAATGTATTAGGTTTTTAAATTATTTTATATCCTGGAGCTACAGCACATGTGAATTCATATAATGTATTTGTTAGTTTTCCATTCAAATATGAACTGCCTACAATTTTACCTTTATACGACATACATTTACTGACAATATGTTTACCTGTTTTGATGAATTGTGTAATTGATTAGCTGGACATACTCTCCGCTCATAACCCAAGATATTTGCAATTGAATTGTGATAGGAGAAATCGATATCTATCTTACTATACATTGTACTAGTTAACGTGTTTGGATTTCCACGTAATTGGAAATGTACATCTTCCGTTAATGCTGGTTTAATGAATGTTTCACGATCATCCAACTCATAAGATCCTACCGGTATCACAATCTTGTATGTTTTTTTCACCAATATTAGCCATAAATATTTGGCTATGCATATCGAAGTTTGTTTGGTATGCTGTTGCAAGTAACACATTCTATTAGACTTATTTGCCATTCTCCATCTAACTCCAGTGCAGGGAAATATATACCACATGCAATTGTGGTGATTTACCACTTAATATCAACATAATTAACATATTACTAATATGTTTTACAATTACAATTACTTATATAGCCCATTTATAGCAAAAAAATGTAAACAGAAATGTCTGCAATTGATTGTATTTGGTAATTGCTCAATTTTATAATGATATATTAATTGCATATCTTAAAAATAATTGCATATTTCAATATGAGGATGTAAATCGCCAAAACTGTCGTAATACAATGATTGATTTACATTTTTAATTAATGTACCCCTATATGTTCCTTAATTTTGTTTCTAATCTAAATTAACAATCATACATTCATGAAGAGTTGGTTTCTTTGGTAAATTGTCTCTCAAGTACATACCTTGGAAATAGGGAATATCCAATTTCTTTACAAATACATTAATATCTTTGTTAATGCACATTTTGGAAGACTATTTACGACTTTCTGAATTTTTTCCACGTTTGTAGTTTTTTGTCCTTGTCCAACTTTATAGGGTACACATACATTCCTTTACCTTTTGATTTAATTGCTCTACTAATTGACGAAACCCCTTGGAGGACTGATCCAAGAGCTGTTAATGCTGGAAATAGGAATGGAATGATTCCTCCTTTCTTTGTATTTTGAATGGTTTTGCATTTTTAAGCCTAGGCCTCTCTTCACCTTTGCATGCATAACTTTATCAACAATCCAAGCTCCAAGCTTTTCGCCCGTATATGTAGATGGATTCTTCCTTATATTTGCTGCATTATCGGCTAGAATTGTATCTGCTATATGTCTTTCTTTCAAACTGTTTGTTCGATCGTAAACTATATCATGTTCTTTACACGTGTTATCCAAAGAGTTTATTCCTTGATCATTCTGTGCCAAACATTTTGCAAGTTTAGTACCTGGTCTGCAAAAATTGTATTTCAGTAAATATAATTCAAATGGTAATTTATTAATCAATGTATTCAATACACTGCATCCTTTTTTGATATGTTTAGCACAGGCCTTGGTTTTAAACTGAATGCGAACCTATATATAGACCTGCTTTAATAGTTTTACATTAATACATTATGTAATTCTGTGTAATTGTGTAGAAATGAAGGTTATAAAACAAAATGTACATCTGTCAGTAATTGCAAATATGATAGAAAAAGGAATTGAATAGAGACATGGTATTCTTTTGCCATCAAATATATATTGTATAATAATGTGATGTGTTATTTGATTTAATAAACCTTTGGGTGGGGATTGGTTGTACAATTTATTGTGTAATAAATCTCCTTGTTGATTGGATTATCATTTCATTGGATTAATGACAGCTCAATAATCCAATGTGATTAAATCCTTTTAATTGTGATATCATTCATCGTTAGTTTATCGGAATACTTTTCTGGGTTTTATAATTGTTTGTGGTAGGTAATATTTCTTTGCTTGTAATGATACAGTTCTTGGAAATTGATTAGTTTTAAGAGTTAAATACTATTCCCCACTCCAAAAACTTGTTGACGGTGTGTCCTTGGATGTTTTGACGGTGTAGAAATTTGATGGTGTAGATATTCATAAATTCCTACAGTGTTGAGTTATTCACATTATTTTAAAATTTAAAGTTTTTTCTCTCACAAAAGTAATGTTTAAAGTAGGCTTAAACTGAAATGCAATACCGTCTATGTAAAACAAATTGTTTTTGCTAGTCACAGTCTACGTGCTCCGAATGTGTAACTGGGAAAGAAAGATGAGGCCAGACAGGTTGCAAAGTACGGTGTTTAGTGGCAATGAGCTGCAGCCAGGGCATTGCGCATCATGGAGTGAAGGGTGGGAGTTCTGCAGGGGAGGGGGGCAGAGGGATGGGAAGTTCTCCCTGCTAGCCCTATTGTATAGGCGGCAGCAGCGAGCATCAGACTATGCGTGAAGGGAAAATTGTTGGACTGATGGAAGCGTGTTGGTAATCTGTAGTGGTACACAACATGGACTGCGACGTTTTTCTGGAGCATTCCATTGCCTGGCAGGCTGCATGCACATTTTCCACCTACGTACAACCCGGTTCAGCCTGGCCACGCGAAGTTAGTTCGGTACTCTAACTCCCATGCGCAATTCACCCTCATCAACTCTCAAGACCTACATTTTGACCACTCCTGCATACAGTCAATTCTCAACTATCTGCTAGCTGGTATTGTCTGTGATTCTTTAGAAAGACTCGTCCCCGAACCTTTTATAAATACAGTTGGCTTTAGTAGACTCCCTTTCCCAAATATATTTTAGAACAGATTTTTACTAAACATAAAATAATAAACTCTAGCGAGCTTATATTTTCCATATGATAGTACTCTCTAAAAATTATGGGCTAGGAAAAACTATATGTGAAATACGTATTTTTGGTTGCTAGATGAATAAATATACGTTGAATTGAAACTAAAACAACTTTTCCAAGATGTTTAACATATTTTTTTAATGGCTGAAAATAAAGTTTTAACTTGAGTATTTGCTTACAACTTGAATAAAAATACATGTTTGAAAAACGGTGTTCTTACAATGTTTAAAATTTTAGCGAGTTAAAATTATGTCTTATAGCTGTGTTGGTATGAAAATTAAACAATAATCAGTTTAAACTTAAATAAGATTGCTGGAAACAGAAATAAAGATTGCTGGAAAATCGGGAAAAAATAGTTTAGTGGAAAACTGTTTAAAGTTTTATCAGCAGGAGATGTGAAATTTTCTTTTAATTCGTTAAGAATATGTTAGGTTCTTGCCTTCCAAAATATAGGAGGAAGCCTCAGTGTCCAAGCAAAATTAACAGTTGGCTGGACAGTGGGGAAATAGTCCAGGTCAGTTCAAAATCCACTGCTGCCTTGGCCACTTTGGCCTTGAAGCAAATTTTGCTCATAGCAGAGGCAGCACTCTGTAGGCGAAGGGCTGGTAAGCAGAAGCAGGGAAACCAACACTATAAAAATGCTTTCTAAATACTGAACTGGGGGAGGGGTGTGCAGTCATGGTCTTGGAGAAGAACTCGCTTTTCGCACAAACATAGCTTCAGGAGTAGGGGTTGGAGGGTGGACAGAGGCACATTCGTCTGGACAAGGGCCGGTTCAGTGGGCGAGGGGTGGGAGGGGTGGCTACAAGCAGCCTGTTCCCGATGTGCATGCAAGTAGGCAGTTGTCGCCATCTTGAATCAGTAGAGAAAAATGACAATCGAGAACAGATGGGCGACTGACCCCCAGGATCTTGCACTCTTGCAAATAGGTGATAGGGGGTGTAGGGATGGCTGGCATTGTGGAGTCGGGCCAGCTCTGATGGATGCAGGGTAGGGTGGGTGTTTGGTTGGGATGTGTGGGGGTAGCAGGCAGGGTCCTCCCGATCTGCACGCAAGTAGTAAGATGATTCCATCTTGAGTAATTACCGAAAACATTTGACAATCGCAGGCAGCTCGGGGCAGCACGCACTGACGAGGGGTGGGGAAGTTAAAGGGGGTGTAAGCTGATTTCTTGACCTCAGGGTACCGCAGTCGTGGTCTGGTGGGGAGAGGAAAAGGGGTGTAGGGAGCTCTGGAGTGAAGTGACCTCAGCTATCCCACTCTCTACCATTTTCAGTTGCTCATCGACGCTTGTGGGAGACAGACATGCTAGTCATCAGCTCCTTCATAACCACAGCACCTCTAGACACTTGGTGGCTGGCAAGGCCACCCTCTGGGGTTACTGCAGCTACGGACCATCTCTAGTGATAGCCGCGATTTAATATAAAAGTATTTTATTGGGAAAATTTAAATTTTCGTCTGCTTAGTCAATATTGCGATAAGTAATTTATTTCTGTGTTCAGTCTATGAAAATACCATTTGTGTTAACAATTGCAGCGAATTTCATAAACTTTTTTTTTTTTTTTTTTTTTTAAATTTTTCATTTACGAGTTTTTGCCGTAATTTAAACACAGCTGTCTATCGGTTGTGCTAAACATATCTACTAGCAGCTCGACGTAGGTGCTACTCATTCATACATCGAATGGACTTATTTTAATATCATTTGGGGTAAGATTTTTTCTATCATTATATATCTTACTTGTCAGAAAATACGTATGCTATTGTGTCTGGTTTAAATCGTAATCAGAGTTTTTTTTGCTGTAAGATAACATTCACCAGGCTGGATCGTGTAAGGCATGTGTAATTTGTACGTGTAAACTTGTTAATGTGTTATTTATTCATACTGACTAGTTGGATTTCATTTAAAGACAGTAGTTCGTTATACTTGTCTCTCATGTTATTCATTCATATGTAGAACTCGTTTAAAGACTCTGCCTTGTGTAATTTCATAGCTGGGTTTCGTTTACTGAGTTTGCACTTGTCGACATCACATGTTATTCATGTAGTTAAAATTCTTTCTTGTGTAAATTATATTTCTAAGCTCGAGATTCATGTAATATTTAAGACTCCCATAATTTCACTTATTATTCACGTAGTCGTTTGAAATTCTGATTCGATGCGTGTAATTTATTCATACGCAGAACACTATGAAATTCTGTAACGTTTACCTGCATTGCGAAAACAGATAGTTTAACAAAAAAAGGTATGTTTCAAAGTCGCCTATCTACCGTCTACAAGCAATATCACCCCAAAAAAACATCAAATTTATACTTAGGCCACTCTTGGATATTGTTTAAACACTCTGAATTTCTATTGTGTGTTAAATATATTCGTAAAAATCGACTATCTACTACCAACATCCCTACAAACACCTCGAAATTAGAAAAATTCGAAGAAATTAGCGTTATCGCACTTTTGCACTCAACTTTATACCTATATAAGACATTGCAACCCACCAGTCTGGTCAGTCACCTCCAGGTCACCACCCGTCAACATCGTACGGTGCTCCTACTACCCCCCTCCACCCACCGAAAAAGAGAGAAATAAAATAAAAATAAAGGTAAAATAAAAATTAGTTCCGATTAAAAACTATCGCACTCTCTGACCATTTTTATGGTCTCTGTACTAATTTTTTAATGAGTTCTTCAGATTGTATAGTCGGGTGCAATGCTCCATAGGCAGTTGCTATACTTCACCCTTAATTAATATGGTTTGTATATGTTATAGATCACATGACACACGTTCTAATTGTCAGAATTAATTACGAGCATACAAACTTGGGCTCTCGTATTCCGAAATTATCGACTTTTCGGTGCTATATTTGGATAACTATAGTAATTTGCTTAGGAATATTTATATTTGCCTGGTCCTTGTATAAATATCTTTCATATAATGAAATAAAAAATGTTCGTGGAATATGGCCTTAAACTCACGTCGGCGCCTGTAACCTACAGGATGCGAACCGCAGGCACATCACCGCATTACTAAACACACTCGGCGCGGAGGCCTGCCTAGGTTAGCGACGTTGAGTGTTTGCGGAAATTACCATCGAGCGGACGATGATTCCGAACTCTCAGCAGCCAGGATGTTGCACCTAACTGCGCGACGTAAAACCCGACACAAACAAACACACCTTCTTCCCTCGGCGCGTCGACACGTGAGTCGCCGACGTTGAACAGAGCTGGCAACTTTTAAGAGAGTAAGTCTCCAAATCGGCATACAAATATCTCCAGAAAATCACCAGATTGTAATCTTAGTCACTTTCAAATTAAATTTAGGCAAATGACAGGCCTACACGGGAGCCTCTAAAGGGGTAAAAGTAACTGAAATACCCATGTGTTTGTACACATGGCTATCGAATACGCTATTGAAGTAGTTCAAATGAAACTTTTTCCGTTTGAATTTTTTTTAAATTTCTTACAGTGTAACTTATGGTTACGATTTGTACCTTAAAATTCCTACTCTCTGTATTCCTGTATAATGATGGGTTTTCTCCTTGGACAGCACTTTAAAAGCTAGGCCTAATGTTATAATCTGATTAATTCAAATTATATATCTTATCCTGCATGTTTCAGAGTCCCTGAAGTGATCAAGCAAGGTTTGAATTAATAAAAATATAAAATTAAAAATATAGGGCTATCGGAACTTTTGTGAGTTGAAAAGACAGAGTAGAAGAGTGAGGGGGCGAGGTTTAGCTCTTGTAGGGAATCTGGCGCCCCTGGTGCTTTAGAAAATGCCCCATACCAAAATTTAGTTTTTAGATAAATGACCTCAGTATGAATCTTAAGCTACATTGTTTTCTTGTGGCGCCTCCAAGTGAAACTTCGCGCTGCGGGGAGGGTCAAAACGCTCCTCTAGCACCCACCATTTTCCAACGCCCTGTAAATAACATATATGGCTGTAAGCAGCTGTGGCGAGTGATCCGTCGTTCTTCAAATCGCCAGATCTGCCACCAAATTTTTTATAGAAATCACTAACTTTTGGAGCTGTCACAAATATGAAATTTGGCAACCAGACCGTCTTCTGAAATAATGAGATCAGGTGAGAAAATCACTGAAGCCTGTATTCAGCACCATGCTCAGCACAAGCTCCGGTAGAAGCTTCTACGAGACCTGCTATCCGAGTCTGCATGCAAGCAGGTATAGGCCATTCACGGTTACTTCACACTTTTCTGAAGCAATGCTAAAGATCTGCTTTTGGTTACCGATTTCGTATCCTTCCGCTTCATAAAAACATCAACACTGCCATGTGCCTTCTACGTTTTAACTGTCAAATTCTCTGTTTACTTTTTTCTGCTGTTCAGAGAATTTAAGCTGTTCAAAAATGTTTTGCCATATTTCGAAAACCAATTCGTACGAACGTTCACAATTTAAGCCTAACCATATTTAAGTCAGCTTTATGATTTTTTAAGTATGTCTGTATTGACGATAGTTCTTACGGTTATTATTTTTAATAGTTAGCATATTTTTTATACACGACATAGCACATTATACATAATACCCCTTAGGCCTAATAAATTTTGCCGCGACTATTTTAAACCCTGTTATAACTGTGGAAGAAAGAACTGTAATATTTAACCTCTTGTTAGTGATATGTGTTGGATTATTTCATTAAAAGGTCGCCCTCAGTTGGAATAAAAATTAAAACGAAGGAACAATCAGTCCAACGAAAAGACACGCTTAGTTTTTGTTCTTGTACGTAGCAGCGACAAAATAAAAATATAGTGGTGAACATGCACACAAATAGGGCTACCGTAACTTTTATTTCGCACATGTTTCTATGCATTGGTACTTACCGTTTTATAAGTTAATTAATTAATTAATTTTAATTTATCTGGCTGGGCTTAATATTTTGTTGGGATTGTGAAAACATTATAATCACAGAAACGTAAGCACGTTAAACAATTGTGTTTCAAACACCTAGGGCAAAGTTACAACGTCGTTAAATAAACAGACGCGATTTAAAAAAAAAATTAATTTCGTCATAAAAACAGTTAACGGTCAAAACGTATAAATTTCGCACGTCCAATGTTTGCAATCACACACATTGGTCCAACGTAACGTAGGCAACAATACTCTTTCACACACAGCGGCACGACGCACGTTATAGTATATTTACTCCCGCCGTGGAAAACAGATTTATCACAACATCGTAACTTGCCTAAGTAGGTTTACACAACACAACGTCTACAAACTTTATGTGGTGATTATAAGTATTTTTCACAAGAAGCGAAATTAACGCTTCGTTCAGCAACACGCGTACACGCCGTGTCATTCGCCAGTCGCGACTACTGCCAACTTCGGATTTGTAACTGTTCCGCCATCACTTCTAAATGTATTAAAATAAGTATTCAAACAATAAACTCTTGTTTCAATTGTAAATTACGAATTCAGAAATCATTATTTTTGCTGTAATAAGTATGAAATATGCTAAAATAGAATAAATGTACAATTTTCCCGCTGCTACTAGCGTTGCAAAACTTCCCGAGGGAGAGAAAGAGAAAGAAAGAAAGAGCGGCAAGCTTCATTCCGCTTATTCGTTTCTTCTTCAGAAGAAGAAAAAAAACATGTCGCTAGGGCCTACGGACCATAATTTGCGCTGTTTTTAACTGTGACAACTATGTTTCCTTCGGTGCTACCTAAAAATTGAAATATATCAATAGGCAATGTTTAATTTACAAATAGCATACCAAAAAACTAGGTTAAAACAAGATTTTATCTTTGAACTATTTCTTACTAGTCGTTGCTAACACATCGCTGCTTTCGCTGTTTTTTATTTGTATTTAATACGAAATAAATATTACATGGTAAAGAGGATATTAAGTTAAAGTTTCATTTATTCCAGAATACAATATTTTAATGCCAATCACAGTGTTATATATTTGTGGTAAACAAGTTATTGGTAAAACATGTTGAAATGTTACTCCTAGGGTAATTTTTCAAAGGTTCGTTTCACAACAACCGAAGAAACCGTGAATGCACTATATGAAGGTTTCTATATACAATAAGCGCGGCAGTATGTCTACCATACAAGTTGACACGATTGCAAATTTTTTTTAATTTCACTTTAACTGTAAACATGTTCGGGGTTATTATTTGATATTAACTGTATTCTTATTTAATGGGTTTATCGCTGTTTCTCAAAATTATAACTATCGCCATTACCACACTCCACCACTATCTTTCTGATTGGCTAAACTTTCAACCTTGTACGAAACCTACCACCGAAAATCGCACACAGTCAATTACGAAAATGTCTTGAGAACAGCCAGAGTAGGTTTTATTCATGTCAGGGGCGAAGCAAGCTCGCGTGGAATGTTCCAAGGAAACTTCCATCGTATTACATGAGCTAAAGTTGTCAACTCATTGGGGAAGATATAGTCGGGGAGGAAGAAGGTTGGTGCGACGACCTGCGCGGGGTTCCCTCGCCGGTGAGACACAGTTGTGACGAGGGAGGGGGAAGTGGGGCAAGAGCGCGCTGTGACATCACCTGGAGCGGTGCTGCGAGTACGCGATCCGGAGCGACAGTGACGCGGCGGCAGCTTCCTTCCTGCGTGGCGGGAAGACATCCGCGCTCGCTCGCCGGCAAAACAAACAAAAACACGCCTCTGCGCCGCGCCGCGCAACATCTCTGGAGATGATTCAGAGCGATTGGGAGAGGAGGGGAAGGGGGGGGGCGACGACCCGCGAGGAGGCCCACAGCTGTTGGAAGGCAAGGGCCGTGTATAAAGCGGTGCGGCGGCCAGTCGTGGCAGTGCAGTGCGCGAGGTGTACGTGTGTGTAAGCTGCTGCACGTGCGAGGTAGCGACTGGCGGGACAATGGGTGGCGCGAGGCATCTGGTCAACCTCCTCCTGGGCGCCTGCTTGGCGCTCAGGGCCGGCTCCAGGCCGGCACAGCCTCCGCTACGACAGATACCTCCTGCCGAGGCGGTGAGTACTACACAGCGGTAACAGTATTATAGGCTGTTCACTGTAAAATGAGCACTTTTGAAAGCCCTGCTTAAAATCTACTTGTATGCACGTTGTGTATTCTTTCGCCGTACGTAAAATTAACGTTGCCATGTGCCTCATCGCTTTATTCATGCGTCGGTCAGGTGAAACCTTGGAATTATTAGAAAAGTAAATATGTTACAAATGTGGTCAATTTTACACTTCGATGCATTAAAAAGACAGAAAAGCGAAAGCAATAATTAAAGTAATTATAAATGGTCACCTAACACTTTTTATTCGACGTTTAGATATGGAACTAATTTCCCTCCATCGTTACCAACTTTACTGGGCGCATGTCACTCAGTGCGCCCGTTAAAATATATGCAGGTAGGAGCAGTGACTTTTTCCTAAGGTTGATTTCAAAATTGCTCATTTTATCGTGGACAGCCTTTACAAACAGTAGTACTGGGTTATATTGGACAGTTCTGTCAAACTTTCTCTGCCTCATTTTTTGTTTATGTTGCAAGAAAAATAATGGTATAGTGACACGTACCTTTTGCATGGCATTTAAGAGCTTTTGTATTTGTTTTGTGACAAAGAGTAGAGTGGGAGAGATCTGTAGGGTGCCTTTGAGCACAGTGTGGAAGAAGGGAAATTAAGTTGAAGCACCAACAGAAATGCAATTCTGTGATGTTATGGAAAATAAAGTTAGGCCTAAGTCGAAAACGTCAGATTTTCAGAACAGGCCAAAGAATGTGTGGGAGTATTCGCAAGATCATCTTATATATTATTTCATTCTGCAACAATACCCTCTATAATTAGTTCTACTGACATAACTTGGTTTTCCGTAGTGGCAACATCCATTATGTACCTGTTCTGGGACATAACTTAAATTGACCATTGCTTGACTTAGCCCTCTATTCCGTAACACCACAGAATTGCAGCACCCTGGACAAACCAACCCGGTGAATGTGTGTGTCCATCGTGTTTCCCACGTGCGAAAATCCGTGTTCGTCTCCGCCGGGAA
The DNA here is from genome assembly GCA_029891345.1 of Dryococelus australis. Classification (NCBI taxonomy): domain Eukaryota; kingdom Metazoa; phylum Arthropoda; class Insecta; order Phasmatodea; family Phasmatidae; genus Dryococelus; species Dryococelus australis. The sequence continues at coordinate 250,124,857 of CM056995.1, forward strand.
TCGCATTCGGCTCGCTGCGGTGGATGCGAGTAGCATGATCACTGCATCACCGCGGCTCTCCATTAACAGAGACTCAATTATTCCGTGTTACAATTCGGTTGGCGTCACGGAAGTATACTGTGTGTTATTTCTGGCGTGTTACATCGGACTTGCGCTCATCCGACACACTCTGAACTAGTAGTGAACTTTTGGCACGGCTAGGAGAATAACTTACGACGGTGTCAGCAGCCAGTGAAAAATATGACCTCCGTCCATGTATTTAGAAGACCGTGAGCCCCTATCTGATGCAGCAGCGAAATGTAATGGGTGTGGGTTATGATAGCCGGTGAGGGTGAAATAATGTGAGGAGCAGCGGGGGAAACGGGAGTGCCTCGAAAAAACTCGCTCGTCAACGGCAACTTCCACCACGTTCCCCACATGTGAGAACCCGGGTGATCTCTTGACGTGATATCCTTTGCGGTTTCTATTTTAAACTTATTAGTCGCAGTCTTAAACTCAAGGGGGGCATGTTTTTTCGCTTTGAGTCCATGAAACTAGGTATTTATTTGACACCAACCGTACTTGTTAAAATCAGTTTAAAAAAAGCTCACAGCAAAAATAACACTAATGTCTGTGGCAGGTGTGCTCTAGCAAAAAAAAAAAAATGGGGGGGGGGGGGGGGAGGATGTTAACACTCACCAAGTGGCGGTCTTTAGGAAGAGAGCCCATAGCAACCCGTCAGCTCCTTGAAGGGCGATGGCGAATGTGTTCCCAAGATGAAGAAGAAGCAGAATGCAAAGGGCGGGGAAAACGGAAGTTTCACAATGAAACTAGCAGGCTACTGGCAATGCCCGCTACGTTTTCCACAAGACAATTCGGGTTGACCTCGCCTGGAATAGAGCACGGATAGTTGTGGTAGGAGGCCAGTGAGCCAACCGCTCGGCCACTGGGATACCAACTCAGAAGAATAAAACTTCTAATTAACGTATGTTTGCATAGGAATATAATTATGTATTACGTACGTACGTTCTTTCCCTCTGAACAGCTACGCTAGTGCTCGAGTCTCGTCCCTCCTCGGCTGCACACTTGGCTTGATCGAGTAGTTATAATGTATGAAACACACGCTCTTTATCCTTCCCTTGTACCTCACTATTTTTAATCGACGCAGCAGCTTTCAAGGTCGTGCTAACAGTTTGGACGAAATATGTACGAGCGGGTCACATGCAAACTGAAGGTTTTTCTAACTACATATTGTCAGTAACAAAATTTAACACGAGCAGCGAAACCTCGGATGGTAATAAACATGCCAACGGAATCGAGGAGGAAATGGTGTGAAGTAGTTAAGAGAAAATGTTACAATTCTTCTCGGCTTGTCAGTGGTAGGAATACGTGCATGTTGTGAAACATACTACCATGCTAATCTCCGTCCCACCACGCCCTCGGCCAGGAAACTCAACACATTCCACACTGAAGTCGACTATGACACTCAATCACGAGGTATTTACGTACAGTAGATAAGTTTGTTGAACAGTAAAGGCGACTGAGTACCAAATGACAAAAATTAGACATATATTCCAGGTTAGGAAATAACTACCAGATTATTCGGAACTGTGTGTCAGAAATGCTCACTGTCCGTATTCAACTCTCCTGCCGCCTATTGTAATGGATCGATGGAAACGTAATACTCGTCAAAGGTCACAGTAACATGAAACTTTCACGTAATTTGCAGCTACGAGTGCCATAGGACGTGTTATAAAGCTCTGTGTAATTTACTACAACAACATTATAGAATCCACAAGATGAGGAAGGTAAAGGACGCAGATGAAGTGTGGTTAACGACGTTTTAAAGGCGCGTGAGAAGAAAACCAAGCACCTTGGGTGAACTTTCAAAGCGTAACACACAGAAGCAACTGGACTTCTGAAATATCCTGTTGATATGTCACCACAGTGAACTCCTACTCGAATGTGTTGTGGCGTGTGATGGAAAGTGGGCAGTTGTTGCACACTGATGAAACACTTAAACACTTCCCAAAACCAATCTCGAAGCCACAAAATGTCTTACTGGTGTTGGACAGCACTGGGTGTTATTATTTATTAATAGTTCTTTCCTTGCGATTAAACCATTACAGTTGTCTCATATTGTGAAGAAAATGGCAAAATACATGAACTGGAACTGTTTAAAACGTAGTCATTGCCCGTCAGTAAGTATGGTCCTCTGTTTTTGGCAGACACCGCCAAACGCCGAGACGCAAATATTACGAAACAGAAACTGAGTGAATTACCTAGGATCTGAAGTGATCCCGCATCCTCCGGAATCAGCATCATCGGACTATATTACGAGTCAGACATCTGCGAGCCTGAGATACGCGACAGAGAACGGGGGTGTCATTGACGATTCCTGGAATCCTTTAGGTAGAGCACGAGTTGGTTGGTGGAAGGGGGTGTGTGATTGAGCAGTTTAGAACATGCCACATTATGTATATAATAACAGAACACATTGTCCGGGGTGAAAACTTTTCGCTCATTTCCCTTCGTATTTTAAAAGTCTACCACTACAGTCGACGAGGGCAGTCTCTGATTTAATTATTATAACACTATACATAGGCCAGTGGATTTACTATTATCTCGTGAACCATGAACTTTGAAAATTTACCATCGCCTTGATGGACTATTGAAACAGTTTTTTTTTTTCAAGTCAGTTAGTAGTAAGGATTTCGCACTGTATTCTCAGGTTACCTGCTCCTCCTCATCCTCTTATTCCTCTTTCTCCTCATCTTCCTACTCTTCTTTTTCCTTCCCTCTTATTATTCCTCCGCTTCTTCTTTTTACTTCTCTTACTATCCCTTTTCTTCTTCCTCTTCCTCCTCCTCTTCTACTTCTCTTCTTCTCCTCCTCCTCCTCCTCCAAGAGATGTGGCCGATAGCAGGGCTGTGACTCGCAGTTATATGAGTCACTGTACATCATACGTTTATTCACCTAAGTTACTTATTGAAGCACACGATAATATAAAGAGGGACAGTACAGGAAGAGAGTTCTTCTGGGACTTTTTGTCTAACAAGAGCAATGTACGTTTTGTCAGGGAGGCGATTGAGCACCGATTGGGACTATCTTAAATTATACAGATAAGTTTACTCCATTCTAAAAATCTGTAGTTTTGTGAAATCTGGAAACTGTAATTTATTTCCGAGCAAAATGTTAATCTTGACTTAACTTTAAAGATTTACTTCACAGTTTCACAATTCACAGTTATCTCTTGTAGGTCATCTGTTTTTGCATAAAGTTTTCTCGTTTAAATTTTTTTAGTTTAAAGTGAGGCAGCCAAAATTAATTAAGGCATCAAATTCCGAGTTTGCTTGTTAGGTTTCCACGGTTACAAAGAATGCTGCCATAGTAAATCTCGTGTTCTAAGTACATAATTTCGCCACATATTGGGGCCACGGTGGTGTAGTGGTTAGACTTCTCGCCTCCCACCTAGGCGAACCTGGTTCGATTCTAGGTGGGGTTGCTCCCGGATTTTCGCATTTGGGAATCGTGCAGGATGATGCCGTTGGCCGGCGGGATTTATCGGGGATCTCCCGTTTCCTCCGCCCTTGCATTTCGGGCTGCTCCATGCTCACCTGGCATCACCCTCATCGGCTCTCAAGACCTCGATGTTAAGAGCCACTCAAATCTCTTCACTCACTCACACTCTTTCGCTACATGTGTTGCTCAATCAGCGTGCCTCTCAATTTAAAGGCATCTGAAAATAATGGTTACTTATTTTGGAGTCGATAGGAGGATTATTCGTTCACAGAAGGAAACTCTAGAAATGATTAATATTTCGTAACCGTGTTATTAAATCAATTATTTTTTTTATTATAAACATCTTAGCGTTCTGTGCTACTAGTGTAACTGAGGGGGCAAAGGGCGCTTGCAGCTATTGAACTACAATGCAATTTTTTTGGGTTAATCTTCTAAACATACGATGGAGGATTTTGTCATACAGCACGAAAAATTAACGATATTCCAAAATGCAAATATAGAAACGTTCAGAACAGGTACCATACAAACTTTGTAACTTCACTATATAAATGTTACCTAAACTAGTGTAGGAGCTACAATGAATGGACGTGAAAATATTTTTCCATTCGTACATTCATATTGCGCACCAACTTACTTTTATTTATTTTTTGTTGTTTTCCTTCATTTCACGTTGACGAAGCTCTAATGAGACCAACTTGCTAATAATTTCCTAATACGGTAAGCGAACTGAGAATCTGCCGCGGAGAGCCGGGGCGCGAACCCACGTCCCCTCAATTACAAATCGACCACCCTACCCCTGAGCTATGGAGACAGGGCTACCCACTCGCCTACACACACACAACTTTCAACCTGTGTCGAGTAAAAGGTATATATACATGATAAAATACCATAGTCATCACGTATTTTTAAAGTTGGGTTTATTGTTTTGTTATGACAGTGGGAGTTAATTGAAATGTTTCCCGTTAATTGCTCATACAAACTTTAATTTTGTTTATAAATACGTTTTACAGAACCCGTAATATTTTCGATACATATACGGCTTGAGGTTGTTACTCGGGTGTCCGCCATATTGTCTGTCGCAGTTCCGTGGGTATAGCAGAAGTTTAGAATACGTTCTGTTACCGTTTCGGGCATGCCCATGGGTACGAAAACTGTTATACCCAGAGGGGGCTGGATTGTAACCTACACGGGAGCAGAAACGATAGCGGAAAATGGGTAGGAAAACTGCTACGGAAATGGGTATCGTGTGGGACCGACTTAACCGGAAAGCGACTCCTCTGCTTCGGAAGTGGTCGCCGGAGATTATTGGATTACTGGGGAAGGCCGAGGTCGTCCCGGCCGCAAATAGGAAAACTCCGAGCTCGGAAGTCGCAGTGGAAGTGTAGGCGGCAGTGGGGCGCCATTTTCGTTCATTTCCTCGTTTATCGGGGGCACATCGCTAGCCGGGTGTAGCGCAGGTGACGATATTCTGATGTAGGCTATTCACTGTAAAAAGAGCACTTTTTGAAAGCCCTGCTTAAGATCTACTTGTATGCACGTTGTGTATTCTTCCGCCTTATGTAAAACTAACATTGCTATGGGCCTCATCACTTTATTCATGCGTAGATCAGGTAAAACGGTGAAAATAGTAGAAAAGTAAATATCATACAAATCTGGTAATTTTTATACTCCGGTGCATTAAAAAAAAAGAAAGAGAAAAAATAATTATAATTTAAGCTATCACAAATTGACCCCTAAAACTTTTTATTTGACGTTAAGATATGGAACTACTTTCCATCCATCGTTACCAACTTTACTGCGCGAATGTCACTCAGTGCGCCTATAAAAGTATATGCATACAGGGGCAGTGACATTTTTCTAAGGTTGATTTCAAAAGTGCTCACTTATCGTGAACAGCCTTTAGCCAGGTGTGACCCCTCTGTCGTGGCAACGCCCCCCCCCCACCCCCTGCTATTGTTTTCGCAACGTGCGTCAGTAGGTGTTAAGAGGGGGTGGGGGAGGGGAATTTGCCTCCCTCCGGGAAACTGGAAATTTTTTTTCTTTGAAATGTGAGACTCCAATTACAACAACCATTTATAAATTATTGGTGTTCGTAGACATTCTCTCAAGCGGAATAACAATTTTTTTTTATAACAAATAACTTATTAACGACGCAACTCCACCCCTGCTGGGAGAAGTAATTTAAGTTATTCCTGCTTTTTTCATAATTTTAGTTTGATAATTATAGTATTTTCGTTTTTAATATTATATTTTATATTCTATATTTTTAACGATAAACTAATATATTCATATCACAGGTCTCGGATGTTTGTAGCATTTATTACGCGTCAAATTCAGTTGTTAATCTCGCATTCCTCTAAAACTTGTAAAAATTGTTGTGTCTTTCTATGTTTCTTTTTGTAATATGGGTGTCATTGGAAAGTTCATGTTGTTATAACATTGTTAAATGTATGTTTTTATTGCCTAAATTGACTAAATTGACAAATCCATTGTAGTTGTTTTTACAATAATTGGATGATGAAAATAAATAAAATAAAAAACTTATTCCGAGTTCTATGATCTCTCGTGAAGATAATCTTGGTGACACTAATGGTTCCCACGATGTTACTCGGCTCCCGATAAGCAGAAAAGAGAATGAAATTCGCGCCCTCGGCGTGTGTTGGTAAAACTTATTTTCTAGGAACCTTCACGATACTTCGAAGGAAGGTACAATGAAGTGGCGCCCATACCCATGATATTGCAGTTAAGAGCGCGTGACATAATTAACGCTAAACCAGTTGGTTGAAATCTACAATTTTTTAGAAACCAGTGACTATAGAAAAACCAAGAAGGGCAACTTACTTAGCAGTTCTTGGTAACGTTATGAGCAAATATTTTGCCAGAGTGGGTTATTTCAATAAAGCAAATTTTCGCCTCGCAAATATTCTCACATTTTGATTCGACGCAAGATATTGCGCCGAAGGCCGATTCACATAGAAGTTAGTATGGGATTCATTATGTTAACTTTGCTGTAACTCTATGCCAAAATTTCGTATCAAATCTTAGATGTGGATGGATGTCTCGTCTTTTACAAGACATACAGTGCTGCCAAGTATGCTGTATCTGTGATCTGGAAAATGTATGTTTGCATATATAAACACATAGGCGTAGTAGATTATACATATTAAATAATATTACAGTGATATTTTAAAAAATTGCATTTATGTGCTAGTGATAACATTATTTCAACTAGGTTGAAGGCAATTTTGTACTTATACGTGTGCTTTAATTTATTCATAATTCATACACGCACATAAGGAATTAAATTTCCGTTGCAGTTATATGTTTTTAACACACTATAAAATCCACACGAAAGTTGGTAGAAATAAAAATGAATACATAACCATAGCAACGAAAATAATCGTTTCTTTAATGTGATTGGTTGACAGTACGTTAGGTTTACGTTATGTTGAAGTTGGATGAACTTCTGACGTGGAAAGTTTGCAAGTCACTTTTAATTTAATCTGAAAACACTGCTGTGCGTTTATAACCTGTACGTAACGACAACGCGAAGTTAACGTAACAAGTTTCGTGTTTTCAATGTGAAGCTGCTTTTAAGGAATGTTTAAGAGTCAATACACGTTGACAAAAGTGTATAGAATAGTTTTCTTCACGGTTGCCTATTGATAAAATATCGTAAAAGTAAACCACGGGCCGCGATAAAAAAATATTTCCCGTGGCACAAAGGTTGGCACGTCCAAATAACTTCGTTGGTCAGTACCAAGTTTAAAGCCTGTCTGCCACGATAACATTTTCCGTACAAGCTCGGGCTGAAGATTCCATGAGACCTTCTACCCGAACCTGCATGCGAGCAGTAATGGAAGGTTTTCTGGAATAATCTATCCAATGATACTCGTCGCCGCACAAGTAAGGACGGGCGCATTGTTATTATTTTCTTTCTGCAGCTGTGGTTCAGGAACAATTTTCATTCACGACTTCAGCATTACGTGTTCATGCACGGAGTTTTGTTGTTATAAATACTGCTTTTATATTATATAAACCGCGATGTTTACCTTGATTTTCACACAATGGAATCAGTGGATATTTTCGTGGGTTTTTATTTACTGTTTATTTGGGTTTAATAGTACTGTGTTCTTTCACAAAATAAAATAAACAAAATAATGGCCACCCTCTCTCTGATTGACTAAAATTTCGACCTAGTAGGAAATATTCCTTCGGATATTGCACACGACTAATTACGAAAGTGTTTATGAAAACGGCCAGTATAAAGCCAGTAGTCGACATTTGTTTCTTATGACTGGCGATATGTATAGAAGCTCGCATAACCTCATCCTAGCGAATCATGTTAGGTAGTGTAGGCTTACCATCAAAAGGTAGGTAGGTAGGTAGGTAGTCAGGTAGAGTTTAATTAACGTCTCGTCTTTAGCGAAGTCATTAAAGATGGAAAGTACCATCGTGAGAATAAGCTGAACTGCATTTTTACGACAGGATTTTTTTTACAGAAAAGGAGGGATGGGGGTGGAAAGCACTTTAGTGTAGTAGTCGGACTACTTCCCTCCGAACATGGCGAACCGGTTTCGATTCTGGGCGGATCAGACCCGGATTTCTGCAAGTGGAAAATGTAATGTGCGTTGCCGTTGGATTGTGGATTTTCTCGGGGTTCTTCCACCATCGCATTACATCTCTGCTTCATCTATATCTTGCTTCACCCTCAAAGGCGCTGAAGACATCGGTTATTAAGTACTAATGAATTTTCTCTCTCTATCACTCTCTTACTCACTCACACACACACACACACACACACACACACGCGCGCGCGCGCGCGCGCGCACTTCTCATTTTCTCAAGAAATAAGTACCCGCGGGCAGTCTAGTGAGCACACAGATACTATCAGTTATATTTTCAACCAAGGCAGGCGTTCTTAAAATTTTACCACTGCCTCAAATTTTCTCAAGTAGGTACTCAGTAAGGAACTTTGGCCACGTGTTGTTATAAAAACTTAAGTTGAGAAAAATTTCTACTGGTTAAAAACTGCTGAAACAGTCACGTGAATTCTGATCATCGCTTGGGTATAGTCCAATCGAGCTATCTTCAAATGCCTCACATGCAAAAAAAAAAATTACCAAAAAAAAAAAATTTCAGTATTTTCTAACATACTATTTTAACCGGTTAAGTTCATCACAGGCGCGTTGATGGGGCTATTTATTCCTCTCTAACCAAAGAGAAGATGTATTCACCTTTGCAAATGACAGTTGACCTACACCTAAAACTAATAATTAATTTTAAATCAAACTAACTGAACCTTGTGTATTTGGAAGGGCAAAATAATTACTACACAAAATAGTCTGAAGTTTTGACGAAAGTCAGAGATATAGTATATCAAATGTAAAAGTATAATAAATTATTTAAAAAATAAATAAATAAATAAAAAGCAATTAAAAATATATACGTGCAAAGTGAAAAATGGACTGTTTAATAATAGAGGCATGCATGTATGAAAATATTTGTTACGAAGAAAAGTAAATTAAAATCTCCAAAGTTTCTGTAACTTAGTAACATCTGAAAAATACCCCTCTTACTCTCTATACACATACACACACACAAACACACACACACAGATATATATATATATATATATATATAAAGCGATTACCATCCTAGTGCCACCCTCAGCAGAGGAAAAAGCACAGCTGCAGATGTGCTCCGGAGGAATTATGAGTACCGTAAACACAGGCTATAAGCGTTTCAGAAGGAAGATTTAATACTCTTTTTGCGTGTAATTTTTTTACGTCGGTCGGCGCGTGTGAGCCAGCTGTTGTGCGCTCAACGCCGCAGCCAGAAGCGCGACCGTGGCACATTTATCGACTTCATGGCCGAGACGAGAAGACCCGGGCGAGCTGCGAAAGCGTGGAGCTGATTGCAGGAAAATAGTGTCAGCTCGGTTGGGGGACCCAGATTTCCGTCCGAAGGCAACCGTAATTCGAAAAAATTAATAAATCTACTCTAACTTAGTTTAAAAAAAAAAAAAAAAACTCTTTAGGCCTACAATCTGAGTCACGAAGGAAGAGAAGATTAGTATAATGCGATACGTTGCAGGTTTAGGGGTTTAAATAAAGAAAAAAACTAAGCAGTGAGTCGTAGACTCCAGACATTATATTATCGATCCTGGTGTTTAAGTCTGACCAATGGAAAATCTTTTTATATTGTATTTGAAATCAAAACAGGAGTACGTTTTTATTTAATAGTATTTTTGCAGTCGACAATTGTTTTTAGCAGAAGGCCAACGGAAATAAATCTTGAATGTTCGTTATTTGATGTCAAAATGTAAACATATGTATGCTCCTCTGGGCTTGCCTAAACTCAAAACTTGCGAATTGATTTTTATAGTTTCCGATTATTTCTGCTGTGAAATTTAAGCTAGTAAGAAGTTTGCAATTTTATCGTGTATACTTGCAATTGAGCCAAGGCGACCGGAAAATTTCAATATTAAGTTCAACTGCTTTATGCTCAAATTTTCATTGTGTAAGCTCGTTTAATAGTTTCTTACCTCAATCGGTTACATCAAGTGCCATTGATTTTAGTTTCCGCGGAAGATCTGTCAACACAAACAAAACTAATGGTTAGTTTTTATTACTCAAATCCAAGCCCTTCCGAATCAAAAGCAAAACAGAGAATCCATTCTTCCACGTGCCCCTTTAACCCAGTCCATATTCTTATGGAAATGAGACGTGCATATTATTTTAATGCATTGTGTGATCAGGAGGATCCGTAGTTGGCTCATTTAGTTAGTCACTTTTCTCCTACTTATAAGGCGCCATTCTCTTTCACATTTTAGTGTTAGCGCAAGGGCTGTTTAGCTGTACTGTTCGCGGTGTCCCTACACTTTGAATGAACCCTTTGAAAATTCACCCTACGTGTTTCGTTGTTTCCTAAATATATAATCTATCACAAGCGTTTTATACTTCTCTTAGCATAAAATTATTTTATTTTTAGTTAAATTAAACTTTTACTTATATTCTATACATTAACTTTAATATTTAAGATATAATCGATATGATTAAAAGCAGAAGAATAACAAGCGTGTTGGAAATTTCTAATAGTTCTCATGCAAAATAGGCCCTATTATTAAACTGAGTTCTCACAAATATAGTGCGCTATGCTGTTGACCACTTGCATCCGAATTCACATCACAGAAAACTAGCTGCTGTCTCTCAAGAATATCATAAGATTTGCTAAAGGCTGTTCATGATGGATTAAGCATTTTTGAAACTATAAGCTGTTCACGGTAATTGAGCACTTTTAAGGCCCTACCTACTTTTTTGTTTCAGCAATTCTTTATCCTTTAAGTACATTTTTTAAAATAAGTATTACCATGTAAGTAATGAACACAGTGTGTCTATTTCATCGTACTCGGAAATTAACGTCTAAGGCTAAAATAAAGTATATTTATTGACTATTATTCCAAACGGGACAGTTTTCAAAAGTGCTCACTTTACCGTGAACAGCCTATACCTTTTATATATTTTGACGGGCACGCTGACTGACATACGCCCAGCAAAATTGGTAACGACGGAGGTAAAGTAGTTTCGTGTTTTCATGTTGGATTAGAAGTGTTAGGTAAACATTCGTAAATACTAAATTTGTTTCTTTGGCTTTCTGATTTCTTAATGCGTGTCAGAGTAAAGATCAGTAAATCTGTAAAATATTTTTTTTCCTGGAAAATTTACTTGATTACTTGACCGACGCATGAATAACGTGATCACGCCCATCACACTGGTAATTTTACATGTGGTGGAAGAATACACAATTTGCATACAAAGTAGATATTGAGCAGGACTTTAAAAGGTACTCAGTTCGCCGTGAACAACATATACCCGCAGTGAATAAGGTTACCTAAATTGTGCTCACGCTAACGCACAACAATGGAAGAGAATCGCACTTCCAGGTTCCTTGGTTTAATCCGCGGCCCCCACCAGAATTTAATAGCCGCGGATCGTCATGTGGGAAGAGTGGCAGACACTGCCGATGCGTGAGTGTTTTCTCATGGTTTTCCCGTTTCCTCCCCAGTCTTAATTCCGCTGCTGCCTGCTGCCAGCTTCCATCTCGTATAACCTCGCCCATTCTTCGTGCTGGCCGGAGCGACAGGCCTGTATCTCTGGAAAAACAGCTGGCTACCAACCTCCTCTCATACGCGACCCTGCCATAAGGCGGGAGCAAGATAAGGATTTACATTTACGTCTAATGAGGACAAGTGCTTAGTAACATAGACCGTTTTTAAACCTATCAAGCTAATAAAGATATGCTCCGTAAGAAACTAAAAATATTATTTCATTCCTTGCGAATTATCATAAAAAATAATTTGCTACTGGTGTAGTTCTGATCCTCCTTTTTTTGTTCGACACTTCACATTGCTAACTTTTTTCATCCCTTAAGTGCCAGATCAGATCACTTAATCATGCAATTTGATTTAAACACGCAAATGAAGTACAATGCACTTCACTATGATTGCTGTCTTTACTGTTTCACACAAAATAACTGGCTCATTCACTCACTATCGCACAGCTGGAAGAGATGCATGAAATGTTACGGATGGCATTTCCCTTAGGGACACAACACCCAATAAAACGGGATTTCTTTCGAAATTAAAATTTTAAGTGGATGAAATGTGTTTTCACTGATTCCTAAATATTGACAAATCCAAAGACGCATCGTAGTGCCTACTTATTACTTCAGATGACTAACCATACAAATGTCTAAAAATCGATGTAACGATTTTTTGGAATTCAACCTCTAAGGAGGTTTTTAAGGGGTAAAGTGTTTCTTTTTTTTCTAAAATTCCTCAATGGCCCTGAGGCTCGATTAAATATCGCTATACTCTTTGTTTTAAAAGACCTTTTTTTAAAATGCCTTAAAAATTATTTCAGGATTTTCGAAATTTAATTCATAAAGAGGTGAAACAGGGTAAAATATTTTTTTTTTTGTGGAACCCTCAGTATTTATTGAACCACGAGATATCCTGATCGCATCTATATGGGATTAAAGGGAGGTAAAATGTGTTTTCATTTATCGTCAACATATTATACTTATCCCGACGAGGTATCGCGTTGCTTTTTGCTTTGAAATCCTATTTATACAACTGCCTAAGAAGTAATTTTAAAACTACCATTCTGTAAACATTTGTGAAGGGAATATGTTTATTCAATTTTAAGTCGATAGCTTTAGAGTTAATCGACAAAATGTAAACTGTTTAATATTTAAAAACTGTTGGCATAGAATAAAACGTTACGATGTTTGAACGCTGCCTATAGAATACGTCGCAATTTTTTCTTCATGCAAGATTCTATAAATATATACAGATTACATGACATGAGGCCCTTCGATAAAATAAATAGTAGTTACTTCGCGTAACGCAAGCAGTTAAAATTGCAGTCAGAAGGCTAATAACTAGTAAATGTTCCTTGCAACTTTCACATTGCACGAAGAAAGTATTATACGTGCTGTCATCCAAGTGTACACGAGTGACTCTCATACGTATTTCTCATCTTACAAGCCTACTGCATGCATTTTGCCTCGATTTAGTCTATTTCTGTGTGCGTGGGCGCGGAGATGATCATAGAAATGAGGCAAATTTTATAGCCTTAAATGTAAGGCCTCTAAAGTGACTCGCATTGTGGCAGGCGTTAAAAAAATTAGATGGAGCCTACAATACACTCTAAACCTAAATCAGTGAGAAATGAGTGATTGATAGCCAATTCCTAACATGAAAATTAGTATAAATATCTTCACCGAGAATCAAAGAATAGATGGACAAGCACAATATTTTTTCAGGCAAAAATTTGACTGATTGCGTAAGTGGAAAGAGCGGTCAGCCAGTAGAAGAATTAAATTACGTTAATGGTACAAAAATGCATTTTCTGATAAAATCACATGCTCCCGTTGCAATCAAAAGTCAAAAATAAAAACTTATATTTTAAGTTTTTTTGCAGGGTGCTGGGCCCAAACCTTTAAATTTTTTACATTATATCCAAATTCGAGTTACTTTACGTGCCAACAGGCATCTTTGGTGTTAGGGTTAGAGCAACATTGAAAGTTGAGGGTGGAAATAATTATGATTTTTTTATTGAAGAAGTTAGTAAGAGGCGGGTGTTATGGGATATGAGAGACAAAAATTATAACATACAACGGGGACCAAAATTCATGTGACAAACTCCAGGAGATGTTTCATTGTGGAAAATAAGGTGGGTTATACATTGGCAACACTATCACGCGGTAAATAATAAGGGAGGTACGCGGTGTTGAAAACCGAATTTTCAAATGCATAAAATGTAAGTATTGCAGGAAGTACTTGTGCTGGAACGACCAAAATAGGAATGGCGTTTCACGAATTGGAGATCGTAAATCTGTGTAAAACTAGTTGGTCAAATCGTCTTCCTTCACTGCGTAAGGGTAGTTGCCCTCTTTTCGCAGGGCATTTTGGAACACTAGGGGGTAACGAGAAAGTCGAGGCACATTATGACTGACCATAGTACAATGAAGACGAAAGGTCTTCTTGTCTGAACTCGCTCGGTGAACTGTTTTCGAGAAAACGCCACCCAAAGTTTTGAAGGTGCGGTGTAGCCCTGCGGTAGTAGGCAGCACATCTGCCACCCGCGCCACGCTACGTGAATGTACATCCACATGTAATGGTTAATCTAAATGAGGACAAGCATAGGGGCCAAGGAATGGAGTGCAAATTGGAGTATTCCATGACACATGCGTATGTAACACGAATTTATTAATGGCAGCATTTACAACTAGTTGAATGGTCGTTCCCCAACTTCAATACACATGTGTCAACAGCGGATATGTTGGCTTGGAACCGAGCATAAATGTCTGGTATGGTGCGTACAGAATCAAATGCGGCTATCACACGTGCAACAGGCTTCTCGTAGACCAGGTAATTGACATGACCACATAAAATAATACAGCGGAGTCAGGTCTGGAGATCGGGCCTGCCAATGGATGGGCCCACCTCTACCAACTCAACTGCCTGGAAATGTGAAGTAAATATGGCGGCATGCGGTAGCAGATAAATGTGGTGGTGCCCTATCATGCTGAAACCACATGGTGTGGCGAATTGCAAGAAGAACTTCTTTGAGCAACACCGGGAATACCTCCTGCAGGAAAATCAGATATCGGGTTCCATTGAGGCAGCTGGGTAGGCCCTAACAAGTGATTGTTGACAATGTCGGCCCACATGTTGACACTGTAGCGCACTTAGTTGCCCATTAGGTGCGTGCGGTAGGGATCAGCGTGCGCCCAGACATGACTGTTCCTCCTGTTGAAGATTCCAGCCCTGGTGAAATGGGCCTTAACTGTGAAGAGCACAGTTGATGTGAAGTTTGAACACACATTGTTTTCTTGGAGGAACCATTCGCAGAATGTAACACGTGTCAATCACGTTCGCTAAGAACGTGGTCCTTCCTTGCGTGGTAGGGGTGCATACGATTCTCGTGCAGAACTCGCAGGATTGTTGAATGGATAACGCCCACTCCGCGACCCACAGCCAGTGAGCTAACATACTGTTCCTGCTACACACGGCGAAGGACATCCTCGTCAAATGCCGCCGTTCGCCTTGTCCGTGTTGCTCCAGCATTCGGTCTCGTCACTATCGTTGAGCCTTCATCCCGCAATATCATATGGAGCCGTACAAATGTCGCACCGGAGTGTTGACGTCTCACTGGGTAGCGCAGCCGGTGCAGCTCCAATACTTGCATTTCATTCGTGATGACTGCTCCGTGCACTAGGTGCATGTCGGCTAGCTGCAGGCACATACTGACTTGCCAGCAGGCATGGCCACCTCCTGTTAGCGCCGCCACGTGCGTGGCGGAGGTACACAACGTGTTGCCTATCCCCACAGGGCTACGCCGCATCTGTGAAATTTTTGTCGTTTTTCTCGAAAACGGTTCATCAAAGCTAGTTCGGACAAGAGGACCTTTTGTCTTAATTGTGCCATAGTCGGTCATAATGTGCCTCGACCTTTTATTTACCGCCTAGTATTCCAAAGCTCCCTTGCGAAAAAAAAAAGGCTGACTACCACTATTTGTGAAATGAAGGGGGACGATTTGACCAACCAAATTGACAAGAGATTTACGACCATTTCTATTTTGGTCGCTCCATCATAAGTACTTAACAGTTATGCATTTCAAAATTCTATTTTCAGTATCGCATACCTCCCTTAATATTTACCAAATGATAGCATGCCCGCCTTATTTTCCACAAGAATCGCCTCCTGGAGTTTGGCACATTAACTCTTGCACACGTTATATACATTGTTGAAAAGAATAGTTCAGATGTTTGCCTTTGCCGATAAATTTTGTGTTTATCTTCTCGTACACTTTTTTTTGTAACTACCATATTGATACAAACTGGCGCTACATTGGTCTCGAAATTGCAACTTCTACGTAGGAGACGTGATGGGCGAAGCTGCGTACTCCTCTTGCATCCCACATGCAGAACGTGTCCTCAAAATATCATCATTGCCACACTCCTACGCTTTTTTTTTTTTTTTAAATCTAATTGGCTAAAATTTTAACTTTGCAGGAAACTTTCCACCGAAAATTGCACACAAATATTTACCTACAAAATCGTCTGTGGAAAACCGCCGCGCCGGCAGTCATCTAAATATACCGTAGAGCAATCCATACCAGCAGCCATGCAAGCTTGCATAACATCTTCGAAGGAAAGTTCCAGGTGTGAATTTCGAAACATTTCTTCAGTAGTCGAGTGTTTAGCTGTGTAAGATGTGAGCTCGTGTAGTGCGAAAGCCGCCTACTGACAGTGGCGTGGCGTTGTGTGTTTGCAGCTGACGTTCATGAAGCAGTTCGGCTACCTGGAGGCGGACGCTCCTGACGCTGAGGCGCTGTACTCGGAGCAGGCGATGAAGGACGCCGTCAAGACGATGCAGCGGTTCGGCGGCCTGCCCGAGACCGGCCTGCTCGACAACACTACCCTGAAGGTGAGCCCCGCACTCCGACGTGTGTGTTCCCCTAGCTCTGGTTAGTCCAGCGCCATACGAATCCAAAGAAAAATAACACCCCCCCCCCTTTTTTAGTCAACTAGAATTTCTCTTCTTGCTAACAAAAAAAAATGACCCATACCCATCTGTTTCCTGTAGCATTTTCTAATAATGCATGTAACAATTTTGAATTATTCTCTGTCTTCTGGATTTTCCCAGCCTCTTCTTAGTTCTAGTTTTAACTATAGGTACACTAAGGGAGGTGGCTATGGCCCAAAACGGTGGCCATGGCTGTCCAATCCCTCTGCCGCGACGCATGCCTCCTTGCATGGATTCCCTCCCCTGTAGGCGTAAGGGGCTCAGCCCTGAGACGCAATAGTTCCCGAACCTACCTCGGGTGTACAACTAACACTTAGAATTAGGGTAGGTTAGAGAGAGAAAAAACGGCCCTCGACTCCGACGTCATAATCGCGGCCATTTTATCTTTCAATTTCTTGAATGTCTCGTTTTACTTCAAGATTTTCGTTTAGAACATGTTCTCTATCTTCTCTTGAATCCAAAATTTCAATCTATCTCAGCTTTTCTGGCAGTATTATAACATAGTTGTGTGCATACATTTAAAGTTCTTACAAAATAAAAAACTAATTCTTAGAAAAATGTGCAATAAAATGGAGAAAATTGGTTGAGTTTTAACCAATTATTTTCGTGTCGTGCATGTGTTGTAGATAATTCTAAAAATTTACTTGAGGTATTTTTAAAACTGGTTTCAGTAAAAAGTTTGTGATCAATTTTCATGCGTTGACTTGAAAGATTATTGAATGCAATTCATTGAAAGGCAAATGAAATTATTTTTTAACTCAATAAATATTTGATCGTATGAAATGACCTTAGCCTAAGTGTTCCGCTGCCTGCAGCTATTCTGCGCGTTCCAGGCCTTGAAACGCGTGAGCTCCGAGATCTACTTTCGCTCACTCACTACTTGCGTGTTTAGTTACACGGGAAAAAATAAAGTTTTGCTGAAATCTTTGAGAGTAATTTTGATTTATGAACACATTACCCATTTTACAATCTTGGCATAGCATCACGTAGCATTTTAATTTGGTGTTGTTATTTCGCACGTCCATAGCGTAAGCTATGCTATTTTCTGTTCTGCATTTGACTTCAGTTGTCATCCACAGGTGTTCGTTCTAGCGCCTCGAAAACATACAGTCTCGCAGTTCCATTTTTAATCTAAGTGAAACTCCTCTCTCCCATCCTGTGACTGGCAAACCTATTATGTATGTATGTATATGTGAGGGTTTACCCACTCTGGAAACGGGAGCGGTATCAGGACATGTCGTTCAGCAGCAATAATGCAATCTCAGAAGCTGTCATAACATTTGCACTATGATAACAGAAGCTCTGATGGAAGAACCAGCTATCTCATATGGGTTAGTCACGGTGTGAAAAAATCTATATGTTTATATGCTAAAACATAGTTACATTTTCTTAAAAATTATTTGCTAAGTTTTATGTATTGAAACTTAGAATCGAAAACACAATCCTTCCTCGGTTTTTTCGTCAATAACTATAGACTACACCCACATTCCTCGGATATCTCAGACTGCACATCTTTAATATGTTTGTTTATAGCGCACGATACTCTTCTTCTACCCATTTAAGTCTTCCAAGAGGCAATTTTTGCCTTTAGATTTGGTGGATTTTCATGGCTTCGTGGCACGACAATTCGATAAAAATGCCAATTCATTAAAATGATATCCGTCATTTTTTTTTCTTTTAGCGAGCGTAAATATAAGTAAATATTGTTTCATTTAGATTTTGAAAATAACTTTTGGCTATTTTACTTTAAATTTTATTTCAAAAGTTAAAATTGAAAAACAGTACAGGCGAACATCATAAAAATTAACCAACGCAATATTTTCATGACATTCTGAGGAAACGAATAACTATTTTGAGTTGTAGTCTTATCCACTTATTATTTTTGTCCAGTACTGACATTTGGACGAATAGACATATATCTTAAAATTCATCCAGTTATTTTTATTTGACTGAAGGAATTTTCCACGTATTTTTTATAATTCTTCCGGGCTACTTTTTTTCACAACAAAAATAAGTAAGTTAATATACTGAAAATGAACATTGCCGTCCACTTAACAGCATATTAGAAAATATCCCTTAAGACGTTTGCAGGTGGTGGTGAGTAGACATAGAATAGTTCTTTACAGACATGTCATGATTGAAAGCTGGAAATTTTGAGGGGCCAGAGGAAGCAAGATTGTTGCGAAGGCAATAGGAACGCCTACATTTAGACAACTCGGTAAACAGTATAGCTGGATGAGTTGTAGATGAACAGACGCGGAATTGCTAACGTCTGCTTCGTGGCTGCAGAAGGCAACAGTCATTTTTTACGCCGCGTATCGTAGGATAGCAGACGGTAACGCTTGGCAACTGTTACCACTACATTTGGTTTTTCAACATACCTCCCGCACTTTTACATGAACACAATATGTTCACTAACTTTAGTATATTTTAGTTGTATTAAAAAAACCGCCAGAAGAAATGTAAATGTGTTTCTTATAACCAGTTTTCTAATTTAAAAACCTATCCATGCTTGTATTGAAAGTGCTAATGGCACAAAAGATTATAACCGACAGGTAGCATTAAACGAATTTTTTTTTGGAAGTATAAAATAAAATTATATACTCTTATTTCTAATTCAATCAAATTCGTATCACATTGTAATTATCAAAGTAATGAAAACAACATAGCACCGCCTGGTTTGTTACCCATAATTTAGTTCACAATATTGGTATTGTAAATAGCTAACAAGCCAATGTGGCTGTAAACAGAACTTCAACCCAAATAACAAAGTGGCGGCACAGGGAATCTGCTTTCTCGTTAACAACAATAAGTTCTGGCCGCTCTGTCTGTTTGGCGTGATCGACGTAAATGTAAATCAAAATAAAAGAGACAGATGGATTGATGACGAACGGGCTGAAGGGCAGTGTGTACATAACAACGGCGCGGTAACGGATTTCCGTGTCCCGTAATTTAACTGTTTTGTTTCCAACAGAACTGTCAGAACCATGTGACTTCGACCGAGTTAGGCATTTTGTCCCTTAAATAAGTATTTTGAAAGCACAATACAAAAACTTTTTTTTTGTAAAAGCCCGGGTTTGCTGTAAAACCGAATGTAAACAAACGGAACACCATTGTTTGAACACGTGATTCCTAAAGTTCTGGCGACAACTCATCTGCACATGTCCTCGACATGTGCAGATGACGAAAATAAATATCAAGTTTCAGACACTATGCTTAAAAAAAAAATTATGATCATGAGATCTCCCATTTCTCGTATTCATACCTGTTATTGATCAGATTCTACTCTTTAGTAGCAAGCTTGAGTCATTCTGTTAAGGGGTTCGAGGCCGGCCGACCGCACTGGACACTTCCTTTTCCGTTTTCCATTTACATTCCAAACGATTACAGATGCGATTCCTATGTGCACGGAATAAAAATTGCTTTACAGGTGCTACCAAATGACTTGACCATGAAGACCTCTCAGATTGTTTCACGGTGTTATCAACATTACGTAGGTAGTCAAGACAGGAAAAAACTTTTATGGGTAACAAAAGGGTGGTTTAATAAAAAATAAAATGCTATCACATTTGCTACTACCATAAAGTAATTATGTTTAGCTTACTTACTTCCTCTTCATGGCTACGCTCTTGGCCTGTTCCGACTTCAGATTTCAGACCATCTCTTCATGGGTCGGCAAATATTTCTTCTTCCAGTAGGATGGTAATCCATCATCATAAAATCCATCAGAGTTTTCTTCTTCTGATGTTTACGAGTAATATATGTTTTTCCGTGGGAGAGTTACCAGCCCCTCGCACAACCCCCAACCTGGAGGACCAGAGACTCTTCTGTCGGGGTTACCATACCTTAGTCAAGGAGACCCAGTGTTAAGGCGCCAGGTACTCACCCTCACCCATCCCCATCCCCATGTGGCATAGGGTTTGCTGGTTACACTGACAGATGGACTGTCAATTAAAACATTTCTTAAGTTTTAAAGTATACACTTACTCTACATCAGTGCATCCCTCAAGGCTCCACAGCCAGACATTTACCCTCCTCCTTTATCCGGGCTTGGGACTGCATTGGGAAATCTGAATCATTCCTAGAGATGGAGTGATATTTATATTGACAAAATATTTAAAAGTATTTGTAAAACTATTATGTATTTTAACATACACTTTTTGCCACATAACTCTTTCCACGCTGTAAACAATAACTTCAGACACCATAAATTTAAACTTTACACTTGCAATATTATACCATGTCAGTAAAAGTCGTAGGCAGTGATTATTTCCAAAGGTTAATTTCAACAGTGCTTACTCGACTGCTTACTACTAATCAGTGATTACACGAATGCTGCACGAAGGCATAGAGCATACAGCCATGTTGCACAGTCGACGGACCTGTGCTGATTGCGATGGTGTTTCCATGTTCACAGCTGATCTCATCGCCGAGGTGCGGCGTGCCAGATGTGCTGCGCCACAAGGACGGGTCGCGCCCCAAGAGGTACATCGTGGGCTCACAGGGCTGGCGCAAGAGGAAGGTCACTTACTTGTGAGTACACCACTCTGTCAGCGGTATACCAACCCGGATTCTCTTCGCGACAGGGTCACCAAGGTGGGAAATGTGGCAAATATAACTGTATGCTGTTCATGCTAAAATGAGCACTTTTGAAAGCCCTGCTTAAGATATACTTGTATACATGTTGTGCATTCTCCACCTTATGTAAAATTAACGTCCATGGGCTCCATCACTTTATTCATGCGTCAGTCGAGTGAAACTGTGAAATTACTATAAAAAGAAAATCTCGCATATCTGCTCATTTTTCACTACGATGCATTAGGAAAAAAAAAAACCCACAGAAAGTGAAAGAAATAATTTAAGTCATTATATGTGGTTACCTAACACTTTTTATTCAACGTTAAGATAGGGAACTACTTTCCCTCAATCATTACTAACTTTATAGAGCACATAACACCCAGTGCATTCGTTAAAATATATTCAGCTAGGGGCAGTGAAGTTTTTCTAAGGTTTATTTCGAAAGTGCTCATTTTATCGTCAACAGCCATTTATAGCTGATGTGCTCCTCCTGCCTGCCCCGCATTTGCTCCATCCTCACTCTCTCGCCCTATACGAGTTACGGGCACCTAGGGAACCTACCCCAACATTTTGCCACTTGGTGGTTGTTACTTCCACCCTACACATCACACTGCATATTATTATTACTGGGACCCGTGGTTGGCGCAATAGCTAGTGCACTTGCCTCCCACCAAGGCGAACCAGGTTCATTTTCCGAATTTTCGCACATTGGAATCGTGCCACTGGTCGGCGGGCTTTCTTGCGGATCCCCCACTATCGCTGCCCTTGCATTCCGGCATTGCTTCATAGTCACCTCGCTTCACCTTCAAGACCCTGTTATTAAGAGCCGCATAAATATCTCAATTTAATTATTATTACTATTATTATAACTGATGGTACGGCAATAGGAGAAAGGTTAACCAAGAGTGGAGAGATTTGGGCAGCTCTTAAAATCGAGGTCTTGAGAGCAGATGTGGATGAAGAGAGATGAATACAGTGCAGCGCCGGAATGCAAGACCGGTGAACATGAGAGACAAGTGGCATCGTCTGGCATGATTCCCACATGCAAAAATCCTGGCGTGACCCCACGGGAATCGAACCCAGTTTGCTTAGGTGAGAGGCAAGTAGTCTGACCACTACACCACTGTGGCTTCATTAGCCAAGAGTACTAAGTTAGTATAAAATCAGCTCCGATATCTCAACTATGGAAACTTAAATACTTACAAAAGTTAAGTCTAGAGGCAACTAAGAACAACTTGCAACTTGTTTCAAGTGGAAAAGTTTAAAAAATATCAGTAATCTTTCAAACTAAACCTTCACTGGTGGTTCAAGTCCCCCGTCTTGCAAGGTGCCACGTAAAAAAAAAAAAAAAAGGGTATAATTATTCAATTTTGAACAGTTCAGTAGTTATCTATTAATCAAACTTTAGTCATTAACTTACCCATGCCTCAAATTTGTAGTAGTCTGTTAAACTTTGTTGGCTGAAATATATAAATCTGGCTTTTATTTGTACAGCATTTTAAAGTAAAAATTTAATGTGTCAATAATAAAAACTCTATCATTCTTAGATACTTGTTTTTAATTATGAAAGACTGTTTATTTCATATTGTCGCTTTCACAAACAACAATTAACCAGTTAAACTTTCATGTCTGAGCAGGGGGCACACCCAGGATTTTGGTCTGTGGGTGGGGGGAAGGTTCAAGAGGGGGGCACAAAGCCTAAGAAATAATACTGCAAAAGAATGTTCCTCTTTAAATAGG
The DNA here is from genome assembly GCA_029891345.1 of Dryococelus australis. NCBI lineage: Eukaryota > Metazoa > Arthropoda > Insecta > Phasmatodea > Phasmatidae > Dryococelus > Dryococelus australis. Next base: position 250,147,772 of record CM056995.1, read on the forward strand.
TAAATGAATACTTGAGAAAGTTTTTACATATCTACAACAGTTATGTTTAGAAACATGTGAGTATAGTTCGCACACAGTAAACTATCCACATAAAAAAACTTGTAACCTTTATTTTACATTTTATTACAAGCAGGCAAGAACATTATTGTACACTGTAAAAAATAATAAAAGAAGAAAGGAAAGAATTTATATTAAAAAAACATTGTCTCCAGTTTGTAACATCTCACCCAATACGGTACCTAATTTGAATATTATGGCAAATTCACTATGTCAATTTCTTACTGGTGTACTTAAAAAAAAAAAACACTAGATAGCATAACTGTATCAATACATAGCAATCAATTGAAAAAACTGTATGTTATACAAAATTTTGTAAATATATTTTCATATATATTACAATTAGATACCTACACTAACAGGCTACATAGTACCTTTTTTTATAACTACAGTACTACATATTGAATTAAAAAATGCAGTATATGATACTTAATACGTTAAGTAGTGGTAGGCCTTCCTATTTTCTGACTTTCAACACAGACATAAGATTTTTTTCCTTTTTTGGTTTGTTTTTTTGTATTGGTAAAAAAAACTAAACTAAGGAAAATAAAGTGGTTCAATAATGTGTGTGTCAATTCTATGTTCAACGGTAAAATTTTACATTTGCTTTTTGTATTCAGTGTAAACATTTTGACATGTCACACAGTATTTGGTGGCATAGCTTTACAGTAATGAATGCTTTACAATAAGGTGTACCCAATTGTAATTGAAGCCTGTTCTGGAGGTTGTGACAAGGGGTGTAGCCAGGAATTTACTTTGGGGGGATTAAAAATTTCTATATTTGAATTATATTAAAGGCAAATATTGAAAAAAATTAGTTGAAAAATGATTTACAACCAATGGGCTTAAAATACAGAGACAGAACTACAACTTCTTTAAACTTCCTTCATAACCAAAAGAAATAAAAAATTTATTGCATTAAAAAAATTATGGAATTTAAAGTTTTAAAGATGTATATTTCAAAATTATATAAACAGAGATAGTATACAAAGATGCAGCTACTAAATGCTATAAACATGTTTTAGATTTAGGTTAGATTTCAAGTGTTTTGTGTTTGGAAAAAAAAATATATATATATATATTTTTTTTCTACTAATGGGCTAATATACAAAAATAACATCACAAAAGTTATAAAACTCCTTTGTGTTCAAGAAAGACAGCAAATGTCTTGTATTTTATTAATTAAAAAAAAGTTGTACAATCAATAAACTAGCAAACTAAGATAAAAATATTAAATGATATAAACCTCATTTATGTTTAAGGATGATTACAAAGAGCTTATATTTGAAAAAATAAAATTTATAATATTATATTTCATTAGTTTAAAAAAATTATTTACAATTAAGGAGGTAATAAACAAAAATGTAAACACCCATCATATATTTAAAAAAAAGTTATAAATTTACATGTTTATAGTCTAGTACTTTATGATAGTAGTGCATTGAAAATATCTCAAAAGTTCAAACTCTTTTATACATTATATAAATGAACAGAGAGAAAATCCAAAAGTCCAATCTGCGTGGTTTTTTTCCAAAACATTAATAACTATCTCAGGGTCTATATTCACTTCTCTATGAACAGATAAAAGCGCCAAGCTGTTAGGCCTATTTTGAGATGTTGAGTTCCTGTGATAGTTTTTCAGTCAAGGAAGAGTTGAGAATGATTTTTCAGCAGTAGCTGCCTTATTCTTTTGCGCATGTCACATGTCATGTGGGGTGTCAGTGTCACTGGAGATAAGAAGAGGGCACTGGCTGCAGACAAAGGTTTTCTTGGCTGGGTGGGACTGTAAGTGACATGCGCAAAAGAATAAGGCAGCTACTGCTGAAAAATCATTCTCAACTCTTCCTTGACTGAAAAACTATCACAGGAACTCAACATCTCAAAATAGGCCTAACAGCTTGGCGCTTTTATCTGTTCATAGAGAAGTGAATATAGACCCTGAGATAGTTATTAATGTGTCTCAACCAGTGGCCTAGCCGAGGGGGGGGGATATATATATATATATATATATATATCTCCCCCTCGGCTAGGCCACTGGTTGAGACACAATGCTGTTAGCTTATTACTGTATTGCTGAACATGAAATGGAAGATTAACATGAATATCCATAGTCTTAATATACCAATACAATTTAAATTTTGAAGGTATATGCTATTCATGGTAAACTGAGCACTTTTGAAAGTCCTCTATGTGGAATAATAGTCAATAGATATATTTTATTTTAGCCTTAGACATTCAATTCCGAGTGCGGTGGAATACACACACTGTGTTTATTACGTACATGGCAATATTTAGAAAGGTGGTTACAGGGTATAAAATGGCTGAAAGAAAAAAGTAACTAGGGCGTCAAAAGTGCTCACTTTACTGTGAACAGCCTATAACTCTAGTTATTCAAGGCTTGCTACAGTCAGGGAATGTCATTTCAACTTTCCTTTGATTTCCAGCAACCTAAAAAATCCCATGAAAGAAGACAAAATTTAATATATTATTTTTACTATCAAATCCAAAGAAATTATTTTTTGAAGGGGGCCCATGCTCCACTGTGTCTGAGAGTCATGATCTTAGATATTTCAGATAGTTCCATACCATTGATTTGAGGTAATTTCTGAGGGATCATACTGTAGAGATATCCCAAACTACCACTCACTGATTCATTGTATTGGTAATGTTATGAAGGCTGCTCTCCACTCGGAGTTATCACAATTGTAAACTTGCTTTTCAGTGTTGCAAACTGGTCACCTAAAATAGGGGAAGATGCTGTGGTGTCTGAGCTACAAAGGGCTTTTACTGCTTGGGGAGGCTATGCGCGGCTCAAGTTCCAGCAAGTCACGACTCCTGATGCTGACATCATAATAGCGTTTGGTATAGGACCCCATGGAGATGGGTATGTGAATTCAAAATTTAATTTTACACATACTGTTCACTCCAAAATTTAATTTTAGTAATGTTTTTGTTACTTTGTTCAATGAGTGTGTACTTGCATTTTAAATTAAACATAGTTACATTTGCTTCCCATAATTTGAAGATAACTGTTTGATAAATTTAGTTTTAAATAGAATATTTTTATAAGAGTTATGGTAGCAGTAATACACATGGAGCACTTAATTTATGCAAGTTATTCCATATTTGCAGGTATGCTTTTGATGGTCCTGGGAGTATACTAGCACATGCATTCTATCCGTATGAAATGGGTCCATATGGTGGAGATATGCATTTTGATGAGGATGAAGATTGGAAGATACGTCCTTCAGAGTCAGAAGAAGGTTTGTAACATAACAACAAAATTTTATATGAAACGAATACAATGATGTATTTCACTCTTAGATTGCAGCACAGATGATGTATCGTACACTGTTGCCAGATTGCTGCAGTGTACAGATATTTTGGAGTTGAGCTTCACTGAATTAACAGGTGCATAAGTATAAAAATATTTGAAATTTTTCTATTTTATACTACACAGAAAGTCCCAAAAGTTGGGAAGCATAGGAATTTTATAAAACCTTCTTAAATTGACTCCTGTTATCTGTAGCACACAGACCCAATCAATGTTGCAATTCCACTAACACTCAGTTGATGACAGAAAGTTCAATTTGCTAAGAAGTATCTCTAATTCTGCCAGAGGTTGTGGTGGTAGTGTGGTCAAACTACTTGCCTCCCACATAGTTGAACCAGGCTTGGTTCCCAGCAGGGCTGCTCCCAAATTTTTGCACATGGGAATTGTGCCAGATGATGCCTCTGGTTGGTGGGTTCCCTTGAAAATTTCAGATTTTTCCTGCCTTTGTATTCTGGTGTTGCTCCAAACTTACCTCGCTTCACCATCATCAGATCTCAAAACCTTTATGTTAAGAGCAGCCAAAAACTTTCCACTCCCACTCTAATTCCACCTGTCAGCTGCTGCATATCATGAGTCCTTTTTGCATAAGCCATGACTTTTAAAGTGACTCCCAGAGATAAAATTTGACAGGTGATGTGTCTGAGCTTGCTACAAAAATAGCATAATTAACTGGTGTGTTGTCCTGTTGGAACCAGATTAAATATTCAGTCTCATTTAGTGCTGAAAATTGCTTTAGAATAAAGCCTGTACCCGAACACCATTTCTCAAACAAATAAGTCTGAAGTGAGATAAGTAACATGTAGCATTTTAAAAAGTTACTACAAAATTTTAGTTTTGTTATTTGTTAAAAGAGTTCAATAACATTAAAAATTATTGACTTTTTCATGCATTGTGAACTATTACAAAAAAAAAATGACAAGTAACAATCATGGCATTTCCTAAATTATTTTACCAAAAGTAAATATTTGCACAAGGGTGTCTAGCCTATACACGGACTCAATAAGCTGCTTTGGGCAGGCAAGATAGTGGTGGGAATGTAGTCGTCACAGGTTCTGGGCCATAAATAGGTTTTACATGAAAAGAATTTCAGACAAGGTTCTTGCAAACATTTGATATATAAATTCAAAGGCTTTCCAAGTACCAAAATCTACAATTTCAAAGATTAAATAAGTTAACAAACATAGTATCTAGTAAAGATAACTATTTGCTCTTTTCTTTATGAAGTTGTAAAATCACACATTTAAAATTCCAAAGTTAAAATTTTTCAATAAATACAAAAAAATTAGAAAAATATATAAAAATTTAAAAGTACTTGAAACCTACACAGCCATCACCAATCACTAGTTAATGCAATAAATTTTTCAAATTTGACCATTTCACAGAGGTGAAATGGTTATTCTATTCCTCATGTCAGCATTGGCTTGCCAAACATCACTAAAAACTACTTATTCACTCGTCTGATTTTCAATAATGCTCTGTACCCTTTGGCAGCTACTGCATAGACAATTTCATGTTATACATTCTGTAACAACTTGAAAACTCAAGGACTTTTCAAGACCAAGCCTAATTTAGGGACTATTCAAGGCCTTGAAGCCAAAACTTTAAAATTTAAGGACTTCCAAGAGCCGTAAGAACCCTATAAGACTATCAAGTATAATTTTAGTTGGAAAAGAGAGAATTGTGGGCACCAATTAGTCAAAGTAGCTCATGATAATGTGAGACTCTGTAAAGACAAGTGACTATCCCATTCTGACTGTCTACACAGGCCAAGCTCAATGACTCACTGCATGCAAAACTTGGTCATTTTGGCTTTCCCAATGCCAACTGGATAGTTGTGGAGTTGTTACGAGCCATTCAATATATCCAAGATTATTTCAAGTGAGGGAGACATGGTCACTTAGTAATTACTACTTTCACAGGAAGGAACTGGGAGTGCCCCATTACCCAAAGCTATCTAAAAATGATGGAGTATAACAGAAGAGACACAGTGGCAAATATACTAGTATACTGTACACTTCTGGAACATTAAGAACGTCCTAGAAATTATATATGTGAATCATTACTCTAGATCAGCTTTAGGCAGACACCATAAAAAAAGGTGGGGAACACCAAAAATTAGAGGAGGAGCTACAGCCAGTAGGGGTAGAATAGACGCTAAGGTTACATAAGATACAAGACTATAAAAGCTAACTTTATTGGGTGAAAAGGAAGATGAAATGCCTGGAGGTGGCCCAAAAGCACAGCCTCTCCACAATGGTTCAACACAGACTGCCAGACAAAAAACATAAAATGCTCCCAAATCTAGTGAGTATTCACGACAATGTGTGAGAGAAATTAAATTTAAAAATTTTGACCACAGCAAGAAAGCAGGGAATCACATGATTTTTCAAGGCAAAGAGAAAAACCTGAAACATTTGGACGTTGTATAAGGGGCGGTCAAATGAAAATGGGTCATTACGCTAAATCCAATGATGCGCAAGTTAAGTATCCTGG
>CM056995.1:250153755-250313755 GCA_029891345.1 Dryococelus australis
TTCAGTTTATATTTCTACTCCTATTTCAATATTAAACATATTTTAAGGTGCAAGCATCACCAGCCAATGTAGGCTGTGAGGCATACACTACAGTTGAAAGCTAAAACATTTTGGTATCTGCCAATACAATCACAAGGATAGTTAATAGCCACAAAACTCATTGAAAGAATGATGTGATACTTAATAAAATCTATTGAGTCACCTAAATAGAATAATTTTAGAGTGATTAATGAGTTCAATACAGTAAAACTCTGTTAAGAAGTTTCCGAAGGTACTGAAAAAAAAACTTATTAACAAAGAAAACTTCTTAAAAGGGTCAAATTACACATGTGCAGATAGACAAGGTGCACAATTATTCAACTTATTAAACAGGAAAACTACTTAACATGGTTTCACTGTTATTATATGTGTGTTTTGACAACATTTTAGAGTTTTAAAATACAGGATCAGTGGCAATATAATTTTAATTGCTTGACTAGGTGTAATAAAAGTGCAGAGATATAACACTAATAATCCTTGAGAATCAGTAACATTATATTGTCTCTTAAAGAAAAAAATTAATACATCTGAAATGACAGCTTGGCCACCAAGGTCTTATTCACTCTCTAAAGGACATGGCTTAGAAGCCAAGGAAGTATGGTAAAAAAAAAAAAAAATCCCAGTCTTTTTAAGATGGACCTCCATTGGAAAAATATGCTATCTACAACCTTGATGAAAACACATCCTATATTGTCAAGGTCACAGCTCTTATCCTGACTGTTGCTGTGGAGCAGTTTTCCACCCTCACTTCAGACAACCGATGTAGTTCTATAACATCCCCCTCCTCAACCTGTAATTTAAAATTCTAGATGATAATTTTGCACATTGAAAGGTGCACCCAAGGGCAGGGCAATATTCATTGAGAGATGGGCTTAAATGGTGGGACTCATTGGTGTTCAACACCACTCAAGTGTATTGGGGAATGAGGGTCCAAGATGGAGCAATGACAGAATGCAAGGGCAAGGGAAACAAGAATACCTAGAGAAAACCAAACTGCAACATTTGCCCCATTTCCCACATACCAGAATTTAAGTGCAAGTCTACTGGGAATCAATAACTATGATGAGGCAGGTGCCCTGGCCACTTCACCACAGCGACTCTCCCAGTTCTACCTAATCATGAGAAGAGAGAAAGAAAAAACTAGGTAGGGCTATGTAAATTTTGAAGCTGCTAAGATGCCCAAGAATTCATATTTTTTTATTACTGCGCAGTATGTATGGCGGCTCTCACAAAGGGGTCAAGTTCAACCAGGATATCCTGTGAAAATACATCATCTGTTTTGGAAGTTCCCAGAGACTGTCAAGAGGATAGATGCCGCTTACCAAAGGCCAACTGATGGAAATATAATTTTCTTCACAGGTAATGTAAAAGTTGAACGAGCTTGTAGCCTAACGTGTATGAACGGTCTTTATAGTTTCATACCAGAACATGATTGTTTTTGTTATGCTTTTAGGTAGCCAGTACTGGGTATTTAATGGTGACGTCTTTGTGGAAAACAGCCCTCAGCCTCTGACGAACTATGGTCTACCTCCACATCTTACCCACATTGATGCTGCAATGGTGTGGGGAAGAATGGGAAGACATTCTTTTATAAGTAAGTAAATACTTTCGTCATTTGTGATGTAGTTACACAAATGGATGAAATGCTTTGTTCAAGCACATAAGTAATAAGTGGTGGAAAACTTATGCTAAATTAACTGTGTACATACATTAAGTAATCATGTTTTTTAAAAAAAATGTTGCAACCGTTTCTAACAGCAAGTACGTTGTTAAGGAAACTTTATCTTTAAATATAAAAATGGTCAAGGTATGCAATTTTATGGCAAATTTTTTGCACAGAAATTACAAAACAAAATCTAGCAGCTACAGTTACATTCTCAAAATTCATTAATAACTAGTTAAGATTAGTTCTAGAAGCTGCGAAGTTGGTAGAAGCAGCCAGATTTTATGCATGTTATATAACATACATCATGTTTCTGAAAATCGCAGCAACATTTTGTTATTTGCAAAGTTTTATGAAATATTTCCAGAGCAGTGTGACATACTTGCTTATTGCACAGGTTCTTATCATGCTGGAGAAACACAATGGACTATATATTGTTACAAGACAGCAGAGAAGCCTATCTAAGTTTGTGAGGGATGGAGTTTAGTAAAAAGAAAAGAACTACATTTGATTTTAATTTATTCCTACAGCTATTATTTACAACATTAAGTTATCTATCTCCACAATTACGCTTTTCATTTCTCAGTGAACACAATTTTTAATGTCTATCTCAACTGCAATTAAAGTCCTTCTCAATGTCTCTGGTTATAGTCAATTAACTCAAACTCATCATTAACACATGTTTAATCTGCCTGTTGCCATCATTTGTAATGTCTTTCACTCACGCGTCTGGTCCAATAGTCCAGCCTGCCAGTCGCACCCTTCACTGCAATGATTCTCACAGTCACAGATTATCCTCCCATTGGCCATTTCCATCGCCACTCGATGCTGTTCTGGCTCGTCATCTATTGCTTACGGCTGCACAATAGTTCGACTCTCGAATCACAAACACTCTCGGCTTGGAGGTCCATCGCAGCTAAATACTATCATTGACTTTAATATGGAAGGTTCATTGCACCCCAAGTCACGTTGAGAGAAACTTGGACATTAAACCAGAAGATTCTTCATATAAACACAGAAATTCAATCTGCTGAAAGTCAGGAGCTTGCGAGCCACAAAAGACTTATTTTAGAGGCAAGCCGCAGCTGGTCTTTGTAATGCCGGCTTTGTAAATGCCGCCAGGGTATAATATTACAATATTCTTCTTCGCTTGCATGATGCAAAGCAGCGACACATAACACTGCTTCTCCTCAAGTCTGTTTGACCCAAACACTCTCTACAACTGCTGTAAAGTGCCAGTTGGTCGATACGGGCAACTTTCAGATCCATTCGAGAGCCTTGACGACAAATCTGAAAGACCACATCATTCATATTCTTCAGAATCATGTAGGGGACTTCCCAAAATTTCTGTAGATTTGAGTACCCTTTCAACCTCTGTGGGCTGTAGAGCCATACCAGTTTTTCCTTCTTGAAATACCTTGCCCAACATTATCCTGTCATACTAGGTCTTCATTCTGTTACTATATGGTCATTTGTGCCTTACAAAAAGGGTAATCCTTTCATTACTGATTTGAAAAGATGATACAACTACAGAATTTCCCCTTGCATCTTCCTTTAGACTACGTCTACCAATCTGAAAAATGTTGACATTTGCAGTGGATGATGTAGGTTGTAGCTGGATCCTTGTCCAACGTACCCTGAAGCACTGGTAGTTCCTGTTGACTGCTTCACTCTCCTTCTTGAGGTTATGTAGCTAGTTCTTTGCCTCCTGAAGCACATCCTCCTTGGAACTACTATCCTCAGAGCCACTGCTGAGAGAGGCCATCCCATCAATTGCTCCATGCCATGGACTCCTTTCACTTCTATATGGCAGTGTGAGCAGGGTATCTAGACAGCACTCGTGTCATCGAGTACACTTTCCAACTACTTTGTGAGGTGTGTAGCTGGCTGCATCAGCTCATTGATGAGGCGTGTAGCTGGCTACATCAACTCATTGATGAGGTGTCTCAGTTGGGCATATGCATGAAGCTCATAAATTTCTTCATGCAAGTGCTTGCATTTGCTCATTGAAGACATTTGTTCTTTACCTTGCTGCCTCTTTTCCCACTGCTGCTGCTGTTGTAATAGGGTCTCTCATGCCCCAGCTGTCTACATGACTAACTCCCACCATTTCGGTGGGTGTTGGCAAAGCTCTGTAGCACATATCCTGGAAGTGATGGCCCTCAAAGCCAACTGCAACTCCTTCAGTGTCTTCTGCATGCTGTCTTGTCATCTTCATTCCGTGTCACTGTCCGTACCGGACATCAGGGTGTGGGGTTCTGTCTTACTGACTCCACCAGTGCTCAGGCCAGGGAGTCCAGTACGTTGTGGAGTGCAGCTAGACATACCGCTTGCCGTACCCGTGTCACCGATGGCATTAATGAAAAAGCAGAATGTGATGTTGCAAGCCACCTCGGGGCACTCTGCACAATGTCTTGCCATAGATCCTGCAGTGGCTCTCCTTGTCGCTGAGTGCTGCATCACAGTTGAGCATGGTGGGCATATTGCAGGTATCTGTTGCAAAATTTTTGCTCGAAGGCTGACACCAGTGTGGGGTACTCCAGCCAATGTTGCTCTAACAGGGATTATAGTATGCGCAGTGCAGGGCTTCTCAGTACAACAGTGAGGTAATAGACCCGCTGTTTGGCTGACCAGCCACTAAGGGTGGTGACTACTGGTATTTCGAACTGGTGTTGGTATTTCCACCAAGAAGTCTGCCCATCATATGCGGCAGGCTTAACTGAGACTCCCTATTTCCACTCCTGGCTGCACAACAGCAATGCTGCAGAGCTGCTGATTATCCTATGAAGTTATAATTTGTAATGAAAACAGTGTTGAACCTCATGGTTATGTTCCAAAGCACCCCAAAATACCCATACTGTGCATCACAATTTGTTATCTGCAAAGTTTATGAAATAGTTGCTTATTGCAAAGGTTATTATCATGCTGGAGAAACACAATGGTAAACTTAATTGCCAGTTCACCAATTCAACAACAAAGATTACTTCCATCTGTTTGCTATTTTTATTGAATTTTCCCCATTCACCACCCTGTAATTTATGATGGAGATATTTATCATGTCAAAAAATGCATACTAAACCTATCTAAAATTCAAAATCTTCAACTCCTGCATATCCACATTAATATTTCACCTTCTGTCCCTTTTACACGAGGTGGTGCAGAAGTTGTTGTAACAGATGCCACCAGAACAGTCTGGTTGCAGTGCCTTAGGAGGGTGTAATACAAAAATTAACACAAAACTTGCTAATAATGTACAGGTTTTTCAAAGCAGATAAAGAAAAACTACAATCCCAGGAAATATATTTTGCTATTTTTGTGAGCAAATATTTTGCTAGCATGATACACTACTGTTGAGCTATTTCTTATGCTGTAAAATTTGTACGGTTGTAATGTACGTTTTAGTGCGAAGCACAATATCGTGTTAATGGAATGCATCGTTACATCAAAATATTTGCTCACCAAGTAGGCAAAAACTTTTGCGTATTTATGAGTGTCTTTATTTGATTTTTCTATACTGACTTCCAGGAACCTGTAAACTTCTATGAACGTGTTCAGCATTAGTTTATGTATGATGCCTTCATAAAATCCTTTTTCAGTATTAAGCATACAAAGTTATTGGATGGGCATTGAAATTGTTAGAAGTACATCCCAAGCGTATGATGCTATGGTCAGAAAATACATACTAATAATATTACATAAAAATTACATTATAAAAGGTGGTGCTATAGCACGACTACTGTATATAGTGAAATAAAACTCTTCCATGCTTGTGTGTTTTACTTGTATCCCTGAGCCAGTATATTTGACATGTCCTAAAGAACTTGGAGCTAGTCAAAGTTAATGCTAGAATACTCAAATTAAGTTATTTCACGTCAAAATAAATAATGATGTGTTTCACATCTAGCCACCACTGAACAAATGACTAAATATATTGTAAATAAGGAATTAAGTGAGTGCCTTTGTTAATTTTCTAACTGTTCTGTTCTCTACATAAAATTAAACAGGCTTACTCCGAAATATTTTTTAACACTTTCCACCCAAAGCTAATGTAAATTTTATTTTCTCCAGGGGAGATCAGTACTGGCGTTTCAACGAAACCACACGCAGAATGGACACAGGTTATCCACAGAATATCGCAAGATGGAGAGGAGTTCCTCCTGATATTGATGCTGTAATGACGTGGACAGATGGTAAAATGTGTTTCTGCTAAAGAAACTTGTCACATTAATAAACTATTATTTTTTAATTTATATATGCCATATGATTCACGATAAAATATCAATTGAAGTAAAACATCTCTACGAATAAATTTGTATCTAAATCCAAAATACATGATTTGAGGCATAATCATTGTGAATGACAAATTATTTATTTGGCGACACAAGATACCATCACACATTAGAACTGTACAAAAACCTACCGAGTTTATTTTTACTGCTGATTTTAGGAATATATATTTGCACACACACAAATTATTATATCACTAGAGCTTCATAGTTAATAAATGAAAATAAGGTAAATAAACAAAACCAAAAGAAAGAATAGATATTATTAAACCTAGTTGACTTAAAGTAGATAAAGCAATAATTTTTTTGAAGGCAATTACAAAGTTTTTACAGGAAATTTAATTTTAAAAGTTAATGATTTCACATTATTATTCCAAACAAAGGTCAACATAATTTCAACACACAAATCCTTGACAATCAATTCAAGTACTCAAAATGTAAGTACCTGCAGACTTTTACTGCTACTTTACTGCTTTTGTCTTTAAACATTCTCTATGCTATAGATACTTTGCAAAACACATATGGTATGCCCAAATATTGAAGAGCTAAAGAATATAAGAGGTTTCCTCAGATTTACTAGAAGGACTTTATAGGCATTTCATGGAAAACTGAGCACTTTTGAAAGCCTATAGCAGATGAACCAATTATGGTACAATTTGATTCACAAACTCATCCAAACTAAAATAAAATAGTACAGTAAATGCAAGGTAAACCACATCAATTTCAAACACAGCATAGATAGATTAGCAAAACCAACAAAAAAAACCCTTACCAGGATAAAACAATACCTTCCAAAATAAACTAAAACAAAATGCACAAATAGCATCCTGCAAGCATTATGTAATTAGTATTTGTAAATAGTACAAACTTCTTATTAATTATTGGTAAATTTTCGTTTGAAAGAAATTACACCATGTAGACTTAACAAATAACACTGAAGGAAGTTTATTCAAAAGAAGTAAATTATATCAGTAACAAATTCTCTAATTTTTCCCCAAAAGAAGCAATTGAAAATAGACTTTGAACTGTGTAAAACGTGCTGCTTGAGATTAATAAACATGTTTGGTGACAAGGCTATAAAGTTTACGCTTCTGAGGTATCATTATATTTGTAAGTCATTGAAGTACTGATTGAAATTAATATTTCATATAAAATCATTTCAATTTTACATGGGAAATGTTTAAACACTGTCTTCACTGGGAAAAATGCAATTTGACATAAGATTTCTAAATTTTTACGAGGGTAGGGATTCTACAGTAATTCTTGTAAACGGGTGTACTGTATGTTATGAGATTAGTGATGGGTCATTCGTGAATCATTTGTTCAAAATGAACTTATCATTGAGTGAATGGAATCATTTGATTTATTAGCTATGAAAGTAATATATTCTTTTGAGTCATTGATTCAGAAGCAGAAAATGAGCCGAGAGAACGTTAAAGGTCGAAATGATTAAAAAAAATTGAAAAGTCAGAGTTGTTCGTAAAAAGAATAGAGTCTCAAGAGTCATCAAAACTTGTACAAAGGTGCAAGAGCCTTACGCAAGATATGTTCTTAATATGCTTGCGTAAATGAGTTATATGTTCTATATTGCACCAAGCTTTCATATACTAACTATAAATTGATATAAACATAATAATTTGTAGTAAAGTTTATTATGGCTGTTCAACCACGACTTACACATTCTACAAATTCTATATCTACTATAATTATTTTTCTCTTTTTAGGGCATCTATAAAAAAAAAGTTTGGTTTTAAAAGGTTTCTTACATGTTAATTTATTTTCGTCACTAACTGACCAAAGTGCTGAACTGCAATGTAAACACAAAAAGTTAAGTTTAGGGGTATTTTAAAGTTACTCAGGCTCACAATACATATATAAAATTAAAAATGAAATGATTTGAATCAGCACTATCTGCGGGATCGGCCATTAAGAATCTGTATCGGTAATATTGGCAAAATGGGGTTTTGAGTTTGGAGCCTCTATTATTTTAAGTGTTTATAAATGAACAGGGAAGCATAAAAGTCTGTGTTGAATATAAGTTATGTGAAGATAAAAGCATGGTTAAATATATTTATTTACCGGAAATAAACTTAGTAATATTTAAATTGTTTAAAAATGGATTCAGTTGTATTTTGCAGTTGTAAAATGTAAATTGAGACATTTTACACAGGCTTAAGATACAATACGTTAATTTTATTAAAGATATTATCAATGTTTTGTAAAGCGAGAACTAAATTCATGCTTATCCCTCCGAGTAAACAAAATGGGAGACTGCAAAAGCCATTCAGAAACAGTTCTAATTTTCTGCAGAACTAAATATCATGTCAAATATTTTGCTCATGACAGAGCAGCCATAGCTGAAAAATGTAGTTTGAAAATATGCCAACAGATATCGCTAAGTAAATTTTTTTTTTTTGGGAATTCAAAACAACACTATACACACTTGAATATTACTCAGTAAAATTCGTACAATAATTATTTTACTTCAAACGGAAAAAACATTGCATTATCTAGTTCTATGTCTACTACCTTCTCCAACAACATTGGTATTAAAAATAATGAAAAAAAATGTGCATAAATCGTTTCCAATCAAACAAAACATCTGAAACAGAAATTTGCAGTGCATTTAACTAAATTATATAGTAAAAAATCCTATTTTTAAGAGATAATGTCCACCAATGTCTTTGAAGTTCAAAATAAACAGTTGCATCATGATGTCAAGAAATGAGAGCAAATCACAAACAGTGTTTCATCTCAATCCTAGTTCCGAACCGAGATTAGAAGATATACGATCGGAACTCGTACTGGTAGTTGGTAATATGAAATTGGTGCATCACTAATTACATCTACCCCTATGCACATTGTATATCCTTCCGCCATATGTAAAATTAACATTGTCACTGGCTTGAGCACTTCATTCATGCATCAATCAAGTGAAAAAGTAAAATTAGAAAATTTTTTTTACAAATTTGCTAATTCTTACATTTATATGCAATAAGAAGACAGAAAGCCAAAGAAATTAGTTCAGTAGGTATTCATACACGTTTACCTAACACTTAATTCAATGTCAAAAACAGAATTATTTTCCCTCAGTCACTGCCAACTTTTCTGAACACATGACAGTTGGTGTACCAGTTAAAATACATAGATAGGGGTGGTGACATTTTTCACACAATTTAAAAAATGCTCAATTAACTGTGAACAGTCTATATACATTTATATTAGACTCGCAACACCAGCTGTGTCTGTAATTACTTGTACACTGTAATATTTAAACTAGTAAATAGTGAACACTAAAAACATTAGCACTATTGGCACATGCTTGTAGAAAATATGTGTGTAGATACTTAGGCTACTGCAATTTCTGCAGAAAGAGTTTGCGAAATTGGCAGCTGAAAATTTATATGAACGCTAGCAGTAATTGGGGTCGCAGTTGTGTAGTGGTTAAGACTACTTGCCTCCCACCTAGGCGAACCGGGTTTGATTCTCGATGGGGTCACTCCTGGATTTTTGCATGTGGGAATTGTGCCAGACGATGCTGCTGGTCGGTGGGTTTCCTCGGGGAACTTCCGTTTCCCTCGTCCTTGCATTCCAGCACTGCTCCATACTCACTTCCCTTCATGTTGACCGGCTCTCAAGACCTTGATAAGAGCCACCTCAATTCACTAGCAGTAATTCGATCCCAGTTTATTCCATACCATGATTCACAGTTAAGTTATTGTAGACAGGCTCTTCACTTGTCTTGCTTTCTGTTTCAGGTTTCACTTACTTCTTCAAAGGTACATTATTTTGGAGGTTTGACAATTACTGGATCAAAACAGACAAGAGGTATCCACTGCCAGCACCTCAGAACTGGTTGGGATGTCCTGAAAAGTTAGATACTGTCTGGTGGTGAACACTACCAGCAAGTTAAAGTTGTTTTTATTTATTTATTTTACTATCTATATTTTATATGCATCTGTAAAAATTAAAACAGTCTTTATAAATAAATATGTTTAAAAAAGCAAACTGTGCAGTTATTTTTAATCATCTTAAAACATGTTTGAAACAGTAACTCTAACAGACTCTTTTTTGCACAGTACTGATTTTATTCAACATACCCATGTTTATTACTCCGATAGAATATGCTATTACACAAAATAATATACCATACTTAATTTATGCTATGATTTACATTACAGATGACAGTACTGTGAGTTAATACTAATAGTTTTTACCATAATTTAATCATTAACATTGCATCTAAACTGAATTTCACCAAACAAGGTCCACATGTACTATATAGAAGAGGAGCAGACTTTTATAGTTTTTGCTCATGTCAGGCATTAACTTTCAAAATTTCAATATTATTTTTAAATGTAGGGCATTGTGTTATGTTGACAGTGCAGATTGAAAAAATAATAAAGCTTTTCCATCATATCTTGAAACTATTTAACCAATTTAAATCAAATTTTGACAGTGCATGATGTCGGTATTACCTTTAAAAACTGACCATATTACTGGTTCGCCATTTTGTAAGATAGTGCAAATTCATATAATTAAAGCCTTTACATTATATCTGGGGAAACCATTTAACCAATTTAGACAAAATTTGGAATGTTGACACTGCATAAAGTAAGCATTGAATTATAAAGTAATAATTTAATTCATCCGCCATTTTGGAAGATGGCGAAGTAACATTATATCTAGATAAATACAAAATGACTCAACCAATTCCAGCTAAATCTGGCATATAAGAAATACTATTATAGGCAATGTTCGTATATGCAATTAAAATGTATAAGGCACTTATTTTCAAAATGGTGGCATTATAAATATTTTAGGTTTATTTGCAAATACATACCATACTATACTGTTTACCAATTACAAACATCAATTGTGTCAATACTGTCTCTTTAATCCATCATTTTGTAAGATAGTGCTAAATGAACAAATAAAGTTTTGTCATATCTCTAGAAACAATAAAATCAATTCCTTCCAAAATTGGCAAACAAGTAGTACTACAGTAGGCCATGTAAGTTGATATGTTTTAAGTGGGGCAGAAATAGTTCAATTTAGTATTCTATATCTACGAAATCAAGTAACCAATTTCAACTTAAATTGGCAAATAGTACGTACATAGTACCGAGGTAGGCCATGTCAACTGTTAAGTTTTATTTAATAGAGGGCCAGACACTTATTTTAAAAACAGGTGCCATATAAAGATTTTAACATAGTATGCTATATCTATGAAACAATGTAACCAATTTCAATTTATCTTTGTATGCTGGCAGTGTCTTGTTATAGTTTATCCCAGCTGCTTGCACCTGCTATGTATCTCGTGTCTCCGCCATGACTGACTTCGTCTTGTCAACCTTCTCCCTCTATAGTCTGTATTTACCTACACGCACATACATATTTTCCAACACTACATCTCCCCTCCTTTCTCAGCTTTATCTGCTTGCTGTCTTATAAGTCCAACCTTTGTGGCAGGACTATTTTACGCCCCCTTCTAGTCCTGCTACATGCTTCCTGTGCCTCGCCCATCTGTTGGAAACCCTCAAAATGGTGACTCCTCTCGAGTGTCTCTGGGCGGTGCGTCCTAGTCAAATGGCTGCGCCACCATGCTTATAGCTTCTCCTAATGTCACTGGTCGAGCTGTATCTGCTGCAACTTATATACTGGTTGCCTTTACTGGCACCCGTTTTCTGCTCTCTTCTTCTGGCACCTTTACTACCTGCCTTCTATTTCCTCGTAACGTAGCTACCTCTGATGACAAGTAGTATGACCTGCGATACTTGGCTGTCCCTTGAATTCTACCCTATCTTTTTAGGTCTGGTATCCACACTCGCTCACCTGGGGCCAATGGTTCCAATTCTTTAATGCCATGCCTTCTGTCATATGCCATTTTGCTCGTGGTTTTTAGATAACTGTCACGTTCATGGATGGATTGTAGCATCCCATGTTCCCATCGTGGCTGTAGGGTCGTTTGTACAACTGAAAGGGTAGTTCGCAACTTACAACCAAACAACAGCTCTGCTGGTGAAAATCTTGATATGCTAGTAACCCAAGGTTTGGATCTTGTGACTTGATCAGGATGTTTTTTGCTACTGCTATTGCAGCTCCACTGGACTACTGGAATTTGGGGCTAGATGTGATATGGCTGATCCCATAATCTCGGGCAAACTGTTGAAACTCCCATGAGGTGCATCTGTAGTCAAGCAATCCATCCAGGTACCTAGAGAAGTAGTAATAAATGACTAAATAATGTGCCCCATTTATTTGCATTATGTCAATTCCCACTGTAGCAATGGTATTGGTATAAGAGGCTCCGCACACTGTACTCTTCGCTGCAGACATTGTTCACAACCTTCTACCAGTCGCCTTACGTCTTGCGAAACTTGTGGCCACCACACTGACTTGTTTGCTCGCCTTCCGACACTTCACGACACCCATATGACTGATGTATTCTTGTCAACATCTCTGTGCGTAAGCTCTTCAGGATAAACACCCGTGTCCAGTACACGATTAGCCCTTGTTGGTAGGTCAGTTAATTCCTATACTGCCAAAACACCGACTCTTATTTGAATCCCTGTAGGATTTTCTCTCTTACAGTTTGCGACTTTTCATCTTTGTCCTGCGCTAGTCGTATTTCTTGCAGGCGTGTGTCTGTAAACGGAGTTGCTTGCAGTACCATCTCAGCCAAGAGCTCGTCGTCTATCCTCCTCTCGGTGTGCACCTCTGGC
Organism: Dryococelus australis; assembly: GCA_029891345.1. Classification (NCBI taxonomy): domain Eukaryota; kingdom Metazoa; phylum Arthropoda; class Insecta; order Phasmatodea; family Phasmatidae; genus Dryococelus; species Dryococelus australis. Next base: position 250,166,469 of record CM056995.1, read on the forward strand.
TTGTGCATTGGAGCTCTCGAGAGTGCATCTGGTACACAAAATGACTTACCAGCAACATGCACCACGTCATAGTTGAAGCACATTTAGCTCATCCGCATTCTCTGCAGTCGTGCTGTAAGTTCTGCCACAGGCTTACTGGATAGTAGGGTAACTAGAGGCTTATGGTCAGTCATCAATGTTATCCTGCTTCCTAACACATAGTCCTTAAATTGTTCACATGGCCACGTTACAACCAGGGCCTCTTTCTCTATCTGTGCATAGCATCTTTCCACCTCACTTAGGATTCTTGATGCATAGGCTACTGGTTTCCACACTCCTTCCTGACACTGCTCCAGCACACTCCCCAGTCCATGTGATGATGCATCTGCAGCTATCCGCGTTGGTGTCGTTCGAGAGTACAATGCTAGTGTTGATTGTGCAGCAAACTAATTTCGCAGTTGCTTTGCCGCTTCTCGTTGCGCCGCTCCACAGACCCTTTCCATATTCTGTTGTAGTAAGATCCATAAAGCCTATATTTTCTCTGCCAACTTCGGTACAAATTTTCTCAAGTAGTTCACCAACCCTAAGAACCGTCGTAGCTCAGTAATGTTCGTTGGATCCGGCATGCTTGTAACTGCATAAGTTTTATTCGTGTCTCGTCTCACTTCCCCATTTCTTACCAAGTGTCCCAAAAATTTCACTGTCCAGCATTTGAACTTGCACTTTTCTATATTGTGTTAATCCTGCTTCTCATAGCCTTTTCAGCACTGCTTTTAGCCTGTCGCAGTGCTCCATGTATGTACTCCCACATACCAAGATATTGTCTGCTTGATTCACCACTCCCGGCAGTCCTCCTATAATGGTGTACATCTGGTGCTGGGAGTGCTCAGGGCCTGAACTGAGTCCAAATGGCAGTCTTTTAAAATGGAACCTCCCAAATGGTGTAGTAAAAGTGGTTAGAGGTGCAATGCTCTCTGTGAGCGGGATTTGCCAAAACCCCTTAAATGCATCTAATACTGTGAACACTGTCACATCTTGCAACCTAGCTAAGGACTCTTCCACTGGTGGCAGTTGTAATTTTTCTCTAATAACAAATCTATTTAGCTCTGTGTAGTCGACGCACAACCTAATAGTCCCTTTTTTTTGGAACCACTACGATAGGAGTACACCACTCTGTTGGGGCCTGTATTTGTGTAATCACTCCTTTACTCAACATTCTGTCTAATTCTTCTTTTACTTTATCTCTGAGTGGCAGAGCTAAATGTCTTGGGGCTAGTACTGCAAAGGGATCACTATCTTCTTTTATCGCAATGTGATACTCCTGCTGCAGCTTCCAGAGGCCTCGAAACGCAGTAGGGAACTTCCTTACAAACTTATTCGATTCAGTTGGTGTATTTTCATTTGCCTTAGTCTTCTCTCGCTGAACTTCTGCTGCTTCCCTTACAGTCACCACCTTTAATGCTTTAATTGCTGGTCGGCCCAACAACGGCACCTGCTGCCCTTTTACCATGTAGATTTCTTGACTGATGTGTTGTTTAACGAGGGTCAAAAGTACTGTTGCAGTACCTTTGACTGGAATGGGATTTCTGCCTGCACCATACAGCCTTTTCTTTGATTCATACAGAAACAGGCCTGACTTGTCACTTGTGGTTTTATCTATGACCATTACATCTGCACCCGTATCTGTTTTGAAGTTTGTTTTTTTTTCTTTGCACTTGTCCCTCGACATACCATGGGTTTGAACACACTTCTAAAGCAACTTCTTCCCTTCTTTTAATTCTTGCACCAGTCATTTTGCTTTGGCAACATCGGCTGTAATGCCCAACTTATTACATTTAAAACATGAAACATTCCTCGCTGGACATCTGGACCCATTGTGTCCCAGTGAAATGCCACACTTTAAACATTTGCTGTGTCCTTGTACTAGTTTTGTGCTATTCCTACTGTTTTCCCTTCCAAAATATTCATACCTTTCTGAAGTGCATCCACTGAAGTGGCCTTATGACTGTCCACACTTGCCTGATTTTCCCGTGCGATCTGCTGCTGCCTACACACTGACTCTGCTTGGCGAATACGCTTAACCGCTTTGGTGGAATTGAGGTTACCGTCCATCTGTAACAACTCTCAGAGTTTATCATCCACTACTCCAATCACCAGCACCGTTGTTATTAATTCGTCCTTCAAGTCTTTCAGCTCACATGTTTCTGCCACCTTGAACACCACATTAATAAAGACGTCCACTGGCGCTCCGTCCTGCTGGCACCGTTTGAAAAACTTGGCACGTTCATATACTACATTCTTCTTGACTTCCTGTTTCACTGCTTTATCCTGATTTATTTGGGTTGCGGGTAACGCGAACAATGTTAACATATCATCTGCCTCCGCACCCATGCAATAAAATAGCATCTTCACCTGACTTTCTTCTGGCTTGTTAGGAAGCTCCGATGCTATTCTAAACCTCTCAAATCTTGTAATCCACTTATTCCACTCTATCAGCATCCGAAAGTTGAAATTTCCTGGGGGTACTATGTGAAACTGTGCCGCAATTTCTGTTCGTTGTACATAGTGCGTTGGGAACTGTATGTTATCTCATATTGTCAGCATTCCCGCGATACATTATTTTCATTTTGCACTATGTCCCTCTTGAACAATATTACCTTGTTTTACCATTTGTACTAACCATGTACTAACAACCCCACATCTGACACCATGTCGTGTTTTTAGTTTATCCCAGTTGCTTGCACCTGCTATGTATCTCGTGTCTCCGTCATGACTGACTTCGTCTTGCCAACCTTCTCCCTCTATAGTCTGTATTTACCTATACGCACATACATATTTCCCAACACTACAGGCAGTATCTACCCAAGCATCAAATGAGCTCATAACTATATACTCATTTGTCAACCATTTGGGAAAAATGAAAAGTTATGCTTTTGTGTCCTATTTCGGCAAACAACAGATAGGTACCTACCAAATACAGGGCACAAGCCTTACTAATGTAGTCCATCTAAATGTATGTGACTCAAGAAGGTAGTTGCACACTATGTATTTTCAAAACAACAGCCATGTAAATATTCTAGGCTAGTATGCCATATATACCAAACAATTTCAACCATCTTTAATATGTAGCATCATCTGTAAGAAACTTAGAATGTTCTAATACGTAACTATTTTGTTCTCCAGTAATGAAGATAGCAAGCACCAAATGAGAAAGTGGAGCTTTTATGTCATATGTCGAGGACCAATCAGCAGATTCCCAACGAATTTTGCAAACAAGTTGAGCCACACTAGGCCATGTTTTAAGTGTACCTGAAATTATTTACAGGATGACTGCCAAATAAATAATATAGATATGTTTGTCTTAACACTTCAACTAATTCCAATTAAACTTTGTATGCTGACAGTATCCATTAGACGCATCAAATATGCTTGTAAAAATCTTCCACATTTTCATAATATACTGCTACATGACAAAATGCAACACTTGTGCCATATCTTGGAAACCAATAATCTAATCCCACCAAATTTTTTACACAAGTATTACTACTACATTGGGACATGTAAACTTACATGATTTAAGTGGGTCAAACATTATTGTGTCAAAACCATGCAATATAAATAAGTCTATCACATTTATTAAATAATTTGATAAATTTCAAGCAAACTTTTTATGCTGACAATATTTATCAGGTGAATCATATATGCTTACACAGTCAGGCTTCAGGATTTTTTGTAATATAGCATCAAATGAGTGACTTCAACCAGTCAACCTATTTCCACCAAATTCTGTACACAAGAAGTGCTATGGTAAGCCATATAAACTTACACGAATTAAGGGACTTGCACACTTGGTATTCAAAATGATGATCCTGTAGATATTTGAAGGTGTTAAACCCAGCCTATAGGTTGTTCACAATAAAACGAGCAATTTTGAAAGCCCTACTAAGATCTACCTGCAAGCACATTGTGACACTTTGCATCATGTGTAAAATCAACATTGCCATAGACCTGATCCCTTGCATCAGTAAAGCGAAACTGTAAAATTATTAGAAAAATAAATATTTTACAAATTTTCTAATACATACACTTTCATATACTAAAAAGCTCAGAAGGAAAATTAATCCTTGTAGTATTGACAAATGTTTACCAAACACTTTAATTCAACGCTGAGACATGGAACTACTTTCCCTCCATCTGTTACCAACTTTACTGGGCCCATGTCACCACGTGTGTGCATTGAAAATATACGCAGGTAGGGACAGTGATGTTTTTAGAGGTTGATTTCAAAACTGCTCATTTTATCGTGAACAGCGTTTACCAAAACGTTTAACTGATTACTACCGAAGTTGCTGCTCCGAAACCATCCTCTAGAATGTACTTGGCTGCACATCATCGTAAGGTAGAAGGCATTCTGTGTTTGAGTCTCAGGTAAGGCACATTTGTAATTGTTTTACTTGTGTAGTATTTGTTCCTGGTTTCATCTCTAGGGACCCCAGAAAATTGTGAATAAAACTCACCAATATCAGTGCAAAAATCCCTGAAAGCGGTGAATAAAATACAACAGAGCAATAAAAAAATTATTTTGAAAATTTATGCTACATATAAAATATTTATCATGCACTAACAATCTCAATGTCTCAGTAACAAGAACAGTTGATACTTAAGAATTGGTGGATAAAAATCAACCCTGCTATATTATAAAATTAATTTTAAAAACTTTCAGAATGCACAGTTTTTATGAAAAATACTACCTAAAATCTCAACGACTTAATAAAAAATTATATTTTGCATTTAACGACCATCTCTAATGATATCACTATCAACTAGACATCAAGACCCTAACTACCATCTCACTTTTTAAGAACCCTCCCAAAAATGTTTGCCTTCATGTAGAGGTAAGTTGGCTCGTTAGTTATATTTTCTTGTTATATTTAGTCGGCTCCATTTGATCAGTTGTGCCAGGTACCCTCGACTTCAAGTAATAGGGTGCCAGTTTTAATAAATGTTTTTGTCCATATTTTCACAGTTACTAATCGGTGACAAAGTCAGTCCTCAATTTAACTTCAGTGTTATCATTTCTTATTGTTCAATGTCATTTTCATGGTACCTTCAGTACATCACAAACCATTGAGACTAGGACAAGTGCAACCTGTGCTCTACTGCTTGGTTTCCTTTTAGAGCTAATCCCTTTACCAAGGCTTTGTGCCTACCTTAACCTTTTGCAAATCTTCTCACCCTAATGAGCCCTAATAATAATTAACCTTCACTCTTACTTAAACTTTGGGTACCTTAATTAATGTCGCCCATCAAGGGAGAACAAAACTTCTGGTACCTGTGAGACTCCTAACTGAAGGTCTCACTGTACAAAGAGACACGTTCTCCGGCTGGCCTTGGTATGTCACACTTCTGACATACCACAAGGGAGTCCTTTACTAGATACACTCCACACCAAACAAAGGATGGTTAATTGACCAGGTTGCTACATTATCACATGCCCAGCTTCCACTAGCTCAAGACCTTGGAAACTTGCCTGGAATAGTACTCTCTCCTCTGTATGCATTCTAGCCAACCTAGAATTTGAAATTTCCCCTATGTGCAATTAGCTTAATTATACTCTGTTTAAATGTTTTTCCCCTCCCAACAAAGAAGTCGCTGTAAAACCTGTAAGGCCAAGGCAGTACACCAGAAGTCACTGGACACTACCATGATCTGAGAGAGAGAAAGGTCAGCTATCCCAATGCCAAGCAGTAGCACCACCACCCGTTCTGCTCCAAGAACTCCTTGGACCAGTGGTAAAATCCACACACATCATCCTTGGGCTGAGCCTCATCCTCTCAATGACAAGTCTGCTACTTGAGCCTATTCTAGTTGAAGTAACTACAACTCTTCACTGTACCACTAATAACCAGCGTCTGCAGACAGAACACCAACAACTTGACCAATGGTAACTGCAACAAGTCCCTCACCTCAACATATGCCAGTCCAGAACCGTACCTGGAACCTACCCAAAACCAGCAGCCACTTAGGCCGTCCAACTCACCAGACCCAAAGCTACTGAGCGCACCCTGCGAGTAGAACCAGTGATGGGGACCCTCAATGTATTTCTACATGACCAACTCACATGGGTAACCTCATACGCAATGAGAGCAGCATTATAAAATTACCATCCTAAGACTCCATACCTATTACACTAGCCACTTTTTTATTTCTTAATAATGCATCAAGTAAGAAGTGTATTGGGATTGGACTTTCATCATGAGTGACCAAGGAGGATGTCTACAGTAAATATATGGAGAGGCCCTACTCAGGGTGGGAGTGAAACAAGTTCCGGGGAGAACAAGGTTGAAAGAGGAACAGAGGAGAGAGTGTTAGCCAATAGGAAGTGAGATTCTGCAAAGGCTTATGCAAGCACTACAATTTCATGCAGTGCATACAACTAAGGCACAGCTGCCAGGCAATCCTTGTTTAGATGCTTTCCCGGGCAGTGCCAACAGCGGGGAGGCAGAGAGGGACAGGGTGGCGGTGGGCGGTCGACCGCCTGGCATGCGGGAAGAGTCGTGACTTTCAGGGCACGTGCCGGGCTGTCAAGCAGTGTCTGCACTGCATTATTATTTTCAATTTCCCTAGCTCTCTCAACCAGGTCCTCAATGGTTTGTGGTTTCAGGGTAACGAGGTTGTAAAGGGAGGGAAGCAGAGTGCGTGTAATACTACGTACACAGCTAGCTTCACTATCTACCAGGTACAAACACATACATTTGAACCTTCCATATGTAAATTTCCACTTCCTGCATCTCTCCTTGGGTTTTCATGTGAAAATCAGTGATCAGCTGGGCAACAACTTCTCCAGTGAACTGAGACGTGAACCATTGGCTCAGCTGTTCCCAACTTGCTGATAAACTCTCCATACTTCTCCCACCATACCTTTGCTTTCCCCTTCAGCTGGGATTGGGTTGCGAGGTAAATCATGTTTGAAAAACTCCTTACATTCCCATAGGAATTCGACCGGGTCCTCGTGGACGGCCGCTGAATTTTCCTAGTGTGGACGGTCGCTGAATTTTGTGAGTTAAAATTCAGTGGCGCAATAGAACAAGTCAGGACTATACCTCGAGCATGGATTTCTTGGGTGGTATGTCAAGCCCCTCTGGCATAGCTGGCAGTGATGAACTAGACCGGACTATGTGAGTAGTTCATCTGGCCAGCCTATGCACGAGGGGTGGAATTTCTGATGGCAGATTATACACCTGGTTATGAAAGTCCCTTGACCTTTGTATTTGAGTCAGTTACATCTGACTGAACATTGGGTTTGGCAGGATACGTAACCGTATTCCGAGCCGTCTAATATTTGGAACGTGTTGTCCCACCTGACACAGGTGTAATGAAAGTTTTTGCGACAACCTGTACACATAAGAAATCTCCCAGTGCCGGGACAGGTTTCTGCACCACACTTTGTCATCTGGTCCTGGGATCTATGTCCGGCGGCGAATGCCGTAGTGACCTTGTGGTCGCTTTCTCCAGAAGCTGGCATAGCTAGATTCTAGTTAGGCATAACAAGGCGTTTATTAGGCGTCTGGTAGGATATACATGACATATTTATTGGCTGCTAAATATATACCAGGGCAGGGGTCGGCTTGTCCAAGCTTCTTCCCTTGTTTCCTAGGCTAAACCCCACAGCAGTGGACTGTCCCGGGGTGTGGCTGGCTAGTACTTAGTGACAGAGGCTTTAACTATTTTACGTTGGCACCCCACGTTGGGCGCTAAAAATATTTGAAGTGTTTTAAGCCACCTGATACAAGGGGTGGCTTCTCCCTGCATCCTAAGAGTTGGCAGAATACCACACCTGCAGGGGGAGTGACTTGAGGATTAGAAACCTCAATTGCCAAGCCGTGTGTAAACACAAAGGTACACCAAATAAATTATTACTCACCTTAGAAATCACCCGTGGGTCGCACACAAATCCCTGGCTTAACTTGGTAGTGGGTCTCTTCCCAAGGAGGTAGGTGAGGTTTGAGTTGAGTTTTTATGGCAAATTTATTGGAGATGACTTGGGGACTGAAACCTTCTATGAACAATCTGAATTTAAGTGTTTTATCATACACCCTATGGGTACGAGTGGTTATGGTGGCCTTCAAATATTGTGATTCTAACGTCGCGGTGATCATACCCATGGGAAAGTAAACCCTTTTGGGCAGAAAGCCAGTATAAAATGTGGAGCGCATTGGCTTGTGGAAGGGAAAAAAAATCAAGTACAGCAGTTGGTACACTTCTCCGACAGGTTACCTGTGGTATCTGTGGTAACCGAGCTCTCCTCTACTCCCGTTGACTGTGTTGGGGCGGCCGGCTGAGTAACAACAGCTGGCTCTGGTTGTGGCAGAGAAGTGCGTTCGGTGCTCAATGAAGGAAAAGAACGACGTGGGGTTATGGCAGTGTATTCCTCAGCAAGATAAGAGGGTTCTATTACGACGACTGAGTTACCACAATTTAATAACACTAAATATTCACAAGGCAGTCTGCCTGCAACCCTGGAGGGTAATACAATCGGTGAATTACTTTCTCGTATTTCAGGAGCTGTAATATTATTCATTTCCTCTTCTAGGAGTTTAAGAGGTCTTTTTAATTTATTCTTTTGACCGCTCCTGTGAGCTCGCGGCATAAGGTCATTAAAAAAAAAAACTCTGACAAAATGCAAACAAAATGTACGTAAAATGAAGCCAGTTAATATATAGCTGCCCTATAGTATTTGTCCAAATACATGGCTATACCCAACATGTCTCACCATCTAACATCTAGCCATTCACTAGCCCGAAGGGTTATACAGGAGGGATCACGTAGGCAGTCGTAATACCTGGGTGTAGTGAGTTCTTAGTAAAGGGCTCCCTCTAAGATTAACCAATGCAATACCCTGAGCATTACCATGGCCACACTCGGAATACCGCTTGGTATTACTTGTATTTGCCATATGGCTGGTTCGCAAAGCCGGCATTGTCTTACGTATTCAAATAAAAGAATTACTTAATTTCAGTTTACTTCTCAAAACACTTGGGGCCAACAGGTTAGACCTTAGAATTCACTTGGTTAAATATGGAGTTTATTACATTCATGTAATTTATATGGCAAACAATACAGTGAAGTGAAATCAATATTATTACGCTAATTAATCTCAACAAAGTTTTCACTGTGAATACAATTAACTGCGGAAGTTAATCTAAATGCAACTCAGACTAAGGCAACATAATTATGTCAAAATTTGTGACAATTTCAATTAAGCGAAAAGATTAAATAATTTAAATTCATAATCAGCTTCGGGAATCCTTTAATTTGGGATTGTTCAGAGGGTACCTCACAGTGTATCAAACGAGGTACTTTACCCAACTGTTAAAGGTGTAGCTGGGCTAAGGCCTTACAGGGGTGTCTTTAAGAGACGACGTCGCAGTGACCTTGGTTTACATGCGGATGTATTCTGTAACTCGTTAGTTCTCATATAACGATCTGTAAAGTCTGTTAATGAGAAAATCATTGATGTCATTAAAGAACAATTCTGTAACTTCTTTTTACTTACAAATGTCGGTACGCTAACGAAAATCCTCATTAACTACGCTGTGGAGAACCGAGAAATCTCATCATAACGAGAGGTATGAAACCCCTCAGTAACATACCAATTCAATTTGTAATGCTGAAGTCTGTAAATAAGCAGTGGTATGTTGGACAATATCTCCTATACGCTAAATAAAAACTTGAGTACAGTGAGCCAAATGAGTGAAAACCAGTGAAATAAGCTTCATTTAAAGTCGCAGTCGACGATAGCTATTGTGTGCACTTCGTGTAACGGGAACAGCTTTAACCTTATGAGCTGAAAATGCTTGAATTAAATTTCAAGGAACAAAAGCAATCTAGTTTGTAATTTAAGCTAGCTCTTACACCTTGTAAAGCAGTTTTATGTACACAGAATGCTAATTTAATTTCCAAACATGAAATGTTTTGACGTGGAGATACAGTTACATTTACATTAATGCGCATGGTCTAGTACAATTTTAGGTGCGCGGGTTCAAACCCACCTACTTCCAAAATACTTTTATAGTATTAATATTGTAACATAACATTCTGATTAATATATTTTAATACAATATTAATAATGTGACTAAAACCACAATTTTTGTACTAAACTTATGCACATATATCAGCCAGGTTAAACATACATAATTATACCTAAGTTTGTAAATTATATTCTGCTATGTTCATTATATAGACAAAAATTATAGATATGCTAGTAGTTGTGTTTAACACATAGGTCATATTTGAATGATAACTGTAATTGCTGCAAAGAAAAATCTGTATTCTCCCAAAACTATCTGCCATTTCGTGCCAAACTTTACCGAGTTATTTTAATACGTTGTAAGGAAATTAGTACAAATACATTATTTTTATAAGATTCATGTTTTAAATATATAAAAATATTGTTTTATATAACTGAAAAAAATTGTGAGGAGCTGGGATTTGAACGTGAAACATAAAAGCCTCAGAGTAAGAAGATTTTACACCATGCCTCAACCAACTTCGCTATCAGGCCAACATTACAAGCCGAGAAAGTTAATTGTTTTATATTCTAATTTAAAATGTATGATGCATTAAAATGATTGTTAATATTTGTATATACGGTGCAATCAAACTGCATTCCTTTCTTACTTCCCTTATACATTTGTGTATTCCGGTGAATAATGTTTGGAATTGCCATGGTAACAGAAAATTCTAAGGCGTACATCCGAACATTATAGAGTATTTTAGAGTTTTACATGTGTATTTTATTTTCTTTCTAATTATAAGTAAAACCAAAAATAATGCTCGTTTATGTAACATTTACTTTGTGTGTTTATTTGTAGCTATCTCTTTCAGTGCACTCTTGTTCATGTCTCGTAAAAGGTAATTGGCCAGTTAACTATGTTAAACGTCTTTTAGCTGTAACAATCGGTATCAGAATATTTAATGGAAATTTTTATACACCCTTTTCCACTGGTGTTACAGAATTACATCCTCGATACGCAACTATCACTACATCCTAAGGAATACATTATTAGAGTTCTACCAAAATAATTCATTTTGAGGGTAACGAGTTACAGAATACATCTGCTGGGAAGGTAGGAGGGTTAGGATGACATGCTGTAGCTACTGACGGTCAAGACGACCCAAGAGGCTGGAGGCACTGTGGAGGTCGTTGCCTTCTGTCCTCTGGAGTGGGTGGCTTAGTTGGCTATCACTAGCTGGCTATTGGCGTGGCTGAGGGCGTCCAGCCCTTGTCAGAATAATCAGGATTTCACAGCCGGGGGGCGTAGCAAGACAAGAATTGCCGCTGAAAGAAATGGATTTCAGTCTCTTCCCCTGCCTTCGCAGCCTAGAGGACAATGAGCAACTCCTGAGTGTCCCTGGCCCCGGCCTTCGCGACCTGGGGGAATGATGAGCAACCCGAGGCCTGGTCGGGGAGGTCCTTTTATACTAATTCCCTTCGACCATGAGCGTTCAGAGGGGTGCGGGGGAGTTTAACCCCACCTTCTGGGGGTGGGGCTTGTTATGTCACATTCCTGAACCATGGATCCTTATCTTGCCTGTCACTCAGTGTGTGGTATTGAAATCTCATGTCCAGAGGCACTTGAGGATACAGTGACTCTCCATTTATTGGCCCACTTCCTACAGCGGTGCGCTGTTTCACTAGCGGGCACGGTAAAGTAGACCGGTGTTGCTTCTCAGGCAGGGGCGATGAAATGAAGACTTCTGGGAAAAACGGGTTGACGGTAAAAGCTAGGAGCAAACAGTTAAAGGTGTGTTGAGGCTCTGTCAACGCCTGGAAGTCCCATGTGTCCCGCCACCATTACCATGCGTAATTGGAGTCAACTTGCCCATAGAACTTTGCCATATTCAGATGGGACGAAGTCTGTCATTTGGAGTGCGCTGCTTCCAAGCACCAAAAGCGTCATGCATCAGCTTTCATCACTATTAAAAACACCACCACACAACTAGAAGCACTACGGTTTCCAAGACAATACCGAAAATACTCCCCACATTCAATAGTTGCCCAATCGTAAAGCAACAATATGGTAGTTGGTATGATATGTCTTAATAACCTAAAATTATGATTTCCACTTTTCTTTTGATTTTGTTGTAGATTTAATAAATAAACAAGTATGCATTAATTTCCGGACAAATTCTTAAATCATCAACACGTTTTTGGAGTCGTAAAAAATACTACATAGTAAATGCTTCACAAATATAATACTGATTTAATAGTTTCACTTTTGACAGTAAATTTAACAAACAGAACACTTCACTACACATACAAATATAATTTACATTTTTGAGTAATAGTGCAAAATGAGCTTTGACTGTGAACTGTGATGTTGACATGAATTTTCCAGAACCTCAGACAGACATCTTAAGATTAAGACAATCATATATATTTAAATTTGGTAACTTATAAATAAAAAGGGAAAACAAGTGCTATCTGTAGGCCACTTTCAATTTCAAGAATAATTACAACTACTTCACAAATTCAGTACTCAATGCATTACAACATACTAGATCCTTTTATGACAAGAATTAATGCAGGTCCATAATTTCTTACAGTACCAAACTACCTGAACAAACATAACTCTGTATCTTACAAATACACGAAACCCTCATTTAGTGCAATTTCAAATAAAGCAACACCATACTTGTGAGTGCGCCAATACATTTGAGTCAGTGTAAAATTGTAACATTTAACAGATACAATGCAGAAAACATGTTACATTCTTTACAGTTTAGAGCTTGTAATGCAGGCCTACTTGTCTCCGTAATCATAAGGGTTGACTTGGGCATTTAAAAAACAAAAGTAGTTTCACCACAGCTTCAAATTCATAATCTACATTTAAAATAAATAGTTAGCACATCATTTTTAAAATATGGTATGGCACACTAACACTGTAGCTTATTAACTATTCTATGGTTAACAGAACTGTTCTCTTTGACACTGATGCGAGATTAGATGGGATTGTTTTTCATGGTTCTGTGGACGATTTGTAATTGAAATAAACCGTATTCAGGTACATAAATTTAATTCTTTAGTCTTGTACATCTGTTGATATTTTCTGCATGCCGTTCAGAAATTTTACTGTATACATTGCCACAATGTGGTAGAGCAGTTTGGTAACAAATCATGCCAGCCAATTACAGTGAAAATTTGAATAAAAATAAAGTTACGTAACAGGACACACTACAACAAAAAAATGTGTGGTTTGTTATATATGTAGATGTTGGCAGTAGTGTTGGTGTGTGGTGTTAGTAGCACTTGTTTGCATGCGTGACCAGTAGATGTAATGAAGTTCAGCCCAGTGTTGTTGCGTTGTCTTTGGATGTTGATGCTAACGTAAATACAATCGCAATGATAGAAATTATGTCTAATTCATTCACAAAATCTGGTGACAAGAATGGGATATGATAAATCGCCACATTAATTACATAACATTGCAAGGGTCGCATGTTCTGTGATAAGTTGGAAATTTTAGGCATGCTGTTTCATTGTCTCGTGTTTCAAGATGTCGGGCCAGCTTGGAAATAGAGGAATTTGATGTATCCAATCCAAATGTTTGGGAATCTTATGGAGAATGTCTCAACTTCTCTTTGCAAGCAAACGAGGTGACCAATGCCGGTAAAAAAAACCATGCTGTCTTACTTAGTGTATGTGGGTCGAAAACTTATGCAATTGTACAATCGCTAATCTCGCCTGCTTCACCCGCTACGAAAAGTTTTGAGGAAATGTTGGCATTATTAAAGAATCACTTCTCACCACGGCCTTCGGAGATTTACCAGCGTTTCAAATTCCACAGATGGAACCAGAAGGAGAATGAAAGTGTAGCCAAGTATATTGCAAAGTTACGTCGCTTGGCACAAATTTGGACTTAACCTTGCGATACAGGTTAGTTTGTGGGATGAAGCAGTTCAGCGGCGGTTGTTTTCAGAGGCTTCACTCAGCTTTGCTCAGACACAGGAGAAGGCTGTATCTGCAGAAGCAGCCCTACCGCACACGAGAGACATCAGGGAATCAAACTCGCAAGCAGTGAGTACTGATCATGTTTGTCACTTAACCCACAATCCACAAGCGCTAATAACAAGTGAAACCAATGTCGTGAGACAAAAGCCTAAGCTAGGTAGTAAGCGTTATGTCTAAGGGTATATCACCTTGTTTAGGTTGTGGTGGTCCGCATGCACGTGTCTTTTACAGGTTTAGGAATGTTGAATGCCCCTTCTGCAAGAAGAGAGGTCATATTGAGCGAGTGTGTAATGCAAAGAAATTTCAAGTTAAGATGAAATCCAATGTTAATGTTGTGGAGGCCGAGTCTGATGAGCCGGACATGTACCACGTGCAATCAATTCAATCTAGTGGAGCTGGTGATATGCGTACACTTGTGGTTATGAACAATACACCCATATATATGGAGCTAGACACTGGGGCAGGATTATCTACAATTGATGAGGCCACATTTAAGAAAATCTTTCCTCACAATGTGCCTTCCTCTGATAGTTTCTAAGGGAAGGTGCCACTCATTGCTGGGGCTGAACTGGATGGACTCTATTGCTATAAGAGTACAGGGGATCTTGCAGGTGTCTGATGGTATAGTAGAACTAGTAAAAGAGTTTAAGGATGTTTTTAGTGAAGATTTGGGTCTATTTAAGAGTGCACCTGTAATGTTAAACCTAGATGCAACAGTGAGACCAGTACAGTTAAAAGCCAGATCCGTTCCATTTGCATTGCTGTCACTAGTTCAGACTGGGCTACGCCCATTGTGCCTGTACTGAAGGCAAATGGGGATGTACGCATTTGCGGAGGCTACAAGAGCACACTCAACAAAGCTCTTAAAGATGATCTTTATCCTGTTCCATCTGTGACCCAGTTGTTAGTTGAACTTAATGGAGATCGTTGTTTAGCAAAAATTGATTTGGCACAAGCCTTTCAGTAACTTCACGTAGATGAAAAGGTTGCAATGGCACAAACTGTTCTCACACATAAGGGTGCTTTTAAGGTAAATAGGTTGCAGTTTGTGTGTGGTGTGTGTGTGTAGCTCCAGGGAAAGCTCTGTTAGCTGGACTGGATGGGGTTGTACCCTCTTTGAAAACCTAGGGTGTTTGCTCCTCTGGACACAGTTTATACTAAGGATATGGGAAGGGGTCCAAAGTGGTTATCTGCAGTAGTGATCGAGGTGACAGGGCCAGTGTCGTACAAGGTGCTGACAACAAATGGACTTTAGATGCGTTGCCATATTGATCAGCATCGCCCAAGACATATGGGCTCATCTGGAGGTGCTACATTACAGGCACCTGTGGAGCATTGGCAACCAGCACCTTTCATGGGTCCTCAGCAATCAACAGAGGAGCCGCTGCCTGAAGGAAGCGAGGGGTTTAAAGGAGTCTTAGTCCTAACTGCACCATCGTCCCCAAGTGATAGAAGTGAGGGGTTTAAGGGGTTTCCGACAACCACAGCGCAGTCTTGTTCGCAGGGCAGTTCCAGTGATGCTACAAGCATCTACAAGTGACAGTGTTACAGCAAGACCGTAAAGACCAAAAATTAAACCCTTCTGTTACAAGGACTTTATTGCGTAAGGGGGGAGGAGTGTTATGTATGTCGGTGTTGCCAGTAGTGTCGGAGTGTGGTGTTGGTAGCGCTTGTTTGCATGCACGACCAGTAGATGTAATGAAGTTCAGTCCAGTGTTGTTGTGTTGTCTTTGGATGTTGATGCTAACGTAAATAAAATTGCAATGATAGAAATTATGTCTAATTCATTCACAAAAGGGGTACAATGTCACACTGTGTTCCAATCCTGTTGTGAAAACTGGACGTGTAACAAAACTACATCATTCAGTACACAACACCACGGTTATGCTTTCAAAAGAAAACAACAGAAATGGTTTAAGAGTCAGAATGCAATGCAGTACATATAAACCTAACCATATTATCGTGACAGCTGACGTCACACTTTTTGACAACCTTCACGGTGAGCAGGATCAAACTCTCTGGAAAAGACCTATTTGATCAAACTTACCCTGGGGTTTGATTCCTCCTGCCTAAGTCTCTCGGTTGAAAGGGTGTAATCCGAAACCTTCCAGCGTGGGAAGATCCCCAACACAGACAGGTAACTACATTACACGCCCTTTCGACATCTTGGGTGAGACTCAATAGCTTCAAACATCAGGAGTGAAATCAGTGTTCGAAATTAATTTTGTTCAGGGAAAAACAAACCACCACCACCTTTTTGCCGAACGCGTCAAAATCTATGACCACTCTGCAATGAAGTATGGTATAGCTTAAGGTAGAAGTAAATTGCATCTGCTACAAAAATAAGGCCCTTCCCAATTAGCTATCTACAATTTTAATAGCAACCAGCAGCCAGCAACTAAATATTGTTTGCATACCTGAAGGAGCTTCCACAGTGAGCAGTTGTGTGGTCAGCTGTTGCAATCCAGCAGTCGGCAATAGTCTTATCTGGGACTGCAGATTCTTTGAAAGGATGTTGCCAGTAGCCAATTATAGCTCAGTACTCTTAACATTATTCCCTAGAGTATATTCGGAATAGATGACTAATAAAAACAAAATTACCTTTTTACATAGCAGTATTAATATAAAAAAATAATAATGAATATCAATTGGATTTAATGTGAACTGGAAAAAAAAATTTTCATCACCTGTCACATCAGTTAAAAATAAATTACAATGAAAAAAAGAGGATTTAATAAATAAATACTCCACAAAAAATATTTTCAACATTTTTTATATTACAATATATTAAAATGGTTTAAAACTGCTGTTTTCAACTACTTGCACTCAGACCTGTGCTCGCCTGGCAGCAAAGGAAATATATTAAAATCAATTTGAGTGTCACGTCAGTTTTGTAAATATGGCTGTAAAATTCACAATTTTTAAGATCACAGTTTTAAATATAAATAATAAAAATATTAAAATATATTTTAGGGATGAAATCCTCAATACCTAGATACTTTATAGTATCTAGTATTGCATGAGAATGTCCAAAAGTATAGAATTTTCACACCCATTTTCTCATGCCATAACTATGGTACAAGCATACCAATAACTTCGAAACGCATACCATAATGTAAGTACAAGTGTATCACAATGTAACATTTTTATTTAGAGCATAATATTCACACAGCTAAGAGCACTTTGAATTGTATTAACGCAACCCATACATACCACAATTATGATTTTTGACATTTACTTTCATGGTACATAATTGAGGTACAATAAAATCGGGTTCAGAGTTGTGATCAAGCGCCGATATGCAAGAGTGTGAGTAGTTATTGTACATCTCACACATATCATAATTATTTTATGCAACTGCATTATTAAATATCCACAAAAATAAACACCATAATTATCTGATACAACTGTCGTGGCCTAGTCCGCATATTCCATGGGCTAGGCCATGATGGGCGTATCAGATAATTATTATATTTATTTAACATTACAGTCATTTCCTTGAAGTTGCAAAATAAAATTTAAAAAATGTGAATTCGCAAAATAAGTGTGTACTAAGCTATCATTTGCCTCCAAGTGTTTGATTACAGCATTTACTATGGAAATATGATTCTATAGAATCAAAGGAGACTGTGTTAGTTTATCGTTGGTTAAGGACGTTTGGATTACAAGTGGAGATGGGACATTATGTACTTTGATACCTCAATACTGAGCCCTATAAAAAGTATTAAGTATTGCGACGTGCATATTGATACTTTTATTCAATACTTTTTATCGACACTGGTATATGGCTTGGTCTGCCATTTTGGCTATTGTCACGAAGTGTAGCATTTTTTTTGTTCTGCAGTTTACTAGTTTTGGAAAGCCCGTCAAGTGTCATTTATTTAACGATTCAGTTAATTATTCTGTATCGATAGCAGAGAAACATGTAGTAAGGATTGCAATAGAACAAGATGTATTCAGGAGTTATAAATAGGAATTATGAACAGAAAGTCAGGGTGTTTTGTAAATAACATGTTTTGAAAGTGTTTCTTGTAAATAACGTATTTTGAAACAGTTATTGGAATGTTTGAAATGTGCATGGCATAGAAAACCACCATTTCAACTCTATTTGCAGCGTAAAAACAACTATTATTGTATGGAAAATGATCGTCAAAAATATTTACGTTCCAAATACGTCAAATATTTGAATTGGTACAACTACTAATTAATCAAGTTTTCTTTCAGTGTGGTTAAAACTCGACAGGTTATATAATAATTTGAATGTTTCTTTCACACTAGCAAATTTTCGACTCTTCCACTAAAACAATATATAATTAAAGATAACAGTCTCGCCAGAGGAGGCACAAAAAAAACTCAGTCTCATGAAAGATGTTAAAAGAAAGTCTCTCCCAACCTCATCCAATCCACTGGCAATAAAATCCCCTGAGTCCCAGCAGTACGACTTCGACTAAACAAAAATAAAGTACGTTGGAATGGTAACCTACACTGATCATAGCTTTTGTTTACTCTCACTGTTTTACTTATACTACAGAGTAGCTGTGGCGCAAGGACACATTCTGACCGCACTACATTTCTAGAACTGTCAAAATTTAGTGAACTTATGTTCAGTATTCTGAATGCATGTACATATTACAATTTTTACGTGCCATTTTTGTTTACAAATGGCACCAGTATTTCATATTTATTTCACATGTTTTTGCACAATATGTGAAAACGACCAACACAAAACAACAAACAGGATAATTAATTAATCTTACTTCCGGTAGCTGAAGAATTGCTATTTTTTGGTTTTTATCTAATGAAAAACAATTCCCACATCTCCTCTATCCGACTTAATCCAGAAAAAAAAGTAAGGCTTGTTTTTCTAAATACAATTTTTTCAACTCTCTTAGTTCGAAAATTGACATGCCTGATGTTTTTTTAGTATCCTATGAATATTTATAATTTTTTATCACTTTACCTACCATAGAAGCAAAGTTATATAAATTTCAAATTTGTTTCCATCTGTAGTATTATCTTGCCCTATTTTTCCTAGATTTTAAACTTTATCATAAATTTGCTTAAGATCAATGAAAATGTAGTTTACAAAAATTTTATTGCATTATGGAAATGTTTTTACTCAAAAATATTGAGTATAGAGTATCGAAAACAAGGTATCGTCCCACCCCTACTGTCTATCTCATATAAGATGGAAAGATTTTGACTGTCAGTGAGTGGCAACTTGACATACACAAAACAAAGTGCCGTTTACAAAATCATGTATCAGCCGAAGCACGAACGAACAAAAGTTAATATTAAGTTGACTATTCTGAGTGTGCTGCAGACGCACATAAGACAAGTACAAAATATGTGATAAAGAGTTCCTAGATTAATTAATATATATTTTACATGGTTACAAAACAGCGGTTGTAGGTGTTACAAAATTATCTTCATGCTAAAGTAGTAATATAAAGGTGTTCAAAATGAAACACAATAAAACTATTCATTGTCAAAAGAAACGCAAATTCAAACCTTAGAGCTTTTCATGTTGTATTCCTACTGTCCATCCATGCTTTTCATATGTTCTTGATATTAATTCCAAAAGCCCACAGAAACATTGCATGGTAATATTGAATTATTGTTTCAAATAATTTGAAGAAATATATTTCAAATTCGTGTAGTTTCGGCACAGTAATAGGAGAAAAGTCTAATTTTAAAAAGCATGTTCAAGAGGTGGCAATCCTGCTATCTGTTGGTACCACATGCGTTAGTCTCGTGTGCACAACCTGTTGGCTCTTTCTCAAACCTAACCAGCTATAAAGCTGAAATGAAATTTTGTATGTAAAACAACAAATTTACAAACAGATACAAATAGTTTTGTTTTTTTGCGATATCTGCGTAATTTTTAAAGTAACATGTATTTTGTGTACAGTGACTTTGATTACTAGTAATTTCTATTGGGCCAGTAATTGTCCGTCTATGTCCTAAACACGCCATGTTTTTCTTGGAAACCCATTTCCTTGTTTTCGCGTAGCCTCCAATTGACCCACCAGCTCATGGCAAAAGGATACATAAACTAATAGTAAACATTCGTTGAACTGTCAAAATCTTGCCATATTAAGAGACAGACTTTAGTTACAAGCCATCCACCATTTGTTTCCAGTGTAATATGGGTTTTTATAGTGTTTCAGTGTGTCAACAACACTAGTAAAATGAGCATTTTTCTTGGCCAAGTTATTTTGTGTGCATGACAATTTTAATTTGGTATTTAGAAAAGTATCGGTATCTAGTATTGTGAGAATGATTGGTATCGAAACTGGCATAGAGTATTGAGAAAATGATGTATAAACACAGCTCTAATTTATTTAATATATGTTAAAAATAAACATTTGAAGCATGTGATGTTTTCTACTTTGCATGGCTGCAAAATTTCTCCTGCTTTTTGCCAGCCTGCGAGTATCGAAAGTTTGAAAAACCATTGGTTTGGAGTACATTGAAATTTCTGCAGTTTCAAGAGATATGTACTTCCATGAAGAGAATGTTATTACTTTTCACAGAAACAAGATTTTCTTTTCTAGCAATTGTTACCAACTGTTTATTGCGAATGCACATTACTGACTACTGCTACTGCTTGCTGAATGAAAACAACCAACTGTGAATTGCTGAATGCTCATTCTGGATTCTGGAAAAAGCAGAGGGGGGCTACAACTACTAGTTTTATTTACACACTACCTGTTAACTCACGAACATTCAAGAGTTGGCAGAGTTTACTGTATTATATTTCTTAACTAGTGAAACACTATTCAAGAACACACACATTATTTTATCACTGCTTCTCCCAATAAAATACACCAATTGTGCAAAAAAGTAATATTAAAACAAATAGAAGTTTCATGTTACAGCATGAGCACATGTAGCATAACTGAAGCGGGTGGGGAATGGAGGGGTTTGTGAGCGCACACGTGCACGTGAGGAAATGTTTTACACAACACCAACATAATTTAGCTTCAGAGTTCCCAAAACATTTTTGAATCAATTTTGAAATATCACTACATTTACAGGAACATTTAAATCCAGCTTGAATTTTGAGTGGACTGAACAGTCCTGATTTAAACTTTATTGTAAACATGCCCGGACAGGACTGAAGTAGGACTGGAGTGAGCTATCCACTCCAGTTGGCAAAGGTGGACTGGAATGTAGAATCCAGACTGAAAATTCACTGTAAACCCTGCTGACAAGAGTGCACTGGCAGCGAGAGCAAAACAAAATGCTGCCATTTTGGAAATGTTTTCACTTGTTTGCACATATGGAGTTATAAAATTTGTTTTAAGCAAATTCCAAGCTACTAAGGCGATGTCTACAAAAAACGAAATGCAAAATATTTGAACAGAAATGGATGTATAATTTTTTCTTTAATGCAATGATGAAGAAACAAACATAAAAATGATCAGATGGTTTAAAATATAGGAAGGGAAATAATAATAATAATTATTATTATATAGTAAATGTAGAAAGGAAAAATGCTGGCTTCAAAGAACTTCGAAACGACATCACAACTATTGTATGTTTCTTTTTCAAGTAAGTTCACACAGGTCGCTACACAGCTTTCAATAAGTGTTCACTTCACATTTGCTCTTGTTTACACATTAATCTGGATTGAAAACTTTACCCTAAACACAACCTTCGGTCTGTACTGAGTCACGGTTGCATTTGGTAATTTTGGAATACTTAATACATTAAGCTGCTAAGAACGTTGACAAGTAAGTGCCTATGAGGGGTAACACTAGTTGAAACATGCACTGTGTGGTTCATGACCACTTCGATAAGAGACAAGTAGTCTCGCCAGCTTCGTTTTGCATTATTACAATAAGTTCTGAGCGTAGAACCAATAGTTTTCATTTTGCGTTCCACCAGGTTTCCTTGGGGGTGTCTTACTGAGACAGTTGTCGGTACAATACTCAACTCTTCTAATTCTTGTTGCCTAAGTCCACTAGTAAATTGTGTACCCTTGTCAGACAGTACAAATTCAGGTTTGCCTACCTCCAGAATAAATTATCTCATCTTTCCCAGCAACACTTGAGCTGTTGCCTTGGACAATGCATACAGCCTCATGTACTTTGTGAAACTGTCCATTGTTACAAAAATAAAATTAGTGTCTGCCTTCGACTTTGGTAGAGGACCAAATATGTCAACTGACACTACTTGTATTGGTTTTGTGGGCAAAATAGGTTGCAGTTCACCCCTCAGGTGTTCTTGTGGATGCTTCGCCTTCTGACATGTTACACAAGACTTCACTACTTTGGTTGCATCTTTCTGCATCCCTGGCCAATACACTAGTCTCCTTACTATCTCGTAAACTTTGCTGGACCCAACATGTAGCAACAAGTGTGCATGCCATACAAACTTATTAACCAGTTTACTGGGTATTGCTGGTTTCCAGTACTCCTTAAACTGTGTTTTCATCTTCCCATGATAGAACAGTATGTTGTCGGGTGACAAACAATAAATAATATTCAGTTTATCTGAAGGTGACGCTACCTGTAGTTTCTCAATAACCGTTCTGCAAGATTCATCCTGCTGTTGATGTGCAGCTAGTTCCCTCAGCATACTACTGACTTATGCATCAGCACTTAATGCTGCAGTGGCTTTACTTACTGCCACTAGAAACTCTCTAGGCCTTTGGCTAGTGGTCGGTACTTCAGATTCAAAGTCGGAGCTTGACTCAGATAGTCAGCTGCTTCGTTCTCCTTGCCCTTAATATGCTGTATTAAAATGTCATATTCCTGTGTAAGTAAACACCACCTTGTCAGTCTTCCTCCAAACACTTTACTAGTTTTAAGATGTCAATGCCATATGATCAATCAAAAGAATCACCTTCTCTCCCAGTAGCAAATCTCTATACTTTAGCAATCTCCACATAATAGCTAGTGCCTCTCTCTCTGTCACTGTGTAATTCCTCTCAGCACTGTTCATAGTCCTACTGGCCATCGCTACGGTCTTTTCTACACCAGCCTTATCCAGCTGTGCTAACTTGACCCCAATAGCATACACTGATGCATCAGTGTACAAGTAGTACTCCTGTCCTTGCACTGGGTGATAAATTACATGCTCGTCTACAAATCGCTGTTTGAGATTAGCAAAGGCCTCTTGCTCCTCAGTCTCCCATCTCCAATCTTGATCTTTCTTTCACAGCTTAAATAAAGGTACAGCCACCTATTTCGAGTAATTTCTATAGAAACCAATAACCCCCAAAAATGATCTTAGTTGCTTTATTGTTTTTGGTTCTGAGAACTTGGTTATGGCTCTCAATTTGTCTGGTGCTGTCTTAATGCCTATAGGGGTTAAGATATGACCTAGAAATGACAGTTTTCCCCTGTAAAACAAAGATTGTCTTAGTTTCACAGTAATTCCGGGTTGCTCAAGCTTTTCCAGCACAAAACTTAAAATGCTGTAGGTGTTCCTCATAAGTAGCCGACGTCACAAGTATGTCATCTTCATACACTCTTGCAAACTCACTACACTGGTTACCCAGAGTCGCAACCAAACATCTCGAGAACTCTGCTATGGCATTGCAGATACCAAAGGGCATTACTTCAAAAACATACTGCTCATTCTTGAAAAGGAATGTTGTATACTGCCTTCACTCTTCCGCCAGTGGTATTTGCCAGAACCCACACGAGAGATCTAAATTACTGAGGTACCTCACCCCTTGGTGCAACCTCAGTATCTCACTTGTCTGTATTGGTGCCTCAAGGTCCTTGTGACTTTAGTTAGTTCTCTCGCATCCAAACATAATCTAACCGTACCATCATGCTTGCATACACATACAATTGAGTGTGTGTATGAACTTGCCTGTCTACTTACAACCTTCCACTCTACCATCTGTTTCAGAAACTCCTCTGCCTCTTTAAAATTATTCTGTGGTATTGGATACAACGCCTGTGGAAACGCACACCAGGTAGTACTTTGATCTTGACTTGGTACAGATTATTTAAGCCAGGTTTTTCACACAAAATACACCCAGGTCTGCTTAGCAAGTCAAATAGTTGTTGCTGAGTTATGCTATCCCCATCTGCTACTGCATCCCATATAGCTATGGTGTCAGCAACAAAAGACTGTGTTTACTAGTCAGTTGATAAATTGCTGCCTCATGATGTAATAGGCTAACAAACTTGTCACCAAATTGCCACTTGGTTGGCAATGTTGAGGCATGCTCATCCTCTGGCATTGTCGCAAGCCAACCTCCAAAGTCAAATCTTACATAATATGCTATTAAAAAATCTGACCCTAAAATAATAGGTCTTGCCAGGTCTATAACAATCAGTACAGATCTTACTTAAATCACTTGAATTATGTACACAATTATTTACCCTCTTACTTACTAAACAATGCTGCATGTTCGAAAATTGTAAACTAGTGTTAGCCTCCTCATTCATTACCACCTCACTTGCACTTACAGGTGTCGACGCCCGGAGATCGTAGCCGCTGCCCCGTACTAGTTTAATGCTATATTATCACTTGAATGCACCCCACCATTACCCTGTTGGCTATCGGTTTGGTAAGGTTGCTGCGGTGGTGGTTGCGTCCACCGCACATCTTGTGACTGCTCATTCCAATGTCCTTGCTGTTATTGGTTGTTTCTAGTATTACCTGATTGCCAATCTGCCCTAATCTGGTTGGCATTATGTGTAGGAGTGATTACAGGGGTTGTGTAGGTAGGTGGTTGTACTTGCGTACTCACAACTGGTGCTGGAAGAAATTGGTTAAAGCCAGGTGGTGGTTCCATGCTAATGTCTTCTTGCCCTTGAAAACGAGCCCTATGATGCATGCTTTGGCTAGACTGGCTACCCCTGCTTTGATGTTGGTAAGGTCCATTTACCTAGGCCTCTCCTACCTCTTCCTCTGTAACCTCCTTGGTAATTCCTGTTCACGTTACTGTGGTTACTGCTGTGTGCTCACAGTATGTTGACTTGAGCTTCCCATTCAGCTCCAGGATCGCTGAATTTAGTTTGCTCCCTTTGAGAGTCTTGATACAATGGTGGTTTATGTGGACTGCCTTCCTTACTATCTTCCTGCGTCATCTGTTCCAACTTGTCGAAATTAATGAGTTGGTCTCTGAACTCGTTAATTTTGGTGATTGTTTTAGTCCCCCATTATCGTTGGTAGTATACTGGCAACTGTCCCAGTATAAGGCTGATGAATTCTGCATCTGACATAGGAGGTTCCAAGTTCTTTGTTCTTTCATACATTGTGCAGATATGTTGCTCAATGGAACGACTTTTCTTGGGCTCAAACTTCTATGATTTTAATTGTGCTCGCAAGTTGTTTTGTCTCTTCATGTTCCAAAAGTGTTTAACAAAAGCATCCCTGAACTCCTGGTATGTTGCGAAGCTAGGTCTGTTTACCTCATACCACAAATAGGCACATCCCTTACAGGATGTGCTTAGACACTTCAGCTTGTCCTGTTCGTTCAGATTAAAATACCCACAATAATATTCAAACTGTTTAAGAAAGGTTATTGGGTTTTCTTGGAATTTGCCATGGAAAGTGGGTGAGTCACATGACCAATGCTGCACTGGATGGTGCAGCATTGTCACAGTGTTACACACATGACCATGTTATACGATTCACCAATGGCATGAACACTTTCACTGAGCCTGTTTAATTCCAGTAAATTTTGGGTTTGTTGGTTGGCCGAATTTGTCTCCTGACAAGAAACATACACACTATCCCCTCCTACTCCTGCTTCTCACACTTCAGGGGTGTTCGTACTGTCCCTGAACACTACTTCTCCTGTTTGAACTTTAATTGCCTGGTCGAGCACCTGTTGGCCTCTCTTAAATTGCTGACAGCTCTGTCACTTCCCTATGTGTACCAGTCTGTTCTTGACTCAGCCGATCTTGTACAAGTGTTGCCAGAATTTTAAATTCAATATTCAGTACTTGTCTTTCCTTTCCCCCCCCCCCCCTCCCCTCTCTCTTATCACCAGTACTTGCTGTTGAACCTTGAGTGCTGCAAATCTCAACCCCTTTTAGTACTGTGTCCATTATCTGTTGTGTATCTCCACCTGTTACTGTGAGTTTTTCCTTTTGCAGATCCCAGTGTTTGTATTCTCTGTGCATTCGCTTCCGTGAGGTTTTCTGCCCTCCCCAAACGGGTATTAACTTGTGCCAAAGTTCTCGTTACTGTATTTATTTGCAGAGTGACTTCTTCCTTGACTTTAGTACATTCTGCTTTAATGTTGTGCTCTACATTTTGCAAGTTTTGTTCCAGGTTCTGCAGGTTTCATTCGAGATTGGTGGTGTTGGTTTTGACTTCCTAACAGGTTTTGTTTGAACTTGCTGGTGTGTGAATTTTCCCCTCTTGTATATACTTCCCATCAATGCAAGCATCTGTTGCATATAGTCCTGCACGTTTCCATGAGCTGTTAAATTTAGTGCAGGTGTAACTGTATGTGGAGCTGTAGGTGTTCCAATAGGTGTTTCAGTACGCGTTTCTGTTATCTCATAGTCACCTATTCTCGACCTTGGAGTGCTGCTTTCCATATCACTGTGCTCTTGGATAGGCTCCTCCAATGATACTGTCGACTCAATGTGTTCGCTATGTTTTGACTCCAGTCTGAATTCAGTACAGTAAACTGTTTTACTCTAAACATAGCAAATAGGTCAAGCATAACTAGCAAAGTGAATAAAACGCTTCTTACTCCTACTGCAGTGTGTATGTACCTACTTCTTTCGCATGAAGTTCAATTATAATACTTTTACCTGCCTGTATTCTTCACTATATAACATTTATTACAATTTTAACTATTTGGCATGTAACATCATATGAAATTATCTGGGTACATGCATTTAGTTACTTTCTGAGTATGAAAACTATATCAAAGGCTCAACAATTTACATACTTTCCTCTGGTACAATCAGCTGACAGAGTAAATAAAGACTAAAAGAGCCTCCAAAAATAAGACGTATCATGTCTCCACTCAACCGGGAGTGTATTAACATTTTTTTTATTCTGTGTGCATGCACAAGTAGTAGTTTCCAGAGAAAGAACTCAGATTGGTCAATTTTGAATGACAATGCCCCTGCATATACAGCAACAACTATATTGTAATTTTTGGCTGTACAATAGGTTATGGTGATCCAACAACTACTGTACTCACCTCTTTTACTCCCTAAAATGAGAACCATTTTTTGACAAAATTCCAAAGTCAAAAGTAATGTAGCACCTGAGCTGAAGGCAATCCTATACGAGGCCTTCTGCAAGAACTTCTTGTCAGTGTATACAGTAAAACTTATCAATTTTATTGTACATACACATGCACAATTGAAAATTTTCCTGCTTTACAAGCATGATTTTTCCCCAGTTTCTTCAGAAATGTTTTGACAGACATTTACTAATTGTTATCATGTATACGGTATTAAGAGGAAGGAACTAAATTGAAGCAGAACAGAAAAAGTAAAAATCTAGAAAAATAGACCAATGTACAAAAAAGTAAAATCAGAATATGTCCCCGTGATGGCAGAACCTATTAAACAGTTGCAAGACAGTGGTGTATGCTTGACCTCTTTGTTACATATATTTCAATTTCAGCTATATTAAGACGACTAAACATATGGTAATGGAAAATGTTAAAAAAAAAATGTTATGCAATTTTTCTGAATATTACATTAAAAACTAGGAATAGGATGTGATACCCTCGACACTTTATAGAATCTAGTATTGCATGAGAATATCCAAACGTATCAAATTCCAACACTAATTTTCATGTACCATTATAACTATTATGGTATGAGTGTACTATAATTATGGTACCAGTGTGCTATAACTTTTGGAATGTGTATAATAATTTCAAAAAGTATACCATAATTTAATCTGCGTCCTTCGGGCATTCCAACCCACCCATACAATTTTACCTAGCGCCAACGGTTCGCAAAATATTATTAACAGCAACAATTAAATGCATACCATAGTCATTTCTCTGGCAGTGAGCATTCCAAAGTTTCCCGCAAGCATTCTAAAGCTTCCCGCAAGCATTCCAAAAAGCCTTCTCGGGTCGAGATCGGATGAACGGTTTATAAGTTATTAAATTTTAAAAGTACAAGTGTACCATAATACAACATATTTCATTCATAACATAATAGTCAAACAGCTGCGAGCACCTTGAGGTGTTTTTAGACAACCCATACATACCACAGATTTTTGAAAACATTTACTTTTGTGGTACATAATTGGTGTACAATAAAAATGGGTTGAGAGTAGCGAGCAAGCGCCGATAGGCGCGAGTGAGCAACTTGAAAAAGTTATTGTACACCCAATACATACCACAATTATATGGTGCACTGAAATTTTTTCATTTAATTCATTTTTAACCCATTAATCACTTGTATGATATATATTTCCGGTACAATAAAAGCTGGTGGAGTTGTGAGCAAGCAAAGTGAGTAGTTACTGCATATCCCATACATACCATAAATATCTGATAAAACTGCATTATTAAATATTCACAAAAATTAATACCATAATTGTCTGATACACCCGTTGTGGCCTTGCCCGCCAACTCCACAGACTATGATGTAGCTGAATTAAAAAAAAAAAAACACGCGCATGCGTGCACGATTATCCAATACACCTACTGTGGCCTAGTCCGCATATTCCCGGGCTAGGCCATGACAGGTGTATCAGATAATTATAATATTTATTTAACGTTACAGTTATTTCCTTGAAATCTCAAAATAAAATTTAAAAAGTGCAAAAATGCAAAATAAGTGTGTACTGAGCTATAATTTTCCTCAAAGTTTGATTACAGCTTTTACTGTGGAAACATGATTCGATAAAATCAAATGAGACTGTGTTGGTTTATCGTTGGTTAAGGACATTTGTGTCACAGGCCATCCACCATTTGTTTGCAGTGTAATGCGGGTTTTTATATAGTTTCAGTGTGTGTCAACGACACTAATAAAATGAGCAATTTTCTTGGCCAAGTTGTTTTTGTTCATGACAATTTTAATTTGGTACAGAGAAAAGTGTCGGTATCAAGTATCGTGAGAACGTTTTGGTATCGAAACCTGTATTGAGCATCGAGAAACTGTAGTATCAACCCATCCATATTAAAACCAGACTCAATTTCACACAATTTTTACCTTATAATTATGCTAAGCAATTTAAACTGTTATATTTTAAACCTTTATTGTACAAAATATAAACAACACATACCTAAGTACAAATACTGAAATGTTCTTCAATGGTACCACTAGATACAATTGCCTAATGCAATAAACCTAGGCCTGCACTAGACGAAAACTAAACGAGTTAACATCACAATAACATCATTATAAAATAATTGCAATATTATACCTTAAAACAGTTTACAACAAGGACACGTTTATCTTAAAGTGTACAGTGGAAATATCTTATATTTTCCCCTTAAAATATCCTTTTCATTCAACAATATTCCTACATAAGAACTTTAACCACATATTTGTACACTTGGTTAAATCAGATCTTTCAACAGCACCCAATATCAATTTACAGCTTTAAATAATTAGCAATTGCTTTTGTAAGTCTACTGTTCCAAAGAGGTTATCCACATATAAATAATCTTTAAATAAAATTTATTTTGACAGCACCATTTGTATTACACAAATATTTTTTAATACACCAGAACATTTATTTCAATTACAAAAATTGTTTATGAAATTTAATAAATTGAGCAATGTTTGAATTTTGGTAATTCTGAATCTATGAAGTATGTATTCATTTTCCATGCTGTGTACCTAAACATAAAGTAATATCTGCAAACAAAACTTAAAAGCATCCCACCGAATTGAACCGCAAACAAATTCTAATTCCTTTAAGCACAGAACTTACTGTTTCTATTTTTATAATTTCCAGATTCCTCAGAGGTCTGAAAATTCTGATAAAAAGTTTGTTGCAATTAAACTTGCTATTATACCATAACCAAATACTCAATCTAAAATAATTATACCAGGTCACATGGTTTACTGAAAAGCTGTAGCATCTATAACAATCAACACTATGTTATATAAAAGAGAATAATGCTGAGCATAGTTAGATTGGGTTACTTTGAACACTGGGTAAACTTGGGACACTTTAAATACAAATTTTGTTTATCTCGTACAACAGCTTTGAGTAAAATAAAACATCCTGCATGATACATTACTGATACCAACAAATTTTATGAAACTGCATAGTTCTACTTCAGGGCTGCCACATGTGCAAAAAGATTCCTGAAAATTTCAAGTTACTGCCACTGCTCTAAGTAACCCCAGTTGACAATATGCACTGGACACTAACAGAATAACCCTCTGTACGCTAATGGAATTTTCATGTTCGAAATACCAGATTTATTTAAAAAATATGAAAATCAAAACTGCGTACGTACCAAAAATGCATCTCGAGGGGGGGGGGGGGGAAAGGCACACCACCCACCTCCCAGACAAGGGCAATCAAAGAGGATATAAATACAAGAAATATAGGTGCAAGGGCCCTTGATCAGGAGTGTGCTCCTTCACCGCATTGTCTGGTGCCGAAGGAACCAACAGCAGCAGCTCGCTCCCCCACCTCGTGTGCTAGGAGCCTCTACTGCCACCCAGGCCTTTCAGAGCTACCAGAAGCTCTCCAATGCCTTCACAGACACCTTAAAAGGATCTCCAGAAGCTACCCCTGCAGAAAATTTCAAAAACATTATCTTACCTCCAGGAACCCCAATACTGCCCTTCTGGCCAGTGGCACCCACAAGTCCCTTCTGAACACCAAGTTTAGGATAGTTAGGTTGAGTTATAATAGCCACCTAGCATTTCTACCTTGTGCAGGCTAGGAGCAGGTCACCTTCACCTGTTTACCATAGCTTAACTTCTGGTCAACTCTTGTTTGATAAGAGATAGTACATACCATCATCATGTTTATTCCTAATGGAATAAACATGTTTTATCTAACCTCAGAGTATTATTTCCATGTGTTTGTACTCTTTTCCTCGTAGACACCACGTCCTTAGGGGATAAGCAAGCCATTGTGGAAGATTACTTCACTGTTTTACAAACCATTGTGCAGGACTGCAGGCTCCCTCTTAAGGATGCACGTTCTGTACACCCCAGTGTGCAGAAAGGTAGAGCCTCCACCACTAGGAATTTAGTCCGAAGGGCAACTAGTCAGTCAGTCCAAGTTGTACTTTGTCCACTGCGCTCCTGGTGGACGGAGTATCTGCCTGGTTCTGACCCCTTTTGGACCCACACCCAACTGTTGTAAATGGTCAGCCTTCATAAACTAGCGCTCTGTGTCCACCACACTTAATGGTGCCGAACACGAAGGGAGCAGGTGTTGCCAAATTGGTCTGGTCAACTTCAACATGAGGCAGAACATATAGCTAGGGACTTAGTCGCCTGCTTAACCTTGAGGGACTGGTAGTAGTCCTTGTCCTTACGACATACTCCCATCGGAGTGGTACTCAAAGGAGAGAGAAAAAGGTAGACACCGCCCCTAAATACAAACAAGGGCTTAACTCAACCCCGACTGCACTTAGCAGTCTTAGTCCTTGGGAACAAGCTCAAGCCACTCAACGACTGGAAAGGCCTCGCGTCCCATTTCCTAGCTCAACTTTATTCACAGCCGCTACTAAGACAGCAGGGGAAACTCATCCTATAGTTGAAGCCTTTAAACCGGTGAGAAAGTTCCCTTTTGCCTCTCAAGAACCTTTGGGTCAAGGGCAATCGTCATACCCGCCCTCCTAGGGCCAATAGCAGTGCCAGCAACAGCTAACCCATCAGCACACAAGGTTCCGGTGCCAGCACCAGCCACCAGTGCAGTAACAGGATCAGTGGCCACCCCAGGCCACCAATTGCTCAGGTAATAAGTCAATAGCGTGTGTACTTAACATACTCATGTTCACAGTTCTTACAAATACAGCTGTAGAATGCTTGAGCAAATACGAACTCTTAGTGTACCATTTTCTTCAGTATTTTATCAATATATAAACACATAAGTACATACCAGTAAATGCAATCACACAAACTTTTTTTCTGTATTTAATATCATGAATGTTAACACTAGAACTACCACGGGGGGGATTTTGACCCCTTAAGATACATTGACATGACACCAAATCTGTATATCCTATTCAAATTAGTAGAACCTTCTCGATTTTCTCTAAAATTATGTTTTAAACAATTAATGAAAGCATGGTCTCTCTAGTTTAACATAAAAATATAACAACAAAATAGCTTTGTCCAAAAATGTGGCGAATGGGCCTACATCTATTATACCTCGAATGACAGATGAGGGTCAAAATGACCCCTGCTTCAAAGTGATTGACTGTAATAAATGCCAACAGTATTCCTAATTAATAAATAAGTAATATTAGCTTGTATATCTATGTAAGATTACCCTTTTTAAATGGATGAACAATGCCCAATTGCAGTCTCAGTGCTTGGTCATGCTGCAATATCCTGTAGGCCTGTTATCTTGCTCTGTCTTTCCTCTGACCTGTGACACACCACACATACAAAGATAAGAAGTATCTATTCTTACAGTGTGTTGATGTGCACCATTTTCTGCCATTACAAAGCCATTAGTTACCTCCCTCTATCTACAGTTGCTGAGTTGCTGGTTTCCAGTTACTTCTCTGCTTGCGATAGTGACGGTAATTTTTCACCAGTATTTCAGGACAGGTGGTGAAATATAAGTGAATGTTCATTTTAGTATGTTACATTAGTAGTTGAGAATAAGATGCTAATTTTCTCAGGTAACTCAAACAGCTACATTGTGTTATATTTGGAGCGTACGATGGCTTGCCGCCATGGACTAACAGAACAGGCAATCTGGTATTTTCTAGATATTTGTGAAGCAAACTCCAGTAGTGAAAATAATGGTAACGATTTGTCTAGTGGTGATGAATACACACCTCAGAACAGTGATAATGGCGCAGATTCTGATGAACTGGAAGTTTTCCAAAATACTGAAGTACGGCAGCAATCGCAGACTACTAATCCTTCAGCGACACTAGAAAGAAATGAGCCCACTGCTGTGCAGCAAGCATCTCAAATGGAAGTGGAAGAAGTTGAACTTGCCCCAAAAGATGATCGTTCTCAGGCAACGTGTAGTCGACAGGCTGCATAGGTAGCAGTAGGTTCAAGAAAATCCATGTGAAACAGACTAAATCTTTCTCACTGAAAAATATGCCATCTGAAACTGCGACAGTGATGCAACCTCAAGGTTCTGTGCCGAGTGTACATGCAGGGCTTCCTATTGGTCACATTGAGGTTGCAAAGGATGGAATAGAGTGGGAGGTGATTGTCTTTGGGAACAACCTTTCTGGTAGATGAGGAGCTCAAAATGTAGTAAGAGAAAAAAATGGTCCTACACTTCACACCAGGCAACAAATCAAGGATAATTCTCCTCTGAATGTGTGGAGACTATTGCTGACACCATGCATCCTTCTACATATCAAGACATGTACAGAACACGAAGCCCGTCGAAAATTACAGGATGATACATGGACTATCACAATGGCAGAACTTGAAGCTTTCTTTTTGATAATTTATGCTCCAGGGGCTTATGCAGCAAAAGGCCTGGAGCTATCTACATTATGGTCAAGTATCTGGGGGCCAAGTTTCTTTACACAAACCACGGTGCGAAATATATTTTGCGAAATAGTGTGATTTCTCCGCTTTGATGAGCGACATACACAAAGTAAACGTATACAGACTGACAAGTTCACACTAGCTAGTCTCATGTGTGGAATGGATTCATACAAAATAGTATTGCATATTACAAGCCTGGTATAAACATCACAGTGGATGAGCAGCTGTTTCTAACAAAAACTAAATGTCCATTTACGCAATACATGGCCAATAAACGAGATAAATTTGGGATCTAATTCTGGATAGCAGCAGATGTAAACTCTAAATATTTAGTCAATGGGTTCCCTTATCTTGGAAAAGAAGATGATCGACCCAGTGATCAGCTACTTGGCCCTTGCATCCACGCCTCCTGGAATCATATTTACAGTGTGGCAGAAATGTTACGACGGACAACTTTTTTACCTCTCTAGAACTGTCTCGGGCAATGAAGGACAAGAAAACAAGTCTACTTGGCACTGTCAATCGCACCACGAAGGGAGGTTCCACCTACTGCTAAAAATTTCAAACAGCAGTTGTATGCAACATGTGTGTTCAAACACAATGACACCACACTGACAGTATATCAAGGAAAAGTCAATAAAAATGTGATCCTTCCTAGCTCTCTCCGTCCAAGTGTAAACATTGCTGAAAATGAGAAGACTCCTGAGACCATCTAGTATTACAATGCCACTAAATTCGGTGTTGACATTATGGACCAAATGGCGAGGAAGTATTCTGTCAAATCAGCATCAAGGTGCTGGCATGTTCATGTTTTCTTCAATGTGCTGGATTTGGCATGTATAAATGAATGGATCCTGTATAAAGAAGTAACTGCCAGGAAGATAAAGAGGAGGAAATTGATCCTGGAACTGTGCAAAGAACTGCAAGCAGTGCACATGGCTAACTAACACCAAGCCACATATGGTTAGTGCAGGTGAAGAAGAAATGGAAAAATCACGAAAGAAGTGCGACAACTGCAGAAAAAACAAAACAATGGCTAATTGAGCAGCATGCTGAAAACCAGTGTGTGGTAAATAATAATAATTATTATTATTTTTGTGAGAAGATATGTTTCTGTAGAGAAATTTTGTATAAAATAATATATATATATATATGCATACTGGTTATCAAAATCATTTCAAATAAATTTCTAAATTACAAAAATTTTAGGCGGTCAAAATGACCCCTTACGGTAGTTCTAGGTAGTCAGTTGGTGCCGGTAGTTCTAGTGTTAAGGCACTTGCCTAGCAGAGAATGAAAGTATGTGCCAACAAGGTGCATTTTTAAGACTTTCATCAAATTTGTTTATTAATTTAGTTTCAAAAAGGTGACCTGGTGGTAACGAGAACTATTCCAATATAACTAATGCCAATAACAGTAAAGAAATTCAGTGGAATAATTTTATTTCTGTGAAAAGAAATATTCCCAGTATATTTGGTGTGATGTACCTTTTAAAACCAATATCTCTAACTAAAGGCTAGTAAAATTAGCATTTAATTTTTTTACATAATTAACATCTATAATTTCATAAATTAGCACAAATTTTTTAAGAAATTAGACGTTTCTCACGGCATTTAAAATTAAAATGTTTTAATTAAAAAATATAAAGTTAATATACACAAATAAATTACAAAAATTGTTTTGAGAATATTCTAAGATTTTATTTATGAGAATATTGTCTCAGTTAAATTGTGTGTCTGGATTAAAACTGTCACATAGTATCATGACCATTTTTACCTTTAAATTAAAAATAATGGTATGGTGGAAAACAAACTACTGCCTACTAACTTGCAAGGTCTCAACTAAAACACAAAGCCCATAAAATATAGTTTCATGACATCTAAATATAACAAAAAGACTCTCTTACAGCCATCACACTGAAATTAAAGTGCTGTAATAAGTTCTGCATTATTTTGAGTAGTGTTCCTGTCTGCCACAATATTATTATAGCTGGGAAGCAGTGTCGCTGTCCATGTCTTTCTTTTTATAATATATACTCACATTTTCATAAATAATTTAAGGTTTTTTTTTTGAAGTTACTAACTTTTTAAATGCACTAAAATAAAGCATTTAAAGCACAAATTAGCTTAAAAAGTATTTGTATTTTGTTGCTAATTTTTCCATGCCCAACCCATATGTAAAAGCCTTTCTGACTGCAGAAAAGTTATTTATTTTGTACTTTTGAAGTCGCAACAGTTTAGAATTAGCAGATCTTTAGGTACATGAGCCATTCTGAACTGTTTATCAAGCATTTTTACAGATAACAGTTAACATACTCCAGTGATAGCCATGGATCACTAATTTTTTAATATTTGAAGCCTCATATAATAATGAAAATATTATTTAAATATCTCACAGCACCACAATTATAGTTTTTAGTTACAGTCATTCATTTCACATTTAATTAAGAAGTTGTCATTCTAGTACTTCCCTTTACAAAACTGACTGTCCAAAAAATTTGGAAATATGACTATGCACTTATGTAGGCAGGCGCGACGACACTTCAATTTAGGTACTTTAATGACTATACTTTATGGGGCAGTTCACAGAAAATTTATTTTTCCCAAGTTTCAATAATTTAAGGGTAAACACTTGCAAAAATGAGATTGGCAATAATATGGGTACGGCAAAAATTAAAAACATTATCTAATTACTTATATTTCAGTTACATGCTATGAAGAAATGCTAACAATATGGTTAAATTCAGAGCAATACTGCAAAATAAAACCATACGTTGTAAGTTGCAAAATTTGTTTAATACCATATACCAATATGATTGGCATGTAAGTATTGCCAATAATTTCAGAAATATCTTGTAAGCTTTGACACAGAACTTATATATTTCTGATAAGGAATAAGTAACAAAATAATGGTGCATGACATTGTTAAATTGCACCTATTACATTTCACATCCACAATATTAAATTTGTGTGTATATCAAAAAGCCAAATATACAAAAATTTCTGGACATACACAAGTTAATAAATTTTTCAACACATCTTTTGTCCCAAAATACATTTCAGAATTATTATACTACTGTATATTCCTACAGTAAAATAAAATTTGTGTAGAACAAATTAATTAGAATGAAATTCAAGGATATTTAGTTCAATCTATATTCACCTTATCATATAGAAAAATTTAACTAGGTATATAA
Organism: Dryococelus australis; assembly: GCA_029891345.1. Classification (NCBI taxonomy): domain Eukaryota; kingdom Metazoa; phylum Arthropoda; class Insecta; order Phasmatodea; family Phasmatidae; genus Dryococelus; species Dryococelus australis. Next base: position 250,203,235 of record CM056995.1, read on the forward strand.
AAAAAATAAAAAAAAACACTAGTTTTAAGAAGAATGCAGTGTATTTAAGTGTTTTCAGACACTATCACAACCTTAATGGTCACCTTTGTAAACTACTTGTGAAATTTTCCTTCATATATAATTAACAACTTACAAAAACTGTTTCCATATTGTTAATTAAAATTTACAGAAATGATTTAATTTATGAAATTATATATTAAGTTAACCTCAAAATACTTTACATTTCACTAATTTACACTAACTACAGTAATTTAAACAATATGAAAAATTAACAGTAATTTTTTACATTAACATGTTGCTAATTAGATTGTATGGAAATAATTTCACGTGAACAATGTTGTTGATACTAAACAACCAGTAATTCTAAAATATTACGTGTCAACATAATTATCACAAGTACAATAATTTCATGTCACATCCTCGACAATGCCATGTAGTACTTGAAGAAAGCAAGCCAGTGTAAGGTGAGGAACTGTAGTAGTGCACAGAGCCACATATATGCAGTTTCTAGCTGCAGCAGCTGGCAGGATGAGGATCCAGCCCTGAACGCTTCGTGATGCGCACCCTCGTAAACTCCTCCGACACTGTCGGGTGGATGCCTACAGTGTTCATCAAGATCTCCATGGTCAATCCACTCCTACAGTCAATACAAACACATTACACTGACAACATAGTTTAGGGCACATAAACTTGCATATACATGCACACATACCTATTTGTTCAGCCACTGCTTGAGGAAAATGCACTCCCTATTCACTCTATTTCAACAGCATATACGTGTTTCGGACACACATGACCAAACAGTACCTGGGAATTACTGATGTGAACAGAAATCAATTTTAAATATGAAACCAGTGAGTCATCTCCATAAGGGCTGTAAAAACCCTTAAAAGCAGAGTCCAAAAAGCATATGTCGGATATCGCCAAAAGTACTTTTTGAGAAACAAAATTTTGTATGCAAATTAAGTAAACCAAGATCTTGGATAAAATGAAGATATGGTACACCGTACTCAACCCCATCATGTAAAACATAACCGTTTGCACCCTGTTATTGCACATAAATTTGTTACCTTGAGGTAAAATTTATATGTAATAACACTGTATTAAGCAGTACGTGGGAATTAGACAAAAAGGCACTCTCATTGCAACTTTCTTGGAACCACCATTTTCATGTAAATGGCAGACAAAGGTTTCAATTATAGTAATACTATGGCCTGCTGGGTAGGCAACACGTGTTGCAATCAGAGGTAAACGCATGCTGGCTGTAATACAGTGATGCACACTGAATAATTATAGCCAAAAACAAATGGACAGCACAAAAATTACAATTAGTAAAGGGGCCATGATGGCTGAGCGATTAGCATGCTCTCCTCTCACCAAGGCGAACCGGGTTCAATCCCCAGCCGGGTCACCGGATTTTCGCAAGTGAGAATCGTATCGGGCGATGCCGCTGGTCTGCAGGTTTTCTCTGAGATCTTCCTATCCTCCACCCCTTCATTCCAGTGAAGCTTCATATTCACTTCAATCATCCTCATTGGCTCTCAAGATCTTGCTGTTAAGAGCCGCCCAAATCTCTTCACTCATAATTAGTAAATGTGCTACACTGATGTTTAGTTGTATTTGGTGGCACATTATGAAGCAAGGGGGTAGAAATGAAGACAAAACATTTCTGTGCAACTGGCCATTCTGCAGATGATGTAACCAGGCATAATACACTATGGTACGAGCAGTGTGACATAGCAATGCCATTAATAAATATGGTTAGTCACAATGTGTTCAAAGATTTTGCATGTGTGGTGGTTGGTATGGGCACATATGACAACACCGTATTTTGGTGTGTATAGGCTGCATGCACGTATAGACGGCACCAGAAGTTTTTGATGAAAAATTAGGGATAATTAATATTTCAAGTATAGACCGCACTGCATTTTTGTATTCCTGTAAATATTGTTAAGTCACAATTCCGTAAAAACATGATAAATTCTGACTTAGTTCCTCCCATACAAAACATTTATGATAGAAAATTTGTGTTACATTGCAATGTTTACGAATACACATAGTGCTATTACTATTCCACAGATGGTAATGTGACTTCAGAAAGCAAAACCACAGCAACATAATACACAAAATGGCATCTTATTAATGTACACTTGTAGAGCCACAGCAGGCGTGCAAACTATATAAGATAGTCGAGAAATGATTTTCTCATGTACAACATCTGTGGGCGAGCTCCAACATGTTTACATTTTACACGTGTGGAATGAAGGTTATATTGTTAATGAATACGAGCAAACAAATAACTGCACTTTTTTCCCCCTTCCTTTTCTTTAAGAATTAAAACATTAAAATGTACTGTATGTTAACAAATTGCTAAACATGTTTTTGTAGTTTTTTTTGTATTTGACATTGCAGCCATTACAGCTTCTTCTTGGAAACAACTTCATACTAGCAACTGTTCGAAATGTACACCTCCAACCTTAATGCCATACGTGTAGCAGTGCATTAGAGACTGGCGTACCCTTTCAAAGACACCTTGTATGTCTCGCACCTTATCGGATGCAGCCATGACCCTCGCTAACAATTCCTCCTCTGATTCAATGAGTTTCTCCTATACTAACATCATCACAAATTCCCACAACCATAGAAGCCACGCAAAAGAAGACCCAACTCATCCTATCCAGTGATCAGGATATGCTGCATTCACATGGTTGTGCACAATTCTCGTGAAACAAGGTGGAGCGCCATCATGTTGTAGCTACATCCATTGTCTGATGCTTTGGACATTACCATTGCGACAGAAGCTGTAAATCGTAATGTAAGCAATTTGTGAGGTGAAGTGAGCGAGTTGACAGAAGCAGTAAACCAAGTTATTGTCTCTGGGCACTGCCCTACTCCTAGAGGCAAACCAAGCAAGAGAGGGCCACCATCTCTACGTAAACATCCACAGGACAAGTAGCCTTACTGGGGCTGAAATGAGATATACAGCCCAGAGAAATGCTAGCACCGCAATACCATGTGCAATTTCTGCTCCAAACAAGGGCATTTAGAATGAGTGTGCATTACTAAAACGAAGCACAATACCCAAGCTAGCTTGGGATTCACACAGGAGACCACGGTAGGACCAAAGTACTGGGGTTTTTTGTGTAGTGGACAGTCAGGACTCATCTAAAGAAGAGACAACATTGTACAGTCTAACGTCTACAGATGAATCTACGAAAATGCCAGCCCCCAATAAGAATGACAGTGTGGCTGGATGGCAGGGCATTAGAGAAGTGGGCACAGGGGCCGGCGACAGTCATCAGTAGCGACATTTTTGAGTGACTGCGGCCAAGGAGACCAACTCAAAGAAGCACAGTACAGTAGTTGTTACGTACATAGTCACAGGAGAAGTTAAGAGTGCTAGGGTCCCTCGAGGCACGTATGCAGACAAACATGGCCAATGTCAAGTTACTGCTCTTGATCGCTCAAGGAACAGGGCCTAGTCTGTTGGGGTGCAGCTGGTTGGAACCACTAGGGTTATCAGTGGTTGGGATTTCAGCAGTACAACCAGAAGTGGCAATGAACATAAGGAAGCATCATTCCAAGGTATTTGCTGTTACCGAGTTGGGGCAGTAATCGGACCATCATTGAGTGTAGAGATTGAGTCGGATGCAAAGCCAATCTTTGGGAAGTGCCATCCAGTGGCTTTTCAATTATGGGATGCAGTTAGCAAAGAGACAGATTGGCGGAGCAGGGTGTGTACTAGCCTGTAATTAACTCAAACTGCTATTGTAGCAGTCTGTAAGGCTGACGGGTCGGTGCGAAACTGTGGCGACTACAAATGTACTGTGAAAAGAGTGTGTAAAACTGAGATTTACCCAGTACCAATGACCAATGAGGCTTTCTACAATTTGTCAGGAGGGAATATTATATTGGACTTGGCAGATGGATACTTGCAGGTATCTGTGGATGAGTGCACTGCAGATGTGCTGATGGTGAACACCATGAAAGGATTGTTCAGAGTTAAACACTTGCCATTTGGTATCAAGTGCACCACAGCAGTGTTCCAGAGGTTAACGGAGACCATACCATCTGGGATTTAGTGAGTTGTGGTGCTACTGGATGATATTCTTATTACCGGATCCAATGAAGAATAACGCTGGCAGCGGATACATCAGGTTCTCAGCAGTGTTGAGGAATCAGGATTGCAGTTGAAGGGGTCCAGAAAGTATGTGTCTGCAGTGTCATCTGTAAAATTCTTAGGTTATAGAGTGGACAATGCAAGAATACACCCAACACCAGACGAAGTTAAAGCTATTCACCATGCTCACTTGCAAAAGGAGCTACAAGCATTTTTACGACTACTTGATTTCTATGACCGGCTTCTGCATGACAAGGCCAGCATGGCAGAATCATTACATTGCTTGCTCGACAAAGGGCGGCAGTGGGAGTGGACAAGGGTCCACAAAGATGCAATCTGTGATGTGAAAGGGTTTCTTCAGTCAAATGCTGTGTTGGTACATTATGATGCAACAAAACCAGCGAGATAGATGTGATACCTTTGAGTATGGTCTGGGAGCAGTGCATGGAAAAGGATGGTAGTGAAAAAGCTATCACTTTGGGTCTCAGGCACTTTACAGAAGAATGAAGAGGCTTTGGCAGTCACGTTTGGTGTAAAAAAGTTCAGGCAGTACATCACAGCATGACCTTTTATGATTATCATAGACTACCAACCACTTTTGCGTCTGCTAGACCCCACTAGGCAAACTCCAGACATCTTATCCCCAAGGTTACTGCAGTGGAGCCTGTGGCTTTCTTTAATTTGAAGGGTGCTCCCCTTGGCATTATATTCTGATCAAATATAATTTCATGGCATCGGTGAGGAGAATACGCCCACATCGGGGGCCATTAAATGGGAGCGTCGCCATCTCTTTAGTTAGAGAATGAGGAGTGAAACCTCATTAACTAAGGTTGATTTATAGGAAGGATGGGTCAAATCGGATACACCCTGATGTTGCCGGAGGTTGAACACAAGCCCTCTTAAATTGCACCAACTGAGGTGGGGTTCTCTACGTTGGGATAAGTTCATAGATTAGATCATTTGGGAGTGTTCTTTCCGGCTTCGGAATTGGGGATTTCAACCCCTACGACCAATTTCACATTTAATGTTTTCCGATAAGCTGAGACTTTAGTGAAAGAGATGGCCTTCAACCATCGCGAGTCCAGTGTTGTGAGGAACATAACCACGAAGTTAAGTCCATTTAGGCAGGATGCCTGTGTAAAGAGAGGGTCGGTAGGTTTTCGTGTAGGCACAAAATCAAGTGATGCTGAGATTACAATATTCCGATGCTTTACCTGCTGAAAACGTGGCAGTTGCACGCTCATCGGCTGGTTTGTTGAGGGGTTCGGCTACGGAACAGCGGCAGTCTGGTTGCGGTGAAGCGGTGCTGGTTCTGCTAAGAAGTTCCTGGTTTGTAATAGGAAGGTTTGTGGTGTGGAAATTAAGTTGTAAGTGTGAATCAAATCCTAAAACTGCGTCACAAAATGAATTATTAATAAATGCTCAAGTTGTGAATGGGCTGATACTCTGATGGGAGGTAAAAATAATGGCTTCTCCTCTTCTACCTTAGGGGTAGATAAATTTGCTGTTTTTCACTCAAGTTCTTTCAAAATTAAAATATATTTATATTTGCACCCGGCCTTTCCTTGTATACGGCAAGAGGCAAATGAAATGACCTGATTAAGGCGAAGCCGGTGATTGATTTCAGCCATACCAAGTACTTGTACACACACTAGTTTACAACACAATCTCTCACCCTGGTGTTCCACGTCTGGCCGTAAACAGCAATGGATGGAACTATTGGCAGTCATCGGTGATGAAACAGAGCCTTGGATATGATGCATTGTTTTATACAGTATTGTCTAGGTGAGTTTCTACCACGGGGCAAGTGACAAAAATACTTCGCTCCCCAACCTGGCTACTCTCCAGCGGTGGCACAGTAGGAGATTACGAGCCACTTGATTCTACAAGTAGAATGAGTTCCTATGATGATTTGGTCGCTCCCAAAAATCTAATGCTAGCAGACCTCGGTTTGCCTTTTAAGATGATGTGTATTTGCCTTTGTGGCGTACTTATGCGGTAACCGGTTTACCCTAATATAAAACTAATAATCACTAATAAAAACCTTAAAGGGCTAACAAGTGTGGTTAACAAAAGCTAAGAACGAAAGCACCAATAATTTAAGTCTCAATGTAACTATTACACTTATTAATATGTAACTTAAACATGTGGTTCCACACTCTCCTGAATTAAGATAAAATTCAAATTATATTCAACAAAAATTAGTGGAAGTTAATTTTACGTTACGTCCAGGGGAAGGCAACCTGTATAAATAATTGACGTAATGCGTGGTATAAAATATGATTGGCGAGAGAAAAATAAATAAAAGTATTAAATTAATTAACCGTAACTGAATTTAAAAGCAATGTCCTGAAGGGACCTAACTGGCGAAAAGGTGGTCTTCACCACGAGGGTGAAGACGGAAGCTTGGCTAGAGCTTTAAAGGGGGTGCCCAGAAGGGATGTCGTCGCAGTGACCTGAATGTACTTGGGTAGGTTACTAGAAAGGAAGAGGATGAAGGGGGGAGTCATCTCCGCTTCTAGTAGGTTGGAAGATTTGATGTCATGCACGGGTACTTGGAACCTTATCTGCTCGGCGTGGAGGCGATGACATATCTTGAACCTCGTGCGCTTGTGGAGGCCGTGAAACTCCACCGGAATATTTACTACCCTCCAGCAGCATGATGTTGCCATACCACAACCATCTTGAAGGGAGCAGGCAATATAGTTGACAGTAAAATCTTCGGAGAGGTGTGTTGACGGGACAACTTCTGGACGAGATGTGGTGAAAAGTAAAAGCTAAGATCACGTGTCAGTAGTATAGGTTGATGCTATCAACATATCCTGTGGGCACATGTTCCACCTCCATTATGGTTTTTAATTGAAATGACTTGTGAAATTCATTGTGAAATGAATTGTCTCTCTCCAAGGGCTGTGTACTCTGGGAAGCAGTGAAGTTATTAGGGATAGGATCCTTGACACCGCAATGCCTCAATACCATCAATACTTAATAGTACCGAGTATCGCACGAGAATATCCAAAAGTATTGAATTTTAACACTTATTTTTTCGTGTCATAATTATGGTACCACCATTACCATGACTTTTGGAATGTGTACAATTATTTTGAAAAGTGTGCCATAACATTAGGAATGTGTACAGTAAGTGTGAAAAGCATACCATAATTTAAATGCAAGTGTATCACAATATACCATATTTTATTCATAGCATAATATTCACACAGCTGTGAGCACCTCAAGGTTTTTTAGGCAACCCATACATACCACGATTATGATTCTTGATGTTTAATTTTATGGTTCATAATTGAGGTACAATAAAAATGGGTTGGGTGTTGCGAGCAAGCACCGATAAGCACGAGTGAACAACTTGAGTAGATACTGTACATCCAATACATACCACAATTATAATATGCTGCACCAAAATTTTTGATTTAATTCATTTTTATCCCATTGATCACATATGGTACATATTTCACATACAATAAAAGCTGGTAGAGTAGCAAGCAAGTGCCGATAAGCACGAGCTAGCAAATTGAGTAGCTATTGTACATCCCACACATACCATAATTATCTGATGCAACTGCATTATTATTAAATATTCACAAAAAAAAATTATCTGATACACCTGTTATGGCCTAGCGTATTCCGCAGGGCTAGGCCACGATGAGTGTATCTGATAATTACAATATTTATTTAACGTTACAGTAATTTCCTTGAAGTTGCAAAATAAAATTTCAAAACTGCGAAATTGCAAAATAAGTATGTACTGAGCTATCATTTTCCTCAAAGTTTGATTACAGCTTTCACTGTGGGAAAATAATTCTATAGAATCAAAAGAGTGTTTTGGTTTATCATTGTTTAAGGACGTTTGGGTTACAAGCCGTCCACCATTTGTTTCCAGTGTAATGTGGGTTTTTATATAATTCAACATGTGTCAACGACACTACTAAAATGAGTAATTTTCTTGGCCAAGTTGTTTTGTGTTTATGATAATATTAATTTCATATTGAGAAAATGTAGTATCGACCCATCCCTAGTAATTATACCAATTAGCTCTGCAGAAGGATCTACTGGAGATGCTGCATACAACTCATGATGGAGTAGTGAAATCAAACGCAGTGGCGCAGAGTTACTTGCGGTGGCCTAACATGGACACAGATATTGAGAACTTTGTAGGCCAATGCCTGCACTGCCAAAGTATGAGGGCATTGATTGGGAACAGGAAACGAAACTGTAGGCCAGGGTTCACTGTAACTTCTTTGAGCCGTTCCAAAGCAAGGGTTTCCCAACTGTCATGGATACTTACTCAAATTGGCTACAGTTGAAATTGGTGTCATGTCATCGGAAGCTGTTGTCTGAGAGCTAAGGGACATAATCAGTAGCCATGATATATCGGAATGCATGGTGTCTGACAATGGTTCTGCTTTCGTGTCACAGTAAATGAACACTTTTGCAAGATGAAATTGAGTTAGATTGATTCGTTGAAAACCATTTCACCTATCAAGCAATGGCCAAGCGGAACGTATGGTTCGGATGGTCAAAGCAAAGCTCAAAAAGCTGGGGAAGGGTTATTGGCAGACCAGACTGGTCAGACTATTGTTTGTACTGTGCACCACCCCAGGGACTAAGAGTCCCTGGGGTCCAGCCACTCTTTTGATGGGACATCTTCTAAGGACAGCCTTGGACTATATACGACCAATAGCTAGCAACCATGTAAGAGCACCTCAGCACAAACACTGGCAGAGAGCAGGAATCAATGCTTTCAGGAAAGCCAGGCTGTGTGGTACAGGTCTGGCAGTGGGAGCGTGAAGTGGCTGCCAAGGAAAATGACTGGAGTGCAAGGGCAACTCATATATCATCACAGATGATGGTTAGGAACACAGATGCCATGTAGACAAGATCTTGCACAGAGTCGAGCGTAATGGTCCTGAGTGGAAACAAGCCTCGAGACTCGCCATAAATGCAGCCAACAGGGAGAGGAAGTACTGCTTGGCACAGGAGCTGCCAAGAAGTGCGGCAACAATAGGACAGCCAGAGCGGCTGCAACAATCACAAAATCCATGTTAAAGGGCATACTTGGGCAGAAGAGGTTACACAACCCACAGAGCAGGTTTTACAGCACTCCTTTCAAGACCTTTCCACCAGCAACTGTGAGCAGCAAGACTCAGCAGTGGGAAGACATACCATGGTGATGGAGGATGCAGACGACACAAGTCCTTTCAGAGGATTTGGGACCCAGGGGAGCGATGAGCATCAGACTGAAAGAGGCATGTCACATAGGCATTGATACACTAGCAGAGTGAGACAATATCTGGAAAGATTGAAGGACTTGTCTCTCCTTCACGGGTAAGGGAAACACTGTGATGAAAGATTCTTTTTTTTTATTTTCATTATTTTTATAAGAGTCCAGATAACAGGTCATCCATATAACCAAGTTCGGATATGTCTTCTGTTGTGTTGTAGGTCGTTGATGTTAGTATTAAGTTTATGTTAGCTGTTCATGAGCAATTCTTGAAAGGGAGGTAGTGTGCTCGTACCTGTGTAAGGTTGCTTTGTTATAATGAGCGAAGTTAGACAGTTCCTGGTGGGAAGCTCTGCGAGAATGTAAACAAGTAAGTTGCTAATGTTCTCTTGATGGAGATCATGTATGTCGCTAGTTGTGAACACTAGTGCATCTCACGGAGTTACCGAGAATACTACAAATATATTATAAGGAATGCCTATGTGCTCTTACAGCCACCAATGAAAGTATATAAAGAAAGATTAAAAACAAGCACCTTAAACTTAAAAGTTTTTAATTTGTTTTGAGAGAGAGATAGAAAGCTGTCAGTAGAGGGGGGGGGGGGGAGGAGGGTGATGATACTATCATTTTACTAATTTTAGTTATCACCTTTGCCTTTGGATGTTAAATTCAAAACCTTTTCTATGCCACTACTGTGTTCCAGAGGTCACACTAGGGTTTCACACAATTTTATTATCAGAATTAAAAAAGTCACAAGACTCATTGAAATGGTGTAAAATTTTTGTTTCAGACAAGGAAGACAGAAGGGGACGAAATCTCACCACTCATCTGCACAAAATGGTGGCTGTTGAAAAGGAAGTTCAATACATATTTTTGAAAGAATAACATTTAAGCATATTTACACACTGATTTTTTGTACTGCAGAGAAAAGTGCTTTTAATGTCTTCAACAGATTCATTACTAAAGGATGGTCTTCCTGAACAAGAGTATGTTTTACATCTCTTTCAGTTGTCTATTTTAACAACAAATATTGTCAAGTGGTGGTTCTTCATCAAACTGTAAAATGTAACAACAACAGAGCTCAATTTTACAAGACATAAAAAGACATCATACTTTCCTTTGAACCATCACCATTTTGTGCACGGCTATCTCTGTAATGGGTCAACTTGGATGTGTGGTGCAAACAATACTGTGGACAAATGACGTGAGCTTTACAGTTCTTCAACCCTCCAACTTTTTTCTCAATGGTAAAACTTAATTAGGGTCTGTCCTTAATTTGAAACCTGTTTTATGAGTGCCATGTTTTATTCTGATGACAATCACTGGAAACACCACCATAACTTATGGGACATATTGTACAGCCCACAACAACAAACTTGTGACACTTTTATATAAAATCTTTTAAGGCCAACCCAACTATATAAATAAAGGAAAATATCCTACTGGGCTTGTTTGTGCCAGCACAAATTAAGTCCACACTGCATACCTGAAAATATGGTTTCCTTCCAGCCATCCTTGAAATTTAGACATAGCTGCACAGGTAAAATTAATATAATTATGGAATTACACAATTATACACAGGACTACAATGAAGGAACTGTGAGGTGTCTATATCAGATCCCACCTTCTTAGCTGCACAGCTCAAAAATATGTATTCAGTTCTCGTAGGTTCATATTTATTGCATCGGTGATGCCAACAGTAGTAATGTTACATGTGTGTTCAAGTGCAGTCCCATCCTCTGTCACAAATATGGGTGAATGCAAATTGTTTTTAATTGCATCATTTGTGCAAAACTTTTAAAATCCAAATACTGTACCTCGTAAAGGTCCACTTACCCTTCAGTCATCCCCTTTCCACAACATGAAAGCACTTGTACATGTATTAACCAACTTATTAACTAACTGTACAGGTTTCAAATTTGTACTACTTACTTCATAGCAGCTGCATAACCTTGCATGACTTCTCCAGCATGAGGCCCTACAAAATGTAAGCCAATCACTTTCTGTGGTGGTTCTCGTAGGCAAACAACTTTGAGAAAACAGTTCTCAATGTTTTTTTGTGGAATGAAGAATTCTGTAGGTTTGTAAAAAGAATGATACACTTCTATGTTCTCCTCACCATGCACTTCAATTGCAAGTTCTTCACTAAATCCCACAGTAGAGTACTCTAGGGGTGTGAAAACTGTTGTTGCTACATTTTCATAGTCCATAGGCTCTGTCATACCACCAAATAATCGCTTTGCCAGCATCCTACCAGCATGGATAGCAACAGGAGTTAACTCGGGCCTTTCCTATTTACGGAAAATTAAGAACATTACAATTACACAACTAAAACAAAAGGAAAAGTACAAAAGAATTACATAAAAATTACACATAATATAAAAACTTAATGAAAAAAGTCACTATTTTACCATTTTAAATTTTTGTTCATATATTAGACTGAACACAAGTCAGAATATTTTGTAATGTTATTGTAATTTCTGATTATTTACAGATTTTTTATTCTACACACTCAAGATCATAGTCCATTCACAGTATCTTATACTTTAACTATAAAATATTACGTTTTTTAGCTAAATAAAAATGCAAGTTATATTTTGTCTGAAAATATTAATATTTAGTTTGCAATCAATATTAATCAAAACCTGCGGGAAAAGTAGTGTTTCATATCTGTCAAGTTATTTAGAGCTAATAATTGCAAATTATAGTAAAAATCAATGTTTGCAATTTTATCAGATTTTATACTTATTACGACATAAATAATATTGTTTGAATAGTTTGCAACATTAGTGTGCTGGACCAAGTGTATTTTTTTTACCAAGAAAAATACTTAAAACTCCATGTTAAAGTTTGTACACATTGTGTTTTTAACCTACCCAGGTAAGATACAAAGTTGTGATAAATTTGTGTTTCTACTGCACGTATGTCAATGTGTGTCACGTCAGACAAATAGACTGTAAAATATCTGTAGTTTGCAGAGCTCTGCAACCATAACAATTGTTCAGTGAGTGCGAGTGTGTGTGTGAGAATGTGTGTGTGAGAATGTGAGTGTGAGAATGCGAGTATGTGTGTGTGAGAATGTGAGTGTGTGTGTGAGAATGTGAGTGTGTGTGTGAGAGTGCGAGTGTGTGTGTGAGAGTGTGTGTGTGAGAGTGCGAGTGTGTGTGTGAGAGTGTGAGTGTGTGTGTGAGAGTGCAAGTGTGTGTGTGATAGCCAGTAATAGACATATGAGGTTTGTATGTTTTTAACAATGAATAAATTTTCAGACTACAGTAATTATTTGAATATCTATATCACAACTTTGTAACATTTTCCCATGTGTTTGAAACAAAATTATGTTAGGTGCCAAGATGTTCCTGTGAGATGAACATTTTTCGCGGCCAAAATAAACTGCTGAAAATTTCAAAAACCCATTCTACACCAAAGAAGTCCAATAAAAATTATTCATACCCTATTGATGTGGGCCAAAGTACGAGTCGAAGTTGCCAATTGTAAAAAACTGCAGAGGTAGCAAAACTGTCCTTTACACTTCTATAAAACATGCAAAATTAAATAAACAAAATGTAATAAAATTACACAAAATATGTCGCTAATTTCTAAACTACGGGTCTGCAGCATAAGTTTTTGAATTTTAGTATAGCTTGAGTAAGTTTTTGAGAAGCTCACCAGTTCGAGTCAAGCTCAAATCAAACTCAAGTTGTATAAAACTGTTTTTTTTAAATTATTATTTTCAGCATTAAATGAGTACTGCAAACTTAAAACTATTTGCTGTGTTTTACTACCATTAATATTAAATCAAATGCAAAATTAAGAAAAAAAAAAAAAAAAAAAAAAAACTTCAACAATTACACTATAAGCAACGGAGTATCTTTACATTGTAAGAAAATACAATAAAAATTATAAAATTTTATTATACATCAGCTATTCTGTGAGAAGACACAGACTTTCCGAATGATGAGGAAAGTTTTTCACTTGCAGCTTGGGTGGCAGGTATTGCAAGGTAATGCCTTGCTGCAGGTGCCAACAGATTAAAGCATTGCCCGTTTTTTTAACCACTATCTATCTTCAATTCTCGACACTGCAATGTGTGCCAAAATGTTGGATAGTTGTTCCACTTCAATGCGGTTAACATCTCAAAGCCAATGGCCATGAACACTAGCAAAGATTATTATATTAATAATTTGTCCAATAACTATTTCCTCCTTGATTATTTCTCCATGGTCTGTTTGTGCATCAGCAAGTTTGTCACAATAGACAACATAATACTTTCTTTCATCCGTTCACACAACTGATGAAGTGGTGTTAGTTTCATTTCAGACATTTACCATACACTTTAAAAACCACCTCCTTTTCTTTTGCAGCACATTCCATTGCTCACTCAACAATAGCAAACCAACTGCTTTGATTTACAGCTTGTCTCCATGTGGCAACAGTTATCCCTACTTTCCCTCCCATCTCTTTCTCTTGCCCTCCCACTCTCCTGTTACACTCTGCCTTGCCTACCTTCCCATTCTTCCCCTACCTACCCTTTTGCACCTGCATTGAGCTGGTTTGCCTGGCCAGTTTGCCAGTTGCCTGGTGGGCTTGGCTCTCATTCCTGCCTCATATTTGATTGTAATATGTAGTCTATGTAAACCACTCTAGTCATCTGTTGTGTGTGCTAGAAGGGAACTGGAAGGTTCTCCACCCAAAGAAGGCTCAACACAGTGAGTGATGTACAGCTACAATATTGGCCTGAACAGTTAGTAGAGGTTAAATAGTGCCCTGGCCATACCACAGGTGCCTCAGAGTATAAGGGTCCCTGAGTATGTGGGAGGGGAGCAGACTGTGTACCTCAGAATCAGTTTGGGACTCTGAACTGGTCACCTGCGGTATTATCTGAATGCTCTTTCATGCTAATCAAGTGTAACTCAATCCTTGTCTATGGGGGTACACTGGCACAATGCTGTTGGGCTCCATGTGGAGGTCGGGTGCAGCCGTTCAGTGGGTCACTTTGTGGTGGACCTGGGAACAGCTTACACAGAGTGCAGATAGGTGTCAGTTGTTTGCGCGATTGGAATAAATTACGAGGCAGGCGTAATGGGCTGCCTAATGTCTTGGTGAATTAAATTTGAACGTTTTTTTTTAAATTCTGTTTGAGCATCTGCTTGTAAGAAATTCATTTTGGTATGCCATAGTTTAAGTTTATTGTTTTATTTTTTGATATTTTGTGTACCTCAATGTTTCGGGATGTCTGAACTTCAGCCACAACTACCTGGTAAATTTTCTCTGTAATGAAGTAGTATACAAACTGAAGAGTGGTGCATGGGCACTGAGCCACCTCTCAGTAGGCAGGGCAGAGATCACAAGGTTGACAGCTCCCAAAAAGGGATTTTCAAACAATGCAGTCCCCAACCTGATCATTCAGGCACCCAGAGGACATCGGAAAATGAGATTCTGCTACAAGTGTGATACTTCATGAAATATTATATTTAAAACACCTGGCCAAGCCCCAGCTTTTGTCCATCCTTTTCATTAACATGACAAGAAGAAGGAAAAAATTAATGTTAATATAATTGAAAAGTATATCGATCATTCCATACGAAACCATCATATTTTCTTAACTAAGGCACATGTAGATATTTTGAGTAAAAAGTTAAAAGAAGCATATGAGATAACTACAGAAAGAAATAAGGTGGCTTTTGATAAACAGAACAAAATATTATGATAGGAAAACTAAATCGCCAGAAATTGAGGTGGGTGATTACATATATTTACACATGCCAAGTGTTAAGAAAGGTGGAGTATCTAAGTTTCACAAGTACTGGTCTAGATTTTAAAATTTTTTAAGAAAACTGAGCTCAGTCAGAGTTATTAGATAACAGAAAAGTCATTGTGCACAGTGATAGGTTAAAGTTGTCAAATAATTCCACACAGCAAGAGAATTTGAGTCTTAGTAAAAAAGACAAAAGATGTAAGGAACGTGTGCCTCACATTATTGATGAAGTAAAAATCAGTTGAGAAATTTTGTGATGATGATAGTAATAATGAATCAAGTGAAGAAAATAATGAAGTAAATGTACGCCCAAAGTCATACCCGATTTTAGCAGATATAAAAGAAATAGCGAAAATAGGTGAGGTACAGGAAATTTGTGTTGAAAGCCCTAGGGACGACAGCACGCTTGATGATAGTGAGAATAATGATGATGATGATGATGTAGAAACTGACGACGTTTGGAAACCGTGGTGTTATCTTAAAGGGAACATTTGTGAGAATATAGGTGAACATAGTGATAGATATAATTTGCGTTCAAATGTAAGAAACCCCTCAGTGGAAGAGGAAGCAAGAATAAGTGATGCGTAGTCTCAAAGCATAATGTATCCTAAATTTAGTAATACAGTCAACTCTCTATCTATCATTCAGGGGATTGCCAAAAAAAAGTCCATACATGTGGGATTTCAGTAGATGAGGGTTCTGACGTGTACATCAATAAAATACAACTTTTAACCTTATATAACTTAATGTTGAATATAATAAGAGCTTTACATTATCTGTGAATACAGTTTAGCTAATAAACACAATAAAAATGGGAATAAAAAAATATATTATTGTAAACAATACATTAAAAGACATTTCACCTAAACTCCTTTAAATAAAAAAAAAAGTCTCAAAATACTGCACATAACTGATTGTAGTCCAACACCAAATTCAAGCTGACTTAAAACTTTCAAACCCTCTAAAAATGAAAATAATACGACACCAAATGCAAGTCAAATTTTGAATGTCCCACATGAACTCATTTAGCTAACAGCGCACGGAGAAATTATTGATTGAGCAGTGTGCTCACAGCGGCCGCTGGAGTAGGGGTGGTGACAGGCGGCGGGAGAATTACCCCTCCACGCTGCTACTTGTTGCAGAGTGCTGACACCTTGCATGTGTGACCAATGTCTGTCTTTCAAAGTAATTAATTATATTTTACTACAAAGAAAACTTTTAATTTAGAGACAAAAATTAATAAATAAGGTGATTATAATTAATTTCTTCACTGTCTAATATATAATCATTCAAAACCACTTCATCTGATTTTCCATGTCTTAAATTACACTGCACTCTGCTAGATGCTTACCTACCCATTATTAGATGGCAAAAGGTGTCGAATAGGTCCTTACAATTTATCAGTTTATTGAAAAGATGTATGTCTATTGAAATAAATTAATATAAATCTTCCAATTTCCCCACAGAAGTTACTGAAAATGAATTTTACACTTACGATAAAAGTTGCTCAATGTTCAAACAATTTTTGGTGACAAGACGAGTTCAAGTATATGCTTATGGGCATATAATTTTATTCGCAAAGATACCGCTCCATGAGAAATAAATATTAAGTTTTAAAATCATGTCAATTTCATGCCAGATACAATAAAACACCAAACTCGCAGGAAAAACCACCTTTAATCACAAAAGAAAACATCTTTTACTTACTTCCTCTTCATGGATACGCTCTTGGCCTGTTCCGAACTCATATTTCAGACCATCTCTTCATGGCTCTGCCAATATTTCTTCTTCCAGTACGATGGTATTCCAGGGCAAGCTTCAGAAATCTGTTATCTTCAAATTATCTTTTATTCCAAATTGTTTATCCTTTGTCCTTGCCTTTGTCATCATCATAAAATCCATCAGTTTTCTTCTTCTGAGGTTTATGAGTAACATATGTTTTTTCCGTGGAAGGGTTACTAGCCCTTCGCACAACCCCCAACCTGGAGGATCAGGGACTCTTCTGTCGAGGTTACCATACCTAGTCGAGGAGACATCTTTTCAAATAATAATTCCTCGGTAAAATGTTTCGCATATCATTTTCAGGTGAAACCATTTGCTTTGAAATACAAGTAATGTTATGTGCAACTATGTTGAGCGACTCGTAATCTTGATAAAATTACATCCGCCAGACACACTTTATTTGCTCTGCTGCCGGTAGGCAGTGTGTGAAGGCAAGGCAAGTGAAGCAGGTGTGTGTGTGTGTGATATATATATATATATATATATATATATATATATATATATATATATATATATATATCTCTTTATCTTTTACGCGACAACAACTTCCCCTCTCAGACTGGGCGAGTGAGGGGAGGAAGGAAGGTGTGTGGCTGAGAGAGACAGAAAGAAGGGTGAGAGAGGATGCTAGGTCGCAGCTCGTAGCTATGGAGAACCACTTCCCCTCTTGTTGGCGTGTAGAGGACGAAGTAAGCCAAACTCACACCATGCCGCATCGCCGTAGTGTTGACAGACATGTTGAGAAGACATTAGACGGCGCGCCACATAGCAGTTATAAACGGCGGCACGCATTACATATTTCACATCCAGTTACTATACGTTTGCATATACAACCAGCTACAAAAGATAATTGCAGGAAGTATTAGGTGAAGGGACCTGAAATATACCTTGATCGATGCTCCATGCAATAAACAATACAAGCGGTTTATGCTAACATTATTTACATAGGGACTTCGCCGGGACCACAAAAATTGTTCGTGAATGCGGTTTATCGATACATGCGATCACAATAAATTGAGAATAGACTGTAATTAAAAATTCAATACAAATGACTAAATGAGAGATATATTGGTTTGCATTTGCAGATCACACCATAGGTGCAGGCGTCATTCTGGTCCAAGAAATGGACATCATGTTACCGGGTGACAGATGGACGATAGTACTAGACCTTCCCATAATAAATATGGAGAGAATTACGCAGGGATTTAGAAATCAAAGGAACAAAATATTCCGCAAATACAGAGATTGAAACGCTGCTCATGGAATTTGAAGCTCTTCACAGATTAATTAGCAAATTAGAAGAATTATCGGAATTAACCTTGATATTACCTAGGACTTCATCTCGCGATAAGGCAGGGTTAATAGATGTAGGCAGTAATAATCTGAAATTTTTATTTTGCACACTTACGAATGACTATGTCCATATCCATCAAATCACCAATGAATTGGGGAATAGGCAAGAGAAATTGTTCCACGTAGTAAAAAAACAACTGATGTTTGTGAAAGGAATGAATGCCAGAGTAGAGAAAAATTCTAAAGATGTAGAAATTTTAGCGAAAAAGCTAACAAAAACTATAAAAATTATGAATGTAATGAGTAGGGCTCTTTACTCATTGATTCAACGAGTTTACAGATTACCTCTTAATAATCTAGGAAAAGTAATGAAGTACAACAATTTGCTATTAGAATTAACTCTTCAAATTTATAAGCAGGAAGTAACGAACACAAAAACAGCACCAGATATCCTAGCTACAGGGGTATGCTAACCACTTCTCTATTGACTCGTGGAAGTTTATAAAAAATTATTAAAGAAATTGCTCTTAAATCACCCTCGGAAAAAATTCTAATAGCTGGGACCGATTTAGATCACATGTACAATTACTACGAAATAACAGAACATGCACTTGCTATAGCTGATAGTATGCAGTTGAGAAATGGATTCCCACTAAAATCCACAAATAGATATTTTACAATTTATAGGGTCCATCATTTCCCGTATTTTATGAAAATTTAGGTACATATGTTCAAATTGTACCAAATTAACCCTAATAGCTTTGTCAGAAAACAGACAATGTATACTTTGATGTCTGCAGCAGATATGAGTCATCGTAAGGCAAAAACAAAGTCTGTCCGGCTAATGTTCCGATGTTTTTTATAAAGGTTCCAAATTGTTTGGCAAATATGATAGTATTGCAACATAGTCATGACTATATGTTATGTAAAAGAGAAGTTCTGAGTAACTCGTTTACGCCAGTTTTTATTAGGTCAGTAGACTGTGATAGTTGGATTTATTCAGTGCCAAAGAAAATGAAAATTACAAAGCTTTGTCCTGATAAAACAAGTGAAACACAAGTGGTGGAGGAGTGGATCTCAGTGCAGGTAGTCGTCCCAGGTAAGCAATTGCATGTTACTCAATGAAAAAGTTCAGTTATTACCATACAGTAACAAAGCAATGCATTTAAAATATAATTTTAAGGAAGTGAAGTTTCCTAAAGTTCAGTCATTACTAACATATCAAGAGCGAGAATTCATTATATCAATGAAAATAAGACTTTAATATTGATCTACCCTACGTAAGTTCAGAGGAAGACATAGACGAAGCATCTCACATCAGACATACAAAATCTGAAACATCAAAAACTCATGAGTAGTCACATTGATACACACAGTAAAATCATGCTGGTAATTATTGTTATGGGATGTCTTGTACTTGTCATCTGGTACCTGAGACGACGCCCGAGTGGAAAGCTAACCTGATGTTCCTGCACAGCCCTCCCATGTCGGAAGGTGACAGCAGCTGCTGCACCCACCTTACTTCCCAAGACTCTAGCAGATGCCGTGGAGATGTACACGAGCCCAAGCGCAGTTCCAGTTTCCCCGCAAACGGCAGAGAGGATGACTGGCACAACTTGTTTCAAGAATTTGAGTAGTTATTACGTAGGGTTGAGCAAGAATAAGATATGGGTTTCAAGAAATTTTCGAGAAAGAAAAACAATTTTCTTGCGAGAATTAAGATGAGAACGAGAAATTTTCAGTTAATTAAAATATTTGTGAACAGCCTTTAGTATTTTTTAAAATCATGTCATTTCATAGCATATGATTAAATTTTAAACATACATTCAAATGACAGGTGAACATGAACCACGTCATAATGAATACCTACTTTTATTTTGAAACATACACGTTCGTTATGTACATGTTTTCCATCATGAACTGAGCTTACAAAGAGCAGAGTAACCACGAGTGCCAAAATACCAGTTTTACCAAATTTGCTAACAATTCAATCGCAAAATACACCTATTGTATTGGCCAATTGATCCACAATAAGCTGAAATGCGGTGTTCAGAAGGAAAAAAAAGTCGGTTGTTAATAGTTTAATTAGGTTAATTCCAGTGATAAAAAAATTATTCCATTTTGTTTCTACTAAAGAAATATTTTTCTCGTAGGAGATTTTTTTGAAACTACACTTGCGCAGTAGGCCCTAACCTTTCACTCCTCATGATGCTAGTTTTATTTACTGTAAAATGACTGGTTGGTGTTTCCGAAAGGAATTGGGTACATGATTTACTGATATGGATGCTCCCTATATTTTTTAATATTTGTCTGCCTTAATATCATGACATGAAATGTACTTCTTAAATGAGCACAAGACTCAGCAAGTCGGCGATTTGTTTGTTGGTTCAGTGTCTGCCTCTTGGTCAATGCCTTTAGTGCGTAATTTATCGTTGTCACTGTGCAATGAATTAATTTTAATAATTGTTTTGTTAATGACACAGTATTCATTACAGTATCTCGTGCTACATAAAGCAGGATAACCACCATCTGGCTGTCACTAATATATTTGTTTTGTTTCAAGCTTGCATTGTGCTTGAACACGTTGGTTAAAGACGTGTGTGGAATGCTTATCATATGGTAAAAATTTTATTGGCCTAAAGAGTTGCTAGTTTTTTTCGAGAAAATTAATTTTCTTGCATGTTGTTCGAGAACGCCATATTTCTTCAAATTTTTCTCTAGTTTTGAGATCTTGCACAACCCTATTATTAAGTGATTGTGTGTGTTGAAAAACAGACCAAAGTACGCGCAAATTTTCCATAATCAACAAGTAATATTGCACTATGAAACAAAGAGCTCAGAGAGCAACAGACAGAAATATTCTGATATATTCATTCTTGTGAATTCAATATATTCATTTAATACACTGTTACTATGTATTCATATTTTGCTGTAAAACAAATCATACAATTATAGGCACATAAAAAGGGTTACATGTTAAAGAAAGTTAGAACAAAAACCAACACATGCCAACATGCTGCGCAGTGCAGAATCGCACCCTACGGGCAGCTTCGCCCCATCCAAGAGCAGCCAGAGGTCGGGGCAAGTCATAACAGTGGTATTAAACGTATCGAGCAGGAAGATTCTACAAGATGGACAGCCGAATACGTAACCGTAATTAACATGCTTGATTACAATATGCATTGCCCTTCCAGAATCCCGCATTCAAGCGCCATCCTATGAATCAATTAAATACTTTTGATAATCCACCACCCTTCGCTTAGCCATGGAAGAAGTGCCAACAAACCCCCGAGATGGCAGCACCCCTGTGGCCTTATGACATCACAACCCACCAGCCTCCGGACGAGGTGTTTTAATTTGTCGTTGCCTCCAAACGGGGAGATAAGAAGTGAACGGCGCTCCCGCTATGCTGATAACCTACCCCTGTGTTGGAAGGCTACACTATCCCCCGCAACCCGAAGAACTGATGATCAGTAGATTTTCAGTATATAAGGAAGTCCAGCAGCATGGTACAGCAGAGACGCCGGACTCGCTGGCCAAAGAGATTTGTGGGCTTTCCCTGGTTGAAGAAGACTCTCTCTCCTCTTCCAGCCTGCAACACGGCTCCAACCTGAGCTTGGAATATAGCTCAGCCTCCAAAAGTCTGCACAAGTCTTCAGCCCGCGTACGCAGACTGTGAAGACTGCAACTTACCAGCAGCTTGGACAAGACTTGTCCACCACTGCCCCAGTTGACCATGAGAGCCGCATCTCTCTCCAGAGGTAATCCACTTCCTGCACGCATATCCCTAAGTTAGAACCCCCCCCCCCCCCCAAACCCAGCCCATATCAAACATCATCTCGAGGGAAAACAATTCTGAAAACTCCTGGAAATTCTAAGCAAATACGCCCCCGTATTTTCCAACTCCAGATCCTTCTCGCAAACCTCCACGTCCGCTGCCTACAACTCACCAATAGTTCTGGTCTCTAAGCAGGATGGCAGGAAATGTTTCTGCGTAAATTATAAACTGCTGAATGAAAAGACCCTTCCAATCGCGACCCGCCCATCAATCTTCACAATACCCTCTACGAGATAAGGGAGGCAGCCATCTTCAGTACTCTGGACCTTCAGTCTGGGTACTGGCAGGTTACAGTTCATTCTGATAGCCGAAAATATACTGTGTTCACTACCCCAACAGGGGAGACTCTGCAATTTTGGGTGATGTCGTTTGGGCTTAAAAATGCTCCTGCGACTTTTCAGCCACTAATGGCCGTCAAAGTTCTGACCGGGTACGTCGGGAAGTTTTGTTTCACTTATCTGGATGACAATGATTTACTCCCGGAACTGGGAAGAACACTGCCAGCACCTAATCCGGGTACTGGAATGATTAGAGATGCATGGACTCCCGTGTAAGCTATGTCTCTTCCTACTTTGGGGGAAGAGACATCGAATACCTAGGGCACGTTCTATCCCCCAGGAAGGGTCAATTCAGGCCATCCATGATGTCCTAACTCCCAAGATGAAAAAAAACTCAGTCGTTTTCTAGGACTATGTAATTGGCTTCGGGGATTCATACCAAACATAGCCCAACTCACCCCCCTACCCCCTACTAGGTAAGGATCGTACCTAGTGCTGGGCCCCGGCGACCCAGAAAGCTTTTGAAGCCCTAAAAGAAAGTTTCCATCACCTTAGGTGGCTGCAGCAGCCCTCCAAAGGGAGGTCTTTGATACTCCAAACCGACGCCAGCCAAGTAGGGTTAGGCGTGATGCTGTACCAGGATGACGACTAGAACCAACCCAGAGTAACCTCGTATGCAAGCACCAGACTCAATGACACTAAGGATCGTTGCCACAGTAACAAACAAAAATGCTTGGTGGCTATTTGGGCAATGCGCAAATATTGATACATAATGGAGGGCAATCAGTTTATACTAAGGATTGATAACCAAGCCTTGAAATGGCTACACGAATCCCACCGACAGAAGGCTTAACTTGGTTGGTGGGAGTTATTTCAAAGTGAATTTGATTTCACAGTCCAGTACTGTCTGGGGAAGGTGAATGATTTGATTTACCAGATACTCTTTCTCGCTACCCTGACCCAACGACGGACACCAAAGATAGCGAGGCTTGGGAAGGACTTGCATCCCCTCACCCATTTCAACCGTCGGGAAACCTGAGACTGAGGCTCCAAAAATTAACCTTACCCAGGATAAAATAAGGGAAGTTCAACATGATGAACCTCAGGGCAACATCCTAGTCAGAACCAAGCCCTACTGATGCCGCCATCGCGGAGCAGTCATTTGGACCCAGAATGGCTCCCAGAACTACTCCTGACATATTTGGGCACCCCCCACATTACACCAGGAAATCTGCACCCACTTCCATAAACACTCCCCTCTCCGTCAAACACCCACGAACCAGAAAAACAATACGAAGCATAAGAGATACGCCTGGGATGGGATGAACAAGATCTCAGGCAGTGTATTGCGCAGTGCGAGGACTGCTGTCGAAACAAGGGGCATTCAATATGTGGGAACCCCCTTATAATTAGGTGCCCAACAAGAACGTGAGAACATGTAGCAGCGGATGTGATGGGGCCATACCCACGTAGCACCAGGAGGAATAGATATTTACTGGTACTAACCTACCCATTTTTCCTGTTGGGTTGAGGCTTTCCCCCTCCCAAGCCAGAGCACTCAGCATATAGTCGAGACACTTGCAACCAAGATTTTCCCACGCTAGGGATACCCACGAGCAATCCTAACCGACAATGGGACCGCTTTCACTAGCCGACCTTGGTGGCAGGCTTGTAAAACCTAGAGGGCAGACACCTGGACCCCCCTTATCATCCCCAGTGAAACCCAACAGAAAGGACGAATCAGGAATTGAAGAAATGCCTGCGTATGACCGTGGGTGATAACCAGGCAGGCTGGGACAGAGAGGTCACCAGGATCCTGTTTGCATTATGCCATAAGGAGAATGAGGCTACCCACTCGACACCCAGTTGCCTCCTCTTGGGTCATACCCTCAGTCGCCTGGAGGATTGGCAATGGAAAATGTCAACCCAAACGCCCGCCGACCCCCTTCAAATAGCAGAAACCGCTCAAATCTGAGAACGGCAGAGGCAAATGAACACCAAAACACCAAAGGTGACAAATTCGCCGCCAGTTTGACCCCTAAATAGACGGACCTCCAACAGTGGAAAGATATCAGATAAATGTGTATTGGGTAGGTGACCATAGGTGGCATATCCGCAATGCCCCCTATGCACAACTGCGGCCATATCATGGCCTGAACAGGCCCCAAACCAGGACAGAACCCTCTGCAAGAATCTAACCCCAGACACCCCAGGGGCGGACTAAGCGTCCCCCTCCTCCTCGCGACAGTAGATTGCCCTCACAGGACTCGGGGAGGATCGACAACCCCCCTCCCCAGGAGGTTCAACGTAGGAGATTCTTCCTCTCTAGGACCCAGCGTTCAGGTAGCTCCAGCATTAATTTGCAGTTTAAACCCCACCGGACACCCCCTCGTATCCAACCCTGACAATCGTGGCACGATCCCGCAGAACATCTTTCTCCCGACAACCGAACCATGAGAGCGCAGTTAGTGAAGGGATACCCCCCCCCCTCCTATCTCCACCGAGAGAACGACAAGTAGACAGCGTACCCCCATCGTCCCCCTTCTTGTCCCTCCCCTGGCTGTTAAGTGCCAGGAATCAACCGAGACCTCAACCGCACGCGCTGTGCGAGTCTCTCCGGCCTCCTACTCTATGACTGAAGAAGCGCCCACCCTGGACAACGACCTGGACACAGTAGAATACCCACTCCCGCTAGGATCGTTCCCGGTCACACCTCCCCCTAAAACGCTGGAGCCCCTCCATGATAGGGATTCTAGGATGCACGAGCTGCTACCCCACCCTTTCTACCCCATACCAGGCAAGAATGGAGAAAGTGGACGAGCTGAGGAAGAATGTCTATCACAGTCCTTGGTAACATCAGTGGCACCAACGATCAACTTGGCGACCGGCCCCCACAGCTCAATGGACCAGGCTGGAGAGGATGAGAGATGTGCTGCGCAGACCACAGAAGTAGTAAGCACGAGTGACTGCAAAATCCCTCCACCGTTGGGAGCAGATAGTGACAGTCAGTATCGCGCACCACTCACCAGCGCTGCTGTCGCAAAATTCCAACAGCCCAGTGCCATAAGGGCTCGCAATGAAGCAGATGCCACCTGCAGTACAGCCACAGTACAAGAAGCAGATGTGCCCAGCAGCGCAGTAGTTTCCACTACAGCAGACGCCGCCAGCCCCCGGGATGCTGGCCCCATGCCGTCCACAACCATGGACCCACGTCACAAGTGGCTCCCTTGCATGCCAGCGCATGTGTCACGTCGTCTTTGGTACAGAGAAGCACCATGGAGGGCGATTCCTGCATTCTGCTGGCCTGCTGTCCCTACTGCTGAGCCATACAAACGGGGGCGCCCAATGAAGCACCAAACCACAAAATGTCAGTGCCATCCACCAACAGCGATGTCAGATAGTGTAAATACTGGCTTCAGCCAGGTACTCCATAGTGCCTCCTTCATGTAACCACAATTATATAACCTAGTAGGGCGTGATTACTGATAGAAATGCCTGAACCTAAGGCAAACGAGAGTGCAAGAACTCTGACCTATTTAGTAGAGACGGCTAGGTGTCAATGCACATCATACAAATCCTAGCCAGTTAGGAATAGGTAGTGCTACGTGAAGTACCTGCGTCACCATCCAAAAGAAATTTTATTTTTGTACCCTGTAATCTTGTAACTTGCTTTTAAGGTTGATAATTTAAAAGCATAACTGCACTGATAGGACCCGAGGTCCTGCACAATAATAAGAGTGTCCCACTTAACATAGTCAACCTCCATATCGAAGAACACCAGTAGGGTAACATAAGAAAATACAAAATTTAAATTTTGTACTTGGCCCCTAGTTTGCTAAACAAGAAAGTTTGTTTGCCAGAGGAAAAATTAACGTAGCATCAGACCCATAGGCAGACTGAAAAATTGATGTTTGCATTTCCCCGTAAATCCTCCTTAGTGCTCACGTAACTTAAGCATTAATGACAAAGTGAAAATTTTTGTTGTTGCTATTTGAAATACTAGTACAACACGTTTAAAGTAAAACCACTGAACTCAGTAAGCACTGTGAGGAAGTGTGAATGCGATATCAAAGCCTATCAGCAGGCCCGTGAACATAACCATCACGAAACCCTTCCCATTCCTCGCGATGTGACTGGGTGACATTTTTTAACGAACCCCCTGTAACTTGTACAAGAGCATGAGGCAAAAGCTCACTGTGAGCACACCGTAACCGCCACCCAGGTAATTCCCAACTTTCGTACAATTATAAAATTTCC
Source organism: Dryococelus australis (assembly GCA_029891345.1). Taxonomy (NCBI): domain Eukaryota; kingdom Metazoa; phylum Arthropoda; class Insecta; order Phasmatodea; family Phasmatidae; genus Dryococelus; species Dryococelus australis. The sequence goes on from CM056995.1 coordinate 250,229,797, forward strand.
AAATTGTTGAAAATGTCATTAACGTAAAATGTTAATCACCCTGTGCCTTGTGAAGCTTGTGAAATTCAAAGTCTAGTTTCTGTAGAGGTCGCGTACCTCGTAAACCCTTCTTATATTTCTTGTTACATCTCTAACATAATTATTTTTCACTAATGTGAAACCCACATGTACAAAATACACGACCCTATGAGGTTTCAAAGATTACGTGTTTAGCATTGACACTGAAAATATTTAATCATTAAATTAGAAATGTAGGCCTAGTAAATTTTCCTTACAAGGAAAACCCCATGTAATCTCTAGATGTTTAGTGTGAGTTGAAATTGCAATTTTAGCATAAACCACGTATTGGGTTAGATTTTGGGTCATGAGAATTATATAACGCCAAGATGCCTTCTCGAATGTGTGATATGCACCGCCGTCAGCATGACAGATGTAACCTATTTACTCTGGATGAGTCAGATCCCCTGTACGCTACAACTACGAGAAAACTGTTCTCATCCCCAGCCAATAAGGCTGCTACATGCGTAGATTTACTGTGATAACTACGCATACCCCAAAGTGTTAGTGTATATAATCAACTCACGATTGTACCCGTTAAGCCTAAGTGTAGAAAAGTAAGAAATTTGTAATCCACCATAACCTCAATAGGAGGATGTTGAAAATATTGTAGTCTAGCCTTAGTGAATTTGAGGTAGCGAAAGAAAACCTCTCACCCATGCACGCCAGTGTTAGTTATTAAGAGTATTTTTATTGTAAACCCAACCTAACCTCCGAGGAGAATTTGTAAAATTGTAATTTTTAGGTTAGATGATCTGAGGTATTACAAACCTCCCCCCCCCCCCCTTTTCGCGAGTACAAAAGTAACCTATAAAGTGTACTGTGTAACCATGCTTATTGTTGAGAGAATTATCTCACCCTATACAAATGTATAAAACTTTTCCCATTAGTGAAACCTACTTCTATGTTGCGAGGTAATTAAGGCGAAGCATCAACAGAATTACGCAACCCCATGCCAAGCTCACACAGCTGAATGTAAACTTTATGTAACATGATGAGAAGGCACACACCTAACTGTTACATAAACCCCTGCCACAGCGCACAAATAACTATATGCATACACCCTATACACTAGCTTGTAAGAATAAGAAGCTTTAAGCAAACTATGTAATAACTTAACCCATCCCACTATACAAGGGAATCATGTCCTAGAACATAACTTGTGTTAACCGATGTTCAGATAAACTATTCCAACGTGTAACTTAGCCTTAAGAAGTGTTAACCTTGTGATTATGTGAACTTAGCTTAAGAGTGCTCTTGTACAGCCAATTGCTGCCAATTATAAGATTTATTTCCACATACAAACCATGTGTACCTAAATAACCTCAAGACTTCGATCAAATAGTACGCAATTACTTGTTCTTTGAGTGTCTTGTATTGTCATGAATGATTTTTGGAAGGGTATACCTTCTTATGCCTGTGCCTTTGCTTGTAGGAAAGCAACCCGGAGTTAATGTAGGATTTGTAAGACTGTCTTTTCTTAAAACTTGAAAAATGTTAACATGTAAATCAGTTACTGTGCAACAGCATTGACTGTAATAACAAACCAGTTAACTTCTGCCCGCAGGGGCCACAGTACACTTCCCCACAAGTAAATTTGTCATCTTAGCTACACATTTAATTTCTCGAGGACAGAAGTAAAAAATGTAGTAACTTATGACTTGTTCCTACAAACTCCTTTCCCAAGCTCTTCCTCCCTTGGTAAGAAACACGAGCGAAGAAGTGCAACGAGATGGCTACAAATGCGCTGAGAAACAGATTGCACCGTGTGCAGACCCTCCACCTGCTACACAACCGAGAGAGAGGGAGAGAGGAAAGAGAACGAACAACGATGAGCCGCTGATAATAACCAGATGTTGCGTGACCCAGAGTCGGACACGTTGAACTTTGCCAAGGACGACGCAAGAACAAAAGGAACACCCGCCCAGATCCACAACGCCAGTTCAGGCAGCATGTACACAGAAGAGGAGCTAGCCTGGCAGTACAACCGACAGTCTACGATTGAGCCAACCGCCTCCCACACCTGAAGTGTAGTATATTCATCAGGATTGGTCTGAGTCGCTTCAGGGGGTGGCAGATTGATGCATGCCAACATGCTGTGCAGTCCAGTCGCGCACTCTACAGACAATTCTGCCCAATCCGCGAGCAGCCAGAGCTCGAGGTAAATCATAACAGTGACAAAATAATTAAACGTATAGCGCAAGGAGATTCCACAAACTAGTCAGCTGAATATGTAACCGTAATTAACATGCTTAATTACGCCCGGAATCCAGCATTCATGAGCCACAGAGTAAATAAATTTAATATTTTTTTATAATCCATTACCCTTCGCTTGGCCACAGAAGTAGTTCCAACACACCCCGAGATGGCAGCACCCCTCTGGCCTTGTGATATCACAACCCACCAGCCTCCGAACAAAGTGCTATAATTTGTCATCGCCTCCAAACGGGGAGATAAGAAATGAGTGGCGCTCCCGCTATGCTGATAACCTACCCCTGTGTTGGAAGGCTACACTACCCCCCACACCCTAAAGAACTGCTGATCAGAAGATTTCCAGTATATAAGGAAATCCAGCAGCATGGTCCAGCAGAGATGCCAGGCTCACCGGTTGAAGAGGTTCACGAGCTCTCCCTGGTCTGAAGAAGACTCTCTCCTCTCCCAGCCTGCAAAACAGATCCGCCCTGAGCTTGGAACATAGCTCAGCCTCCAAAAGTCTGCACAAGTATCTTCAGTCCACGTCCACAGACTGCGAAGACTGTATTTCCCAGCAGCTTGGACAAGACTGATCCACCACTGCCCCAGTTGACCGTGAGGGCCGCATCTCTCTCCAGAGGTAATCCACTTCCTGCACCCACAACCCTTTACCTAAGTAAACTTCCCTTGACTCACGTGGAAGCAATTCATCACGATTCTGGCCTTACTGGAAAAATCTCCGTTACGCTGTAAATTGCGTACCGTAGAATTTTTGCATATTAATTAGTTAATTAACATTCTTCCCAGGCTCGCCTTCGCCTGATTTTTCTCTGTACCGAGATTTTAATTTTTTTTTCACTTGCGTAATTTTATATTCTTTTGTAAATGATTTAGCTGGGACTTTCCACATTTTTTTCCTTTTAGTGTAATAATAATTACGTGAAACTAACGTCTCAGTTTACCATTATTTTCGCTGTATATCCTGCGTCACTTTTAATAATTTGCTCTCTGGTATGTTGCGTAGTGCTTAGCAAGATCTGTAATTAAATCCCGGGGGAGTTTAGTTATGCAGCGCACCAAACTCAACAGGAGTTGTGAGCTTGAAGAAAGCATTAGTCTGAAAATGACATGCCGAAGCTCCTGGGTTTCTGGTGTTCCCGCATCTACCTCCAGCAAAGTCGCAATACCAAACTGATGTTTGCACATCAGGGCCTTGGGAGTGCCTGCAGAAGCGACGCCCCCAGGACTGCACGTACACAGATCGGATCACAGGACAAGGCTGACGCGGTCCCGAGTTACTGGATGTGGCACGGTCCTCGTGGCTTTGACTGCGCTAGATTAAGTGCACAGTAGTAGGGATTTTCAAATCCAATTAATGTTTATGGCTAGAGATCTTAATAGGATACATTGGTTTATGGGTTGGTACAAAGTTTTCGATAACTACCTTCTTCCCCACTGTGGGTTTACGTGCACGTACCTGGCGGGAGGTGATGGGTTTACCTGGATTACGTATATGTACTTCGGCCGGTTGTCTCACTGTTGCTGCATGCTGGTTGGCACTGGTAGTGCTGTCTGCAAGCTGTGGGTTAGAGATACCGTGTCAGTCAACATGGTACCGCAGGTTCCAAGTTGCTGCTTCTTCGTCCCAGAACCTGGGGTTGGCGATCCTGTAACTTACCTCAGCACCTCGTACAAAACCCTGTAGAATGGGGTGGTAATCTTGAAGAGTATGGATGTGTGGCAAAAAGGCGATATACTGAAATATGGGAGAGTTTGGTTTCTCCAAAATCCGTACTAAAGCAGTGTGGTCCAATTCTGCCTGTCTGGTCTGTCCTTTGTCGGAGGAGTCAATACAGACTCCTGCTTGGCAGCGAGGTGAGCTGTCCTTTGCTCTTTTCTTCATAAGCTGTGCCGTACCTTGAAAGGTATAGAGCGTGGTCCACTGCTGAATGATACAAGTCATACACCATGGATGCGAAACAATTCCCTACAATAGTGTACTTCCAGTAGCAGCTGCCAGCAAGAGCTCGGTGCTCCAGAAGACCCCTCCACCACTGGCGGGCAGATCAGAAGTATTAAGTCATATGGGCCGCCTTCCTGCTACTACTGGGTGTGGTATCGCAACCAAGACCAGGCCGTAGCACTCGTAACAAATACCCCTGCCAGCACCTAGGTGCTCCGGTAGGGATACAACCCAAGCATACTGTCTCTCCCTGGTTGGAGGAGTTTCTAGTGGTTGTGGCTCTGCTGTTCTATCCCCGGAGGTCTAGAACAGGTGGCCGTTGAATGGTGTATGTATGGGACAGGTGGATTCCAGAAGGGGATCCCCAGTCGTAGTCTAGTTCGTATTAAAAACACCCGGTTTCTGTTAGCAGCGCACAGCGCAAATAATTTCTAGCAGGCGTAGTAAGAAGTACTCTATAAATATCTAATACTTGTGGCTAAAAGAACAAAACTGTATTTACTGAGCGCTCAATAAACATAGTGACATGTGCTATCTCCTAACAAGCAGACGGTATGTTGGAAGTAACCTACGCTGGCCGGGTGTAGGTGACCTGATTCTAGGCTACGCTGGAAGTTAACTACAGTAGTTGACTGTTTAAATAAACTACTTAATGATGCTAACTAATTCACGGGATATCTAGAAGAGACAAAGAAGTTAATATCCACTGCTCTAGTAGCAGGGAGTGTTAGTGTTCAAGACGGTTGCAGAAGCAGCTTCTGGTAGTGGTAGTTATTGGCGTCACTGAAGCCTCTGGTGACGGCAATGGTAGAAGCCACTGGTGGTGACTGAAGACTGTTGTCGACAATGGGAGCAGCCTCTGGTAGGCTGCTGAAGACTTGTCAGTCGCTGAAGTTCCCAGCACTATAAGTGGTGGAACGAGCTCAAGGAATTGCAAGAAATAACTCGTGAGCTCTGCCGTGCACGGACTTGTAGAGTCCGAAGGACAGGTGTGACAGCAGGCCGCAGGGGGGGAGGGGGGCAGGTGACGTCCCTCTGGTGCGAGGCCAGAGTGGAGGTAGCAACCCTCTAGTCATCTCTCTACTTAGTGAAAATTCGGTAGTACTCGGCCATGCCTTGAGGCGGCTGACAGCTTGTAGACTCTCAACGAGGGGGGAGGGGGCGACGTGTCTGCTGGCTTGTGCAACCTTCGTATCCATGTGTTCCTGGCGCCTTCCAAGATTGTGGCGGCCCACAACGTCCTTGTACAGGTTGGCGAGGTTGACTCTCACAAGGGTTGAAGTAGATATATTTGGCATGATGTGAGAGAGTTGTAATCGTATTTAGTAGTATGATAAAGCGGCACGCGTCTAGGCAAATGTACAATAAGAAAGGTGGTTTGCAGTGTCGTCAACGATGCCAAGATTGTCATGCATTAGAAAGAGCACTTAATGCCAATACCACAAATGCACTGCCCACTACAGTAGAACCACAGTCTACAGAAATTGCTCCACCTCCATGACCCGACTCGTCCATACTTCCGCTCACGCAGGAGTTGTGGTTCAATCACCTGTTAGGAGCATGCTGGCCAGAATATGACCCAGAGGGAGATCAACGCCAAAATAGGCAGTCATCCTCATTGGCCATTGTGACTCCCACTCAGGTAGTTCCCGATAAAGCCCCTGTTCATTCTAGCATTGTAAAGTTAACTTCAGGTAAGCTCATTTGAGTTCCGTACCCACACGAGGTAGTTCTCAATTTTTGCACAGTCAAATTGGCCTCAGGAAAGAAGGTACAGGTTCGACTCCCGCCACACATAGCACCTAAATCCCGCAATTGTGGCATCGCCCTCAGAATACATCTCCACACACCGTCCAACAAGGCCTGTGTGTTTCAATCCAGCTTCTCTAGCCAGATCATCTACATCCACCCCCAGAATTGTTTAATTAGTGCTCACCACAGTCATCCCAGGACAACTGGCATCCCGACTTTTGGCAACCATAGTAGTGAGGCAGATAGTTTCCTGTCCAGGGAGTTCTATCTCGTTCCACCTCACTCTAGGGTTTGACTCCCCTCTTCTCCAGAGTGATCAACACCTTGACCTTTATTCCCCTAATTCAAAGAGGGAGTGTGTGCGTCAACTAAACATGTTTTATGGTATGTACACACATATATAAATCTTTATTCAAATATATGATTAACTTTAATAGTAATGGATGATGAACTTTACAAAAATAAAGAAACTTTGGTATGCAACATATGACAGAGCTGTAGCAAAATAGTTTTAATGAGTATTTAATAATTACCATGTGTGCCTTGTATGTAAATTTATGTTTTAGCTGTACTTCGAAAAATTATGATGGCAAGCTAAAAGAAATGTATTAAAGGAGGAAGCTGACATGGCATTACCCCTTTTGAGTTCAATTAAATTGAAAATTTTTACACAATTTGGGAATAATGTTCAACTTCATACCCTTTTAATAATTCTTTTTATATAACGTTGACCAATGAGTATGAAAACAATTTCATAAGCTTCAAGAAACTAAGATAGCTGAGTAAACGCTGCTACGCTAGTTGTTGCTATCTAATCAACTGGAGCCTGAAGTTCCGTTGGTGGCGAGCTCCACAACCTGTTGTTTCTGATAGAGGAGTTGCACTTTCAGACTCTATACTTCAACCAACTTCACTTTGCAGACTAGCCCAGTTATAGCTTCAGCCATACATCTTTCTAAAGTTTTGCTCAACCCGAACTAAACTTTTCTAAAAGAGGGAATGATGTGGCGCCACGGGCCTGCCAGGGCATCTAGCTAACATTTGCAAGACTTATTTTTTGCAACTTATCACACTGCTTCCCATAGACAGAAGTTGTATCTGTTGTGATACTGCTTGCTGTGATTTATGCACAGTATGAGTGTGATTCAATCCACTTGACGGGAAGTATGTCCTGTTTTCTCAATATTCCCATCCCATGATTTCTGTAATCATGTGATGTATCACGTGCCTATTTACCCATCACACAAGTTCTGTATCAATTACCCAATCATGTGCGCACATACGCTAGTCTGACTTACAATGCTCTGCCCATGCCATAACTTCTCATTGGTGGGAAACTTTCCCCCACTACAGTCATGTTGCTTTATTATACAGTGCCAAGCCTGGAGACGCCCTACTTCATCACCAGATGCCGAGAGTTTGCTTCGCCCGCCTGGGACGACTCCGCTGACTACTTATCCTATCTAGGGCAGCTACAACTGTGCAACTGAAAATCTTATCTACCAACTATAGTGCGTTCACTGCAATGCAGAGTACATTGGCCTCAACACCAACACTCTCAGACTGAGAATGAATGGCCATAGAGCAGACACCAAACACGCCATACCCAGGACAAATGTAAATTTGCAGGAGAAGCTAGTTGCAGCACATGCAGTATCTCACAACCAGACCTTTGACTCCTGTTACACCACCAGAGTGGTAAGGGTCTTACCTCCTGCTAATAGTGCAGATCTGTGACGCTGGGAACTGGCCCACCAATATCTCACCAAATCCACACACACACTTTGTTTAAGGTTTAAACATAAGATTACCCCCCTGCCACATTTCAAATTTCCAGCCTCACCTTAGTTCGCCTCCTGGCTGCTAGGTTCACGGTTTGCCAACCACTGCTCACTAGATTGCAGTATGCTGCCACTCACCACCTGATGAAGCTGGCCTAGCCAGCGAAACGTTGTACGACCGCACATCCGCATGGGAAGTGTGTTTGTCTAACTCTAGTTAGTGTGTGTATCTATGAGTACCACCCTGTGAGTACTTGTGTATTCTGTATACCTTTTATAATGTAATTAATAACAGCTTTGTTAAATTTCATTTTTAAAATATTTTATATATAAATTATAGTATTTCATATACCGCAAAATGGGGTGAAATTGATTAGCAGACATGAGAGTGATCACAAAAAATGTTCTATAAATATTAATGTCAGATATGGTACCTGACCTAAACATGTACAGAAAACTGTCATATTATAACATTGATAATTATCAATCCCACCCCTGCTGATCACTTTCACCCCCTCCCCATGTACCTTTCCTTAAGATGTAGTTATGTGATTAATCTCACCCCTGCTGATCCAGTTCACCCCACTTTACGGTACAGTCAATTTGAATAAAAACAAAGTGAAAATAGGTGCATTAGTAATGCATAGTACAAAATAGTTCTCATGTAAAATAATATTAAACTGAATGTGTACAAATGGGGTGTATTGTCCTTTTGGTGTATTATTTTTCCAGACTTAGTTAAGCTTTGCTTGCAGGAGGCTGAAGAATAGGCTGAAAATAGAATTTTAGAAGGGCTTTATAAAAGTTTCAAGTAACCATAAATGGAGAGAGAATGCCACACACTAGTTTACCAGAACACTGAGATCAATATAAGTCAATATCTGATATCTCTACCATAAAGAAAGCAATCATCATCTATATGTTACTAGCACATACAACAAACACAATAGGAAAAACACAAACTAATAAAAAAAATTCATACTTACATGCAAAACATCACCTACAGCATAAATGTTTTCAACATTTGATTGCTCATTATGGGCATCAATCTTGCCACCTTCTGTTACTTTGAGTCCAGCAGCAGACACATTCAACTCTTTTGTCAGAGGTCTTCGGCCAATAGCAAACAACACAGTGTCAAATGTATCTGAAGAATCAGTTTTATCAACAAGATGAGTCCAATGTACCAGCAGCTTCCCATCAGCCTGCTTCTCTACAGACTTTGGAATGGCTTTAAAGAGGAAGTTGACACCTTTAGTCTGCATCTCTTGGGTCACAAGAGCAGCCATTTGCTCATCAAAACCTCTCAGGGGACGAGATCTCACCATAACTGTGGCGTCATAACCCAAGCCACGGAGAAAACCAGCACACTCCAAGCCAATATCTTTTGCGCTAAAGTTAGGGAATAGGTAATTTCACAGAACATGGCAACATTTTATAAACCAGTTGTCATTTGGCATTTATATATTTGACATAACATTAAATAAATGTAAGAACAGATGATTAAAAAAAATTAATGGAAAATTTACATATAGGTGTTTCAAATGAAATACAACGTAACTACTACATGAAATGGCAATCGTTTTGCTTTCTAACCAACATCGTCAAGGTTACCATGCAAGCAGTGGTAACCAACATATACCTCATGTGAGTGTTTGTGGTTATTGTTAGAAACAAGTGAAGCACAGTGTTGTACATAAAGAAAATATTAATTATTTTGTACCAATGCTAGAAAAGTAAATACAGTGAAACATCACGTCCTGTAAAGTATAGGTTGTTCACGGGAAAATGAGCATTTTTGAAAACCCTACTAAGATCTACTTGTGTACACATTATGTACTCTGCCTTATGTAAAATAAACACATATAGGCCTCATCACATTATTCATGTGTCAGTCACGTGAAACAGTAAAATTATTAGTAAAGTAAATATTTTACAAATCTGTTCATTTTTACACTTTCATGCATTAAAAACAGAAAGTGAAAGTATCTTTTTATTCAACATTAAGACATGGAACTACTTTCCATTCATCATTATCAATTTTACTGTATGCATGTCACTCAATGCACACGTTGAAATACAGGATGGTCTGCCTAATGTGGACACCCCCAAAATTTAGGGAACAATTGCAGATAGTGAAATGTGGTTTTTGTTAAATAAAATTACTGACGGGACAAATAAATTGCCGCAAAATTACTATTTGTAACACGTGTATAGACAGAAATAATTAAACCACATATGGTTTTTCTCCTGGAAACATACATTTATTTCAACGGCATCTAAAAGAACTTGCAAAGAGGAATTCAGTGATGTAGCATATGCAACGGAAAGTAACACTAACGCCAAGAAAAAATGTGCACATATGTTTAAGTTAAGTGGCCAGTAGCATGGGGCAGTGGACCTGTACTCACAACTATGAGCAAGTAACACGCACCATGACACATCCTGGGGAGACCACTTCCCTATAGCAGCGTAGCTCTTACCATTAATAGGGCAAGGGGCACAAAATGTGATATTAAACAAAGGAGAGCACTGCAGTGGAGGGAAGATGAGCAATGTGAGTGCAAGTCTGATATCAATACTTTGACGGTGGTATTTTCGCAATTTCTGAGCAGTATTAATTTTTTGTTAGGATCCCTGTTTTTTTGTTATCATTCCTTCAATTTTTCTGGGATGTTTTCTGTTTTTTTTTATCATCCATTAGGTAATTTAAGTATTTTTTGTAGGATTTTGGGAATTATGAGTTAGGTTGTTTTGGTTAGAATGTTTGTCCTGATTGATCGTAGACATGATATAGTTTGTAGCCATTTTAAGGTCAGGTGTGTATTTTGTTCAGATGCAAGTCCTTTTAAATGATTTAAAAATTTTTATTCTAATTCAGATTTGTTTTTGGTTATTAAGTTTAGGGAAGTAGTTTGGCTTCTGTTTTGATGTTCATGTAGTTTAGTATTTTTGCCCTTAAGTCATAGCATTGGTTTATTTGGATTTTTAATTTGTAATAAATTCCTTAATTTTCTAGACAGGGGCCTTAAATTAATTTGAGTTGGAAGTAAATTTATAATTTGTTGTTTTACTCATTTTGAAAGGTTCGGCCTAATAATTTTTGCCATGTTTAGAATGGAATTCAATTTTTTATTTTTTTTAAAAAGGAATTTAGCATATAAGATGGCTAGATCATGTCCTTTAGTCATCTCGGGAATCTTACAGTCAATAGTTCCCGAGCTGCTTCACGAGTTATTTACAGTGAGTTATTTACAGTTAGTATTGAGCTGGAGTTAGCCTCAGCATTTGTGGTACTGGTGGCAGCTGGGCATATTTGCCTTCGCTGCTGTGATGGTAAAGTAGCAGTCATCATTTTCCCAAACTGTTTCTTGCTACATGTGTGCCGTAAGTTCCCAGAGCTATCAACAGATGGGGACGTTTACGAGTTGATGGCCATGTATTTGTGCTAAGCACAGCAGACTCTAGGAGAACTTCACGTGAAGCCCATGTTTAGAGTCGCTGCACGTGCAATGACGTCAGGTGGGGATCAATAAGGAGGCGCGGCGTTGTTAGAAGAGGCAGTGGGGCAGTCAGAGGGCAGCGAGTTTAGGAGATGGCAGGCAGTCGGCGTGGAGTACGAAGGTGGGAGGAGCCTTCCAAGGACAGACATCATGTAACCGATAGAAAAGCAAAGTATCAACTACGTTAGTTATGTAGAGTTTCTATAGACTTGGTTCCAGACTACATTTAAGTCAGAAATTGGGTAGGTTAAATCAATCCTGTGAATAAAGTCAATAGCTGGTCGTAAATTTGTGTGTTGAGTGAAAGTCAGTAGTTAGTCGTAGTCTAGTTTGATTCTAGGGAAATTTTAAGTTTTGTAGGAGGTTTTCTGAACATAGTAATGAAGGTCATTTTGCGAGTTAATCAGTGTGCCAATTAGGACCTTCGTTCACTTTCCCAGTCCTTGTCAAATTTGTGGACCCGGTTTTCAGTTGAAACAAAACTTTTGTTCGTTTGTAATGATTGTAACTGAATGTAAGATAGTCTAATTTGAAAAAGAAGTTTTGCTGTATTCAAGCAAATTTTGAAGCATTTTGAGAAAGTGTAAATGAAACTTAAGTTCACAAAGAGTCATTCCAGATGTTTTATTTATGTTTTGAAACTAATCAAAACTTCAGATAAATGTGTTCAGGTCAGTAACCACAAGATATTTTGTATTACTATTTTTTTTTTTTAATTTGTTACACCGAGATACTCATTTTTGTGATTTAAATTTTTTTATGTCAATTTTTATACATTTTAACTGATTGTAACAGAATTTTTTTATTTCTTTTTAATTGATATAGTAAAATTTGACTTTATTGAAATGTTTCCCCTTATTTGAGAGTCAATAGTTTTCCCCCTGAAGTCTGGTACTTAATTAATTTATTGTTTTATTAATTTAAATACTATACAGAATAATCCTGCATCAAATTGTTTTTCTCGCCTTCAAAGATTCCAGGTACCCAAGCTAGCTAAACGAGTGTTCCCATGCTCTACCTACATAGATAAGCATGAAAAGATAGTCTATAGTGAAGGGTGTCTAGGCGGCCCTCAACAGCCTGGTAGTGGTAGCCCCCAATGAGATGTTTAAATAGCGATGCTGTGAGGAGCATCAAGGTTACATGAGAAAATAGGAGTTGTTAATGTTTCCTTTTTGACGCAGAGAGAATGCCATTCATGATGAGTAGTAATTATGATTTGAGTTTGAGAGAGTCAGAATTATTATATTATTCTTTTGAGTCTACACAATTTAAGTATACCCTTAATACATTACATTTTATTCAGATACCAAGTAATTCTGGAGATTTTTTTCCTAGTCATTAACTGTACTGAGTGGCGAGTGCGTACAGATACACAACAAAAATGGAACAAACCAACATAAAACGAAATGTATAATAAAAAAGAGCCAAATTATGGTTGAAATGCTTCACATTAGGTTCTTTCCACAGCATGTTCTTGATGTGTTTACCATCTACAGAAATACACATCTGTAAATGTACATGTAGCGAGCGACGAGCAGCCTGACGTGTTTCTGGCATAATGCATCTGCAAGTTGCCACAATGCGTTCCTGCATGTCTTCTTGCATCATAGGAACCGTGTTGTACACCCTATCTTTCAGTGTTCCCCATAGGGAAAAATTGAGAGGTGCGAGGTCGAGGGAGCGAGCTGGCCATCTTAGAACACCACCATGCCCTAACCACTGGTTTGGAAATGTTTCACTTAACACTTGCTTCGCCACAAAAGCAAAATGTGCAGGACAACCATCATGCTGAAACCACATATCACGACATGTCGAGCGGTATATCTTCCGGAAGTGCCGGTAAGGTATCTCTGAGGAAATGGACATACATACAGCCGGTCATTGTCCCTTGAATGAAGTTCACGTAGTCTCCAACGATTCCACACATGTTCACGTTCCACTGTTGCTGGTGTTACACGTGCTGAGCCCAACGGGGATTCTCCGCCGCCCAGTAGGACATATTTTGTAAAGTTACACGCCCATGGTTTGTGAAGGTTACTTCATCGGTAAATAGTAGGTTCTTCAGAAAATTGCTGTCATCCCTTACAGATATCAGAACAAACCTACAAAACTGAACAAGCTGCTAGAAATCATCTGATGAAGAGCCACGTGATATGGATGAAATTTTGATATCAATGAAATTTCTGTTGGCGTAGTATATGTAACACGCTTGTTTTACTAATTCCTACAAACCTGGAAGTTCTCGCATACCCATGTGGGGGTTCGCATCGACATGTGCCAACACGTGTTGATGCATCTCGCCTATAGTAGTCTTTCGTCGCAGTCAAGTTGTGGAATTCCAATCATCTCGTGTCAAGAGACGAATGCAATTATGAATAAGAATACAGGTTGTTTTCTCATTGTCGACTATCTACAAATGCAGTAAAAACATGAGAATAAAAAAAAAAACTCTTGTGGGATGTAATCATCACTATACTAACCAGCGAATAATGTTCAGATGCCGCAGATATCGATGGTCGTAGGATCGGTCGGTTAATCAGTATTGGTATTTGCCCATCCTTAATACCATATATATTTTCAGATCTTTTATGTATTTTTAAAAGCATAGAAATGGATTTCTGTAAGTTTTTTTGTTTAAAATTTTATATGACAGCATGTCAAACAATTTTATTTGTAACAAGATTATCACTACTTCCACTCACAGTGCGTATATACTCATCTAATTATTAATTACGACTCTGTCTCACCTTCACGTGATGTCACGTGACCCTGAGTGGGGTTTCAACCCAGGATGACTTGCTTTCAGAGCTAACCAGCACGTCCCAAGGCAAGGGGCACGCAAGAACATGGCAGCCAGGCTGTCTATACCACTGTGTCAGACATCACAGGTCCGGTAATCACCCCCACATGCAACAGAAACCAGCCATGCAACCCAGCACTGCCTCTAAGTTTGCACAACCCACACAAGGAAAACCGCACTTAGGCTGTGTCTCGAAACCTCTTTACAGAAAATTATTTAGGACTGCAGGCTACCCTTAACCAGGTGCACGTACGTCATAAAACATAACTCATTAGACAGCCACCCGTACTGTGGGCCAGGTACACAAAAGTATCTGGTGCACATGCACGGCACAGCCCCCACCACTAGGAACACACGCCACAAAGCGGTTAGACATCCAGATCAGCCAACCCACTCCCTCCACCACATTGTACGTTGCTGGTTGGAGTGACAGGGCTGATTCTGGTTGGGCCTAGTCCCCTACTAGTGATACTCTTACCCAGGGAACTTGTTGCCTGCTCTTCCTTAGTGTGGTAGACCATAGTACCTCCCCGTGAGTATTTCACCCATACAACTGGTGCAAGATGGAGATCTAAGAGGGTAGCTACAGCCTCTGAATCTAGTCAGTTGCTCTGCAAACTCAGTGCCATCTTCCCTTAGCGCCCCTCCCCACGGGACCGAGCTTACTCCGCCTGACAACTGGAGAGGCCTCACCTCCCCGTTCCCCCTAGCTCCATTTTCCCGCCACCGGAAAGCCGCACCCGCTCATTGGGCATCGCCAGCCCTTCAGGCCTGCGAGGACTAGCAGCCCACCGCGAGAGCCAACTCACTCAGCCAGCAGCAGCAGCCAAGCCATGATCTACCCTGAGTGAATAATACCACTGCAGGTAAAATGAGTGCCTTTGTCTATACCACCAGTGCCTAGAGCACCTATCACCACACCTGACTGTGTCATGCTTTATAGATACTACCCCAACCCATACCACAGCAGGGTGACCAACAAGTGACAGATAATCCAAACTTCCCCTCAGACAGCGAGCGTGTCTGTCCGGCACTATAAAACACTTGTCTAACAGTGATACTGCCATCATTTTAATCATCGCACATCAATTCTGAGCAGAGTTTGATGGTATTTGTATATAAGGACATCAGCTATGGTGAGGGGACACAATGTTTTTGCCAAAGAAACATCTGCACAGATAACCTTCACAACTCTCAAAGGCAGACTATAACAAGCAATAAAATAAGATTGTTTGATTACTGTTCCTTTAACAGTGCTTTTACAGAGTGGCTACCACACTGTTCCAGACCCAAACATTTTTCCCTGACCAAACTCAATACGTATTTATTGTTTCACGTTAACTATTATTAAGAACTAAATCTTTTGTGTGTGTGCATGCGTGTGTGCGCGTGTGGCGCGCGCCGCGCGTGCGTGCGTGTGACTTTTTCTCTGCACCACAATTACAAAAGAATGCTAATTTTCTAACTGTATTGCCTGGGCATTAGTAAAAAAAGTAAAAATCTTAAGACATGGAAATTCTACACAGCATTAAAAAAAGTAAAAATCTTAAGACATGGAAATTCTACACAGCATTTTAATACAATGTTCAAATGTAGGCAACTGACCAAATTTGTGACTTTCCCCAAAATTGCAATTTTTTAAGTAATCTGTTTGAGCAAGAACATGCTCTCCAAGCTATATGAAAGAGTTTTGTTAAGGCCTTGTCCACAAGAGCACTTGACAGTTGATACTTATGCAACATGAATTAGTAAAATACAATATAAATTTTTTGTGAAGTATTTATTTAAGGTTATGTTTCCCTTTTGTAAGAGATTTGTAATTTCAATTATGTATAAAATAGCATATGTGAATCAATATATTTGCTGTCATGAATTAACGAAAATATTGTTAAGAAAATCATTTAATTAGAAGATACTATCAGTCGTCTAGTGGTCAGATGAGATTATGTTTCGCTGGCATATGCATCTTTGTAGTAAGTGTACAGTAAAAGTTAACCACACATGGAGTTAGTACTAAAATAGCACGTCACTTAGAATATTTACATACTATCCTCTATGTGACTAAGCATAAAGATTTATCACATTACCGATTTACACACATTTTTTGTTCAAAAAAAAAATATTTATCACACTCACTGCATTTTCTAAACAGGCAGTTTACCAACCAGCACTTTAACAAATTGGTCATGTGACCCAATTTTGTCTATAAAATCGATGAAATATTTTTATAATTTGCATTTTGTTTGAGTTTTTGTCTACTTCAAAGCTTATGAATTACCAATTACCAAATTGCAGACTCTAAAGGTTAATATGTACACTGCAGAGGTCATTTACAATAACCAAATGTGCATCACACTTATTTAACGTAAGTTGTCAAAATATTAAAGGTATATTTTATTCATTACATACTTATTGTTTAATACCAGTTTTTCATCCCAAATATTTCGTAATACTATTTTACCACTGAAAAGGTGCGCTAACATTACTGTGCGGTTTATTTTAAGAATTCCAAAACTTAAGTACTAAAACTTTGATTTTGTATTAATCTGTAGTCACACGATTTAGCAGTTTAATGTCTCTGTGTTCCAACTACATCCTTATAAAATGCAAAATATAATTTATAAAAATTTGAAACCAAAACAAACTTAGCATCAATGTATTTTCAAATTTTGAATGATTTGGTAGCAACGAGATGGTTTGGAACTAACTTTTTATGAATGCACGATACACAGTTTATAGGTGTTTGCGTTTGGCAACCTTAGTCACATGGATGTAACAAAGTTTGGTAACAGGAAGTTTTGATGAGCTGAACAACCACAGGGTGAAGTAAAAATGTCATCGTGAACAGTTTAATACCAATTATACCCCAAAAATAAGCCTCCTTCCTCATATTCACACAATGGCATTGTTTGGTATTAGGTTTGTATTTATTTTTCAAAGTAGACAAAAATTTGGATCTGCAATACAATTGGTGTTGAAGTGTAACAAATAAATATTCTAAAATATTTATGATGACTTCATTGCTTTCACGTAAACTCAAATTACATTAATTCTTTTCCCTGACAATTGATAAAATCCCCTCACATTTTCCCTGCTAAAAAAATCCCTGACTTTTCTCTGTTTTCCAGGTTGGTCGCCACCCTGTTTTATTTGTATTTGTACAGTAAACAAATAAAAATGAATACTGACATTTCAAATGCATAAATACTGCTGTATTGGGTGATACACTAGCAAACACTGCACATAAATGTAACATACAAAAGGATACAGCCTGCACCAACCACGAGTGTCTTGCCAGGTGGCTTCTGTAAGCTGAAAATGTCGTCACTTGATATTCCATACTCTGTAGCTCCTGGAATGTCAGGGTACCTTGGCCGGCCACCAACAGCAATTACAAATTTATGTGCTTTCAGAACTGCTTCAGTGCCATTCTTAAGAACAGCCTTTATTGTATTTCTATCAATAAAGGAGCCATGTGCATTTTTGTACTCTACTCTCCTGTAAAAACAATTATTTTATAAAAAAAACTATACAACACACAAATCTAAATAACTTATGATAAGCTTAAGATTAAATTCCTTCAGTCTTCCTGTATAGGTTTGTTAAGGTAAAATGTTACAATGAGATCTAAAATTATACTCAGAAAAACATTTTGGGTCAACAAATGAACAGCATGACTAAAGTAATTTGCGAACAGCATTAATAAAATAAATTAACAAATAAAACCAAGTACAGTTAATCTCAAATACTACATTATGAATAAACAAACATGTACCTATAGCAAAAACAAAAGATTCTCTTGCTACATTCACTACATACTTCTCCTTTCAAACAGTAAATAACCTACATTCCAAATTGAAACAGTCTCAAAACTTCATTCTGAACAATTCACAACTTCCTATGTACCCGAGGCTGTTTTGCATGTTCAAGGCCCAGAAGCGAGGGAGTGATACAAGCAACACAAACGCATGCCTAGCGCTCCATCATTCCAAAGCAAAAGACAGTTAAATGACTTGCAGTATTTCCATCATTACTCTTTACTGTTCAAATTAGATCTGTAACACTGGGACTTCACTACACATAATGAAAAGCCCACACATATAACTACACACAAATAGTTGTAGAAGGAAACTACAAAGGCCAGTTCCAAAATAAGTAATTTTTTGAAATCATTTCATGACTTTTCTTTGACTACAATCAATATGATAAAAACCAAATATAGTGTCTTAGATCAGTGATATATTTATGTGGGGGGGGGGGGGGAAGGCGAGGGGGGGAGGGGGGGTTGACCCCTACCCCTAAAAAAAAAACTAGGGAAGAAAAATTACACAAAGACAAAAATATAAAAGAAGTGGATGGTTCAGTATATTTAAACATATGGAAACATTTTTTAAGTGCGGGAAGTTGCACTGCATACACAAAAAGTTTCAATTTCCAGAGAACTGAAAGCAACATACCACAATTATTAAAATGTTGTCGGCAGATTAATTTTCATAGTTTCCTACTAAATCACAAAAACAAAGTAGTTGGTTTCATGGCTGTTCTGACACCACTTCCTAGATGGCAGCACCAGTTTTACACTGCTTATTGGATGATAGCACCTGTTTTATACCACTTCCTAGATGGCAGCACCAATAAAAAAAAAAAACATCTTTGGAGTTGCAATTGCGAGAGTGAAAAACACACTGTGCGATTACTGTTTAGACAGGAATACTTGTACAACACGTAATATCATAGCTTTATAAGTGCGAAAGTTTGAAATGTACTTTTATGTAGTAAAGTGATGTTAAATATTTTTGTATTGGTGACAATAGACCACGAAAATGAAATGATCTATACAGCAGAGCTAGATTCGTTATTTTTTATTTATTTATTTATTTTTTTACCAAAAAACCTTGTAGGCTTATAGATGTTAAAAGTGAATCAACAGAAACAGAATTGTGCAGCAGTTCACCTTCTACATCAAGTGCAGATGTAACAGTAAGTGTACATGGAGAAAATCCAGTAAAATCCCTCTTTGTAAATAATGCAGGTGGGTTTCATAATTCAAGCTAGACAACTCTTAATATATATATATATATATATATATATATATATATATATATATATATATATATATATATATATATATATATATCTGGAATTAGTCTGGTAATTGAAGCTCAGTTAATAACTTAACAATGCAGAAAAGGTTGATCTTTTAAACGACACATGAATTCCTAGCAATAATTATAAATTTCCAAAGCAAACCATGTCAGATCAAACCCATTCCAGGTCTTTTCAACTCAGTTGGCTGGAAGAGTTTAAATGGATATCATATTCAGAAATGAAAGAAGGCTCCTACTGTAACAAAACCTTTCAATAACTTTAAAAAACTGACAGAGATGTTTAAACAGCATAAGAATTCCAGATACCACGAAGATGCCATGTTGACAGCTGATAATATTAAATCAATATCTGTAAGAAAGTTGATATAGGCCGTTCACAGTAAAGTGAGCACTTCTGGAGCCCTAATTACTTTTCTCTTGCAACCATTTACATCCTTCCACCACTCATTAATGTAAACCCTGCCATGTGGAGTAATAAACATAGTGTATACATTCACCATAAGCAAAACCAAACGTATGAGGTCACAATGAAATGTATTTATTGGTTATTATATATGATGAAACAACTTAAAAAAGTGCTCACTTTACCATGAATGGCCTATAGTGTAATTAATCAGCTTGATGCACAAAGAAAAAAAGCCATAATAGAAAATATAAGGAAAATTTTACCAATCATACAAACTGCTTGGTTATGTAGCAGATAAATATAATTAAGAAGTTAGGAGTGTGCGAGTACTCAAAATTTTGAGTACAATCTCGAGCTTTGAAATTACTCAACTCGAGATCATATCATTTTCTCAAGCTCAAAAAATTTGAGTTTTTTTTTGGGGGGGGGGGGTGTGAAGGATATATTGCAATTTCGTCCTGAAGAATATAAGAAAGAAAGCCTCGCATTATATGCATCATAAAATCAATGACTACTGGCAAAATGGCATGCAAAGTTTGGGAATATTCCATCGGTACATATACCAAATTATTATCGCTTCGTGTGCACTCAGTAACATTCGCCACACGGCTTCATGCCACTTTTTACAGATACGTGAAAGAAAATGTGAGCATTACCTATTTGTAGAGTCCCGGAAAATTCGCAAATGCGAAATAACCATTACAAAATCTGAAAAGTTGCACTATTCACTATAAAAAGCAAAATTGTTATGTTTAGCAATAAATGAAAAAAACTTCCGTAAATGCACCAAATTCTTCACAAATGTCTTTTACGGTGTTAGTTTTCAATGTAAATAAAAGATTGGTCTTTTTTGAATTAAAATTCCTTTCAGACGGTCTTTGTATTGATGGAAAAATTTAACGTAAACAATTGCTTTTTTCGGACATCAAAGATATGAGACATGCAAGCAACACTCAACCCAAAATGGCTCGCCACATCGAACCTAGCGCTAGCAGTGTCGCTTTTGATGAAAAAAGGTGTACTTAATGAACGTGTGCATAGCGAAATAGTGCAAAGTCATTGTGTAACGTGTTGTGTAGGAACATCTTCGATGTGTAGACGTGAAGCCAATAGCGCGTTTTTATTTTGTGTCATGTACATAAAGCCTTCAGCCAATAGAATTAAAGGAGCACAGAAAAATGATTATTTGTTTGAAAATATAATTTCCAAAAGTAATAGAAGTAAACAAGTAACCTTAGTTGTGTATAGTGTGTTAAGAGAAGTCAATAGGCCTATGAAAAAAAAAAAAATTGTTAATTTGAACAATACTATATTGCTGTTTGAATTGAATAATTAATTTCCCCCACTGTAATTTTTTTTCGTGGTATTTATTATTAGACAGTGAGCCTACATGTTGATGTTATTACTGTACAATATTTGATTTTAAAATATGGTATGGGAATAATTTAATGGGCACTTCATAATATTGTTTAGGAAATTTATTACACTGTATTGTTAAATACTCTCAATTAATAAGAAAATGCTGTAATTGTTTCATGATCATTTGTGTGAAGTACGCTGCTAGTAGTTTTATATTGACAGTTTTATTAATAATTGTAGAAACTCGCTCGAGTTCGACTCAAAAGATCGAAGCTTTTTTAAATACTCTGCTCGAGCTAGACTAACAAAATTTCAGTGTTCGCACATCCCTAAGAAGTTGACTAATGCCTACTTTTACCTACTACTTACGACTCATGGCCATCTCACGCCAAGTATTTATACTTCAACCCACAAACCTGTACACGGACGTTGCGGGCCGCCCAAATCCTACCAGGCGACTGAACACGTGGTAATTCAAGGTTATGCAACCAGCGAGCACGCTGCCCCCTCCTCCTCCGCGTTGAATCCAACAAGCTATCAGCTGCCTCGGGGCACGGCAGAGCGCCGCCACGAATGCCCAAAGTAAAAGAGATGACGAGAGGGTTCTTCTTCCCACTCCAGCCATGCTACCAAGGGACATCACACGCCCCTCTCCACGGCCCACCGCCAAACCCTGCCTTCTGACTATATAAGTCCTTGTGCAGCCGGGCTCGCGAGTGTATTTTTCAAGTTCATAGCGCTCGCTCCTCCACTTCAAGTGCTGGGGCCTCCTATGACTGAAAGCTCTTCGGCAGTTACCAGAGGCTGCCACTACCAATGACTTCAACCGCCTGCAGCAGCCAACAGAGGCTGCTGGCATTGACGCCAACTACCACCAAGAGCCAGCAGGCTGCTACCATTGCCGTCACCAGAGGCTTCTG
This sequence comes from Dryococelus australis, assembly GCA_029891345.1. Classification (NCBI taxonomy): domain Eukaryota; kingdom Metazoa; phylum Arthropoda; class Insecta; order Phasmatodea; family Phasmatidae; genus Dryococelus; species Dryococelus australis. The sequence goes on from CM056995.1 coordinate 250,251,642, forward strand.
CAGCCACAGCTACCAGAGGCTCTGTGGATATCAACCACCGCCGGTTACCAGAAGCTCTTCTATTGGTAGCACAGACAGTAACCTTACCTGCTACTAGAGCAGAAGTCTTCTACTTCAGCTGCCTCATATAGGCAACCCGTTTACTAGTTAGCTCGTTTGTTTTTATAATTTACCAGTCTTTTACATAAGGTTCCCGACTAGCCTAGAACCAGGTCACCTACACCTGGATTACGTAGGTTTACTTCCAGCAACCTGACTACTTGGTAGGAGTTAGCATGAGTCACATGTGTTTATTGCAACTTCAATAAACACATCTTTGTTCTTCTAAGCCGCGACTCTTATTCCAGAGTTATCTTGAGTACGCCTGCTAGGAAGATAGGAGTTGTGCACTATCGACAGAAATTGGAGATTTAACTACGAATTAACTAGGAATAGGGACCTCCTTCAGGAGGCTCCAGTCTCTTTTAACACACCCATTAGAAAGCTGCCTGTTGCATCCTCACCCGGAGCACCTAGGTGCTGGAGGGATAAAACAGAGGCGCCACAACTACTAGGAATACTTCCAACCTTGGAGAGGTAGTACATCTGAGTTGTATCCTTACCGGAGCACCTATGTGCTGGCGGGGGTATTTGCTTAGGTGATACGGCCTGGCCTTTGTTGAGAACTCACACCCAGTAGAAGCAGTGGTGGCCCCTACGGCTACAACACCTCTGGTTCGCCCGCTAAGGTGGGGGACCTTCTAAGGCACTGGGCTAGTGCTACCAGCCTCTACTGGGCATACACTAATCTAGGTTTTTCTCTCGCCTCTGTAGTGCTCGACCCATTCCCTTCAGCAGCGGTTACCACCGTATGCCGTTTAAGGTAAGGCACAGCTCGAGGAAGGAGGAGCAAAGGAATGCCCACCTCGCTACCAAGCAGCGGGTTGTAGTAGCTCAACCCATAGTGGAACGACAGGCGGAACGTGACCGCACCACCCTAATTAGGCAACACGAGAGACCATCCTCTCCTGTGTGCAACTACCTTCTATTCAAGGCACCACCAACCCGTACACACCCAGAGTGCCACCCCGTCTCAAGTGGTTGGGTATACCGGACAGAGCAACACCTAAGAATCGCCGTTTTGAAGTACAGAGGCAGCCCGCTGGACCCTACGGTACCGTGTTAGCCGACACGGTGCCCTCAACTCCACTGCACTTGACTACACCAGTGAATCCAGCCAGCAGACAACCACTACCCTCCAGTCGGCCGAAGATTCTCTTGGTAAGCAAGGTACATCCAACAGCTCCCGCCAAGCTACCACTGCTGTGATTCAACCTACCGTAACTAAGAAGATGATTGACTGACCCAGACTCGCCAACCCATTGATCATAAACTTTATCCTGGCATGTAGGGCGACGTGTCCAGTAAAGATTTCTAGTAGGAAATAACCACTTGAGTAGTCACCAACCGAACGTGTAAGGTGACCTGCGCAATCTAAAACCACTGAGACTGTGCCATTTTCATTAAACCGGGCACACGTAAAAGTAAACATGATGCTGGGAAAATAAATATTCATGAACCAATTAACAATTATGGCAATTTTTGTACCTTACTTACGTACAGAGCTAACAGCGGTGATGTGGAACTGAGGGAGCATTTATAATCTAGCAGGGGTATATACTAGTTACATCATTCAAAATTAACTAATAACCATTTTTGGGGATTTGAATAAATCCAAAATCATTACCAGAATTAGAGAAACTAGCTGATGAAACAACTGAAATTAATCAAGTAGAACAGTTTTCTCTGTGTGTAAGATACGTCAAAGTGTAAGATACGTCAAAGACTCAATGAAACTAAGGGAAGGTTTCCTTGGTTTTGTGCCCATTTATGACGTAACAGGTTGTGCTTCAGCTCACACTTCAATGGGGAGGCTAATGAAAATGGGGCTCAACTTAAATGCTACAAGAGGCCAGTGATATGCTGCTAGCATGCGTCATGCGTGGAGAGTTTCGAGGAGTACAAGTCTATGATAAAGAAAAAGTCCCTTCAGCCCTATATGCACACATTTTTCTGCACATTAATTAAATTTGCACTTATCTGATGTTAGCACAGTTACTTATTAGAAACTGTATAGGTATAACTGCAGAAGTTTTAACATTTCAGTTAAAATCAATTTGTAGTTGTAACCTTTCAGTGAAATTAGAAATCTGTAATACTGTTCACCATTTTTTATTTCTTTGTATGGCTTCTCAAACTAATTATATAAATTATTACTTCATCTTCTCAAACAAATCATATTAATATCACTAGTTTCCAATTGTCAACAATTATATCCTTTAAATCTTTTACTTATTACGATTAAAATAATTATAATATATACTGTTCAAGCACACCTTTTTGTGGGTAATAAATGTAGGATGCCTCTGGACATAATGTGCATGTCGTCTGTAATTATTGTGCGTAAGCATTGCTATTACCCTTGTACTTGCATTTGGGGTGTTCCATGGCCAACAGTAGAATAGAAGAGATTTTTTTTTAATTTATTCTGCGTAAATTTAAACTGCTACACGACGATGTTACCACTCCAGTAAGAGTTTCTACTCACTGCACTGCAGTGTGTGGAATCACAGCCTGGCACGCTGGGATGTCCACTATCACTTACAATACCTGAAAATTCGCTACTACTTGATGCAGATAATGTGATGCCTGGCAACGTGTGGCTAACTCCAACCAACATCTCAAAAGCAAACGGGTACAGTGGAAGGCGAAGGGAACAGTGCTAAGATGTGTGTGGATGTGGGAATTTTTTCCACACCCAGTGTAGTGTTTGTGAGTGTACGTGTGTGTGTGTGTGTGTATATATATATATATATATATATATATATAATATATAGAGAGAGAGAGAGAGAGAGAGAGAGAGAGAGAGAGAGAGGCGCACGTGTACATACATGCATGAATGAATGCACGCACACACACACTCACCAAATATACAATTTACTATTAGCACACTAAAATGTAAAATTGATTTCCTGCTAAAAAGTGTGCTAGAGCAGATCTCCTGCTATCCAGTAGTCAAATTTGTAAGGGTATGTGTCAACTGTTGAATGAAAATAAAGAGTAAACTAATTCAAACATTACATTTCTTCTATACATAACCATGTTCAACTACTAATTAATATAGTTTGTACAATCAACTACTAATTAACTGCTAACAAATTATCATGAAGAGTGGTTGACATACGTTACCATAACAATTTCAGACATCTAATTGTTTCTAAACATTACCACACTACAGGTTCAGAGACACACTACTTTCAGCTACTAATTAATTTATAGGTTTTCCTCTCCGACGGTCATGGAAAATGCAAGAGGCTGACAACTACAAGACCATGCCTTGACCTGCAGGACATAGCTGATGCTCCAGCCAGTCAAAAGAATAACTGTAACAGGCTGAAGATGGAGAGGCAACACAATCCATCAGAAGGGGAAACGAGAGTACTCCAATGCGATGCCCATCACAGTTCCAACATGAGAAAATCCAGAATCAGGTTTCAGACCCAGAATGCTATACTACTCTTATATAATAAAAAAAATACACATACTTTTCTCTCAACTCAACTCTTGTAACCCAGTTCACAGACTTGATGTGGTTCTGAACAGCTTCCCGCAGTCTTTCCCAACTGTGTGTGATGGTCTCCTCTGGAGGGAGTTCCCATCCATAAGCCTTAGCATCCTAAAACAACACACTCAGTTACGTCATTATAAATTAATGTCGTACTAATTTAATTATTGTACATGCTATCATCTAGCCACACAATAACAACCTTTCCATAGATACATGGTATGTGGCAACTCAATATGAAATTGAAAGAAATTTCTCAGAGACTAATGAAAGTAACCCAGACCTATGTTTACTTTCCTTAAACATGCCCCACAAAATACCTCATAATAGAGAAACTATGCATCCATAGAAAACACTTTTGTAGAAGGGGGGCAGGGCGGGCAGAGAGAAAAAGCTTGTTCATGTTGTTTTAGAGAGAAGAGAGGAAGAGTGCATGAGAAAGAAAAAGAGGGTGAGAGAGGAAGAGTCTATGAGAAAGAGTGTATGAGAAAGAGGGTGTGAGAAAAAGAGAGAGAGACAAAGTGTAAGGCTTTGCCCTTACAGAAGTTCCAAAAACACTGTTCTTGATTAGTTTATTTACTTTAATGCCAGTTTATGTTTGCAAGGAAAAGTAAATATTTTTATTTGCCTTAGTTCTCTGCACTATCATACTTTTTCAAGGTTTGGAAAAGAAAATGAGTAAAATAGATTTATGATAATAATAAGCTGAATTAATTATTTATATTCAAACAAAGATTGATTCAGTGATTTACAACACCTTTATTAATATTATCATCAAAAAACTGAAATTAGCATTTTGATGGTCACATATATGAACACGTTTATAATTTTCTCTGTTGTCATAATTTGCCAACATTACTGGCTAGACGAACTCTATAACCTTAGCCAACTTGCTGAGAGGTTTATTTTTATCTATGTCAATAGCTGCCAAGTTCAAATCTACAATTAAACTTAAAAACTGTTTGTTGTGAACAAATGTTACTAAGGAACTAAGGAGAGGAATTCAAAAGGGGTAGTCTGTTATATGTCATGGATATGTACAGTACGCTAGTGCGAGAGCTCCCAGGGGGCGCCTGGTTATCTACGAGGACAGACAACGAGATGTCAGATGGACGTAGCAGAGTCGTATTATTCTGAGGGGAGATGAGTCAGTGAGATACAGATATCCCTTCCAGACAATGGCGGACCTGCAGCCAGTTTGCTGAATCTTTGTCACATAAGGTCTTCATTCATTACCCAAGTTGTGTCCTGCCGCCCAGTGTAAGTGAATGAAAAGTAACTTTCTTATCTTCTGCAATTTCTAAATTAAAAGCTATACTAGAATGGAACTGACCAAATCGCGACCTGTTCTTGTGAAAGATAATATGTCCCAATGGCCTGTAGAAAATTTGAGTCTCAAGCTTGCTCTGCCGACGAGTCAAACCCAAAGCATAAGTAAAATACAGCATTAATTTGGACCCTACTCAAACATTATCATTATGTGGTCTGGTCATACTATGTTAACTGTGGTGATCTGTTACGTAGAACCTAAATTGATGACACTGGCGGGAGAATACCAATATTAGTAAAATAATTTAACTTTTATTATAATTTAACTGAAGTGTATATGTCCTGCTGTGGTATCTAAAAGAATTGCTTAAATCGCTATATTTAAGTAGCAATTATAATCTTGGAGAGATGGTATGTATGTGTTCATGTCCGTGCATGATTTACCCTTTGTGCACGTATCTTACCGAGGCATTATCACACAACTGCAAATTGTGGTAACATTCAAACACACCCACACCTACACATTTCAACTGTAGGTAATGAATTTACAGATTTAATTGTCTTCTAAAGACTGGTGCCCAACAGACAAAAATATTGTAAAAGAACTGATTGTGTCTGAACTCATGCAGAATATACACCTATAGTACTATAATTTGATTATTACGTTTAAAGATAACCTGTTGTTATTTATCAGTATAGGCTGTTCACGGTAAAGTGAGCACTTTTGAGGGCCTAGTTACTTTTTTTCTTTCGGTCATTTTTTATCTTTAAACCACCTTTTTAAATAAATATTGTCATGTAAGTAATAAACACAGTGTATAAATTCCACCACACTCAGAAGTTAACATATGAGGGTAAAGTAATAATATATATATATATACACACACACACACACGCACACTATCTTATTCCATAATATGAGGTGGCTTTCAAAAGTGTTCACTTTACTGTGAATAGTCTATAAGAAGAGGGAAAGAAACAGGGGGGGGGGGGGGGGAGGGAGAGAGACAGAGACGCGTGCGTGTGCACACACACACACATTTGACACACTGCTTCAACAGCTTGTGTGTACTAATATATTACAGAGTTAAAAATCACATATACAATATCTGTCAATTCTCTTCAGAATCTACATCATACAAGAGCTACATACACTGTTGAACCTTCATACATTAAACTACAAACAGAATGTAGTACCATGGCTGACACTACAGTATTGTACCTGCCACATCTGTGTGGTAGAGTCCGATAATTCTCGATTGTTTTATAGCAAAGACTGATTTCTGCTACAAAGGAGAGATTTTGAAAATTATAAGAAAATAATGACATTGTTGTTTTGATGATGTGTCTTTCCACCTCAGCTGTTTCATCACATGGAGGCCATGCTGTTTGTTTTTGTCAGCTATTCACATTACCCGGGACAGTTCAGTACTCTAATGCACAATTATATACAAGCCAAATTATAGAAGTAGGAAATTTTCTATGCAGCAGAAACTGCTAAAACCAAAAGTGTTTTTCAAAAATCCCATTCTTAAAATAATATAATAAAATAAATTTTTTTAAATTAAAATGTATAAGCCTAACGAGTTTTAGGTAAAATAATTTCAGTTAGTATTTTCAGTTTTTTCTGCCACAGACTGGTTGTCAAGAGAGTGAGTGTATTACTTAAGTCCGTATTAAATTTAACGTCAAATTTTACGAAATTCACGGACACAAATAAAAAACTTAAAATTCTTTCAGCTTGTAAATGTAGACATAGAGAGAGACCAGAAATCGGGTTGGAGGTAAATTTATCAATGATAGTTAATTTTATTAGTAACTTTTTCATCCACAGCAAGGTTTTATACTAAGCATAAATTTTAGCTTGCACAATTATCAGTTTTCTCCAGGATTACCCATTTCCCTTGTCCCTTCATTCCGGCGCAGCTCCGTACTCACCTCGCTTCACCCTTATCAGCACTCAACACTTTGATGCTAAGAGCTGCCCAAATCTCTTCATTCAATTACAATATCAGTTCTCCCATTAAACTTGGTTTTGAAAAATTTTCTATAGTGCTGTTTTACATTTTAATGATATTTTATTCCTGTATGAATCACCATCATGGTTTTGTACCCAGAAAGATGCAAATATTTCGTACCTTACCTACATTATCAATTCTTTGAAACACATGATAAATGTTGACTATTGGTGCAACATGTTTAATAAGGTGGCAATGTTTAAACTTCAGCTTTAAAAGTCATTGTGCAAAATATTAATAGCTAGTTTATTTTATATTTTATTTTATAATCTTTACCAATATTTACACTAGCCCTAAATGAAATAATAATTTCAGACTTTTAGACAATGTGCTTTGAATTTTTTTTAAATTATTTTATATGCAGTAAAGTACAACCTAAATATAAAAATACACAATAATTATACATAACTTGACTTATTTATGCTACAGGCTAAAGAAGTGACAAAAAGCATGCATAAATAACCTGTTAAATAACATTGCCTGCAATTGGGTGCAAGTGTAAGCCTACATAATTACTTTGGAATTATGTAAATACTCAGTGGTGCTTATTCCATAGACACAAGGTAAGCAATGCTTACCCAATACATATTGGAAATGTTTAATCCCTCATAGTTTTTGCCTGCAATTTAAATTTAAACACATTTAAATCTGAGTTTCCCGTTTCTGATTCGAGAAACAGAGTTTTCGTAGCTCCCATACTGTACACGCATAGTGCTGCAGGGTAAGCACTTTTCTGTTTGCATACTCCAGTCCTCATTTTTCCTTGGAAAGCAGATGAAAGTCTTCGGGGAAAAAGGGAGTTTTCTTATAATTTGTAATATGCTCTCTAAATAATATTCAGTGTAATTATTATTACATTCATTTCATTTTGTTTCCGTTTTTATAACTAATGTGGAGGGTAAGCTAAGTTGGAAGTTGTGTGTTTGTAGAAATTGAAAATGGAACCACAGCCGAGCACTAGCAAATGTTATCTAAAACACTCAAATATGTGGGGCTATGATATTGCTTAACCTGTAAAAAAACTCACTACATGCCACTGTAAATACTTTATAATGAATATAAACAAAAACAAAATATATAAGAAATCAACATTTCTTACCTGTGGGTGTTGGGAGATTTATACTAAGGGTCGGTTTCACCAACGAAGATTAAATTTTCAGAACATTGAGATAATTTTATCCAGATGAGAGGTTTAATTTCAATTTTAATCTCGATAATGTTAAGCATGTTTCACCACGTTTAATCTCAGTAAAGAATATCTCATTAAAATTATCTCGATATTCTGACTTAATTGCGATTTTCTGTAGGTAAACATTAAAGATTTTGCTTTGAGCTGGTATAGAGAAATCATTTTGAAAAAGTATGGCAAGTCGGGAAGGCATTGTGGTCGTAAGGAAACAGCAAAACCAAACTTTTTCATCCCATGAAAAACACACTTTGTTAGAATTAATTACAGAACATTTCAATAACATTGAAAATAAACTAACTGATGGTGTGACACAACAAAATAAAGAGAAACAGTGGCGAACGATTGTGAATAGTTTCAATTGTACATATTGTGGTCACTACAGGACAGCAGACAACTTGAAGGCAGTGTGGGATAAGCTATACAACCATACGCGAAAAACCTATGTAGACGAACGTTTCCGTAGGGGTGCAGCGTGTTCTGCCCTCAAGATAGCCACCCAAGATCACTGTATACTGTCACTAGTAAAGCCAGTGGAATGTCATTCCAGTAGACTCTCATCAGTTGTCATAAACACAGCTCAGATGAGTAACCCTGCAAATGCTTCAGATAACTATGCTTCGAGTGGGTCCGATGAATGAAAGACAGTCTCTGCCAGTCATGTGAAAAACCGTATGGCAACATCTTCCTGGACTAGTAAACGATGACCAGCAATGCACTCAAACAAAAAAAGGCAGAAGTAAGTGCCCGGCACATAGCAAAAAGTTTGTAATAGAAAACGAGGCAATAAAAGAGATTCGCCAACTAAAGTTACAACAGGAACAAGAAAGAACTAAACAGGAGACGCTTCAAACAGAGCTCTTAACTTTGCAGGTCATAAAACTAAAGACACAACTAAGTAACTAATGTGGTATCTGTTGTGGTTTAGTTCACACCTGTTTTTGAGTATATACAGACATTTTCAATTAAAAACATACTGGTGTTTGTCACATTCTTGAGGAAAATAATAAAACAATATAGTCTTTGACAATTGTGTGTTTGACATAAGGCGAAGGTGCACTTTAACATCTACATCATGAATTTCAAAATAATTTATTCTTTCATTTAAACATCGCAGACAACAAACACAAAAATCCTCATCATCACTTTCCTCTTCAGATATTAAATTGTATATTGCCCGAGCCATTTTCTCTTTATTCTCGATGAAATAACTTTGCCCTCTCGTCACCTTCCCAAAATATTTGTTTAGGTTTTACAGTTAAATCCCAATAATATGACAAACTGCCGAAATCAGCAGGTTAGTATTTTGAGATATTCAGACAAAATCGAGATTTATGTGTGTGGTGAAATGCAAAACACAGATAATCGAGATTTTTTGTGTCAGTTAATCTCGATAAACTTTTATTATCTCGCATGGTGATACCGGCCCTTAGTAAATAAAATGTGATAATGATTGAAAGTATGCCTAACATAACCCATTATGTGCTTCGCGTAACTGGCACTTTAGTAACAAGCAAAACATATCCATATGTGTGTGCATATTGATTCTGTGGGTGATTCATACAGGAACTTTAGTAACATTAAAATTATACAATACTGCACATGAAGGCAAGCAATTTAATCATATTGCTGGAAAGTTCAACTAGCACGATGCAAAAAACTACAAAGAAATATTAATAATGCACAGTATGCAGCACTGTATGAGAAATAAAATAATTTATTACATTAATTTACAGTAAAAACAAGATTTAAAGAAAGAAAATGTGAAATTGATATATTATTTTGCATAAAAAAGTATCTACAAGTAACCACATGCAGAGATCAAAATTCTGATTCTTGTTTAATGGAGCAAGGCAGGCCAGAGGGATAGGCACTGTTGTGCAAGTTAACTAACAAAATTAACTTACAAAAAAAAATTCAGTTCTTTAAGTGTAAAATATGTTTTTAAAAGTAAAAATTGTCTTTGATCTAAGTTCAAGTTGTGATAAAGTTAGTTAAGTTCATTAAAAGTTCTTTAACAAAAAACTCAGGCTAAAGCAAATTTAAATTGAAGATACATTCTACACAAATTTTAAAACTTATTTTGGCATTATATAAACCAAAATGCCACAAATATTTCTACAGACTAATAAAGGCATGTTAGAGAAAAATACAGCCCTAAAATAGTCAACTCTTAATGGAGTCCCACTTTAAGACTGAGAACTAGAAAATGTTCATCTGAAAACCATTGCTATAATTTTGTGTCTGCCAACAGAAATAAGAGGGGCCTATCAAATTCTCTTGTCCTAGTTACACTAGCATTGTCTAGCGACTAACAACTGAAAAAGTAATCACAGTTTATTTGCTCTTGATGCATAGAATTACAGAGAGAGAGAGAGTGAAGATATTTGGGTGGCTCTCAACAGCAAGGTCTTGAGAGCCAATGAGGGTGATTAAGGTGAGTATGAAGTAGCGCCAGAATGAATGGGCGGGGGGAAATGGGAGAATCCAAAGAAAACCAGCCAACCAGCGGCATTGTCCGGCACAAGTCACACATGCGAAAATCCGGGAGTGATCATCAAACAATCAGAAAGGCATATGATGTTTTAAAAAGGGACATTAAATTAATAGTTCCTTAAATAAAAGAATTAATGAAAAATCCCGTTCGTAATGTAAAAAATGAACACATTCCTTTAAAAGTTTGTAAAATATGAACAAGTCTGTAAATAGTAGTTTATTTTAAAAAAGCACAACACTTGTATGTGTCTCATTAACAATTCTTGTAAACAAACTGTCACACACACACAAGCATGTTATGAACCAGCTGATCACAAGCATTGCAAATGGTGTCATTAGTTGTGACATCTTTACAAAGTTGGTGGTTCTGACAAAATCAAGCCTTGGTAGTGAAGATTGACTTTAGATTAAACAAATACATCAAGTCTTCAGCATCAGTTAACCAATAAGTGCTTGCAGAAGCTCTTATAGTGAAAAGTATTCACATATTTTAGCATATTAGCATAGCTCAACAATTAATTCATTTCACCGAAAACAATATTTCATGAAGAATCTATACCTTATTAACATTAAGGCAGCAACTAATGAGATGTGTTTCTACTGCAATGTTTCTTCCAGACATATCTCTTGGGAGGGTCCCCTCTCCCCTCCCCAATTGTAGTTTGATGTACGACTGCAGATTTGCCACAACATTCATGAGGGTGACAAAATGCACAATTTGTATACTTTTTAAAAATATAACTTTTATAAATTTATTACAATGTACTAAGAGGGTTGGTAATTGAAAAAACAATTATTTAGTGAGGCTAGACACATCATACAATGACTTAAGACGTTTGATGTTTAAAGTTACGGTGACGTTTAAGTGAGGAAATGGACATCTTAGTCACTTTGATAGTTTTGATTTGTGATGCCAGAATCACGGTTTACATTGGGTGCCAACTGGCATACGGCCAGTGTCAGGTAGCCTGTCTAACAGGCACAAAATCGAAAAACACCACTGTCATGGCCTTACAAGCTGGCTGACCCTTGATCATACCATACCTGAAAGTTTGTTGATCATCAGCTGGTGTGGCTGGAGACACTTGCCCTGGCTACAATTTTAATTGTACTTCAGCCCAATTACATTTTTGAAATAATTTTACCATCACCTATCTTGCACTAGGCAGCCACGTTAATTAAAAAAAATTGTGATTCAGAACTATCCTAAATTATTATTTTTTAATGGAAAAATCACATGGTAAAATGAGATTATACAGAATTTGTGAATTATCAGGGTACATTTTTAATTTTAACTGTGTTTGCAGAGGATGCTGTCAGTCTTATAGGAATGATTTATTCCAGCATGTTCAATGGTTTCTGATTTTCCTTTGAAAATTAATTTACACAAGAATTTACACCTATATGTAAATTCATGTGTAGAGTAATAAGTATTTCTTTTTTTTTGGATGATTTGGCCACAAACTACCTCACCCCCAACAATTTTCCTGAACTTCACAGTCCTAATAATAATAACCAACATTCACAATTCAGCTACCGCCCGGTGGCGAGCTCTCTCAACTCTGTCCTACCCAACCAAACTCCTCATCCACACCCTTGCTGAACTTTCCAACCATCCACACAGATACCACTTCCTCCCGCAACACATTCCACTCCCTCACAGACCTCACAAGCATAAACTGCCTACCCTGCTCCGTTCTCCACCACACCCTCTGAAGCTTCTCACTAATATTTCCCCTCCCTCTAAACACCCCCTTTCTTAGCTGCCAGTGTAACCTTCTCCACCCTCCCTCTTCCAAACACCACCCTGTACAACCTGACCAGCCTTTCAACTTTTCTCCTGTCCTTCAACAAGCTCCACCCCATTTCTTTTGTCACTGATAGCCTACAGTTCCCTTCATCCTCACCATCCTGCCCCTCGCTTCTCCCAGCCATCTTGCGGCCCTTCTTTGAACTTCTCCTGCTCATACACCTCAACCTCCACGTATGTGTACCATACTGCTGCCGCACATTCTAACATAGGATGTATTATTGTGCCACATGCCTTCTCTTTCACCTCACAGCCGACTCCCTACAGCACCTTTCCCCACACACCCAAAAACCCTTCTCCCCTTTGCAACTACACTCTCTGCCTGTTTTTTTTTTCCCCTCTGAGGTCTCCCTCCAATACATCCCTAAGATACTTATATTCCGCTGCTTCTTCTATCTCTTGCCCCTCGCATCTGTACATGCCCCTGCTTCTTCCTTGTAAACCTCACCACCATAGTTTTTCTTATATTTATCTTCATTTTATTTTCCATGGTCGACAACCATATCCTGTCAATGTCTACCTGCAAGTTTTCCTCCCTTCCAACCTTTGCATACAATACACAATCATCTGCAAACAATCTTATTTTTCTCCCAACTCCAAACCCATGTAGTTTACCATCATGAATAAAAATAGAGGGTCCAACACGCTTCACTGCGGCACTCCTGACGTAGCATCTCCTTCCTCCGATATTGCCTCCCCCACTTTCACCCTCTGTCTTCGCCCTCTGAGAAGTCCTCAAACTATTCCACTACCCATTTGTCCAGTATCAGATCACCCACTTTCTTCATCAAAGTCTCATGGGGCACCTTATCAAATGCCTTTTCAAAGTCTATGAAGCAGGCATCCATCTGCTTCCGCTCATCAAGTGCCTCCACCAGATCCTCTAACAGCCCAGCCAGCTGCATCTCACATGAGTATCCTTTACTGAAACCATGCTGCGACTCCGAAACCAATCCTATTGTTCATAATATTCACCACATACTGAACCTACCTCTCCATTACCTTTCCTGTACTCAATGCGAGACTTACTGGTCTGTGGCTGCCAGGCCTCTCCCTATCTGTATTTTTTACAATTCTTTATATGCATGTGTCCTTCTTGCTCTGAAATGCTTTCTTAGTTCGTACATGCTTATCTATCCTCCTTTGTATAAAATTTCTAATTATTTCCATAATTTACATGCTTCCTAGGTTTGATGTTTACCATAAATGTGCAGAAGATCACCATTTCAAGGTTGAGATTTCTAACCAACTTCACTTCTATATTGTACTTGGTGTAACAACCACCACCTGCAATTAGGCTGCCGTCCCACTGAGACTTTTCGGATGTAGAATGAACAAAACATACCTAGCCTATGTGGGAATGATACAGTAACATCTGTGGGCTAGCCGTCAAATCATAATTTGACTGTTTTTTTGTTTTACGGAAAAGTTGCAGTTCCACGTAATTACACAAGGGAAAAAGCAGCTCTTTTCTGAACTACAAATGAGTAGGGCCTAGTATGTGATATATTGTTTAATAACTTCGGGCATTTCGGACCACCCTTCATTGCTGAATGTACACAAAATTCTTACTAAAATGCACAAAAACTCAGTTTATCTTGAAGAGAATTGAAAATGGCAGCTTTGTGAAATGATTCAGTATGCTCTATAGAACCAAAATATTAAACATTTGTTTTGTAAGTCTACAGTATACAATTTCAACTGGAATTTACCCTTCTGCAAGAAACTGCTGCACAAACATTACAGTTAAGCTCAACTGAATATATAATACATTATTAATGGCTGTGTTAGATTTTGGTGCAATGTGCCTTGATCACTTACCCTTGAACCTTTCCCCTTTCACGAGTCCTTGTTCCCTTCGCGAGATACATTCCTTGGTTAGTTGGGATACGTGTGTTCGTTTCCATATGGAGTTTTATTCTGTTGAATTTGGATGTGAGATTTTGTTTTTGTGACGTTAGCAAGTGTTTCCCATTGTTGTGCAGTTGTAAACACAAAACAAATGCAAACAAATTAAGTATTTCAAACAGTTGCGAATCAAAAACTATCAAGGGCTTGAGAAGGGCAAGTTGCTCATGCTCTTGGCTGAAGAGAACATTGTAATGTGCATAATGTTCCCTTGCTGTGAATTCGGACACTGCAATGTGACGTCACATCCGGGATGCACTTTTCAAGGGCATAAAGCCAGATAAGGGCCCTTAGCTGGCAAATTCGAACACAGCCATTGGCATATTTTACAATCTTCACTGAAACTTACCTTGATGGCTTCTCCTAACAGAGCTGCTTGGTGCATCAACTTTTTCGGTATACAACCAACGTTTACACAAGTTCCACCTAGGCCCCATGTTGTGCCAATTGGTGTAGGTATTACAAAGTCTAGAACAGCAACTTTAGCTCCATACTGGATTGCTTCTTTAGCACATGCCAAGCCACCTGATCCTCCTCCAATCACGATTAAGTCGTATTCGTTCTCACCTAAAGCTGCGAAATTGCATAATGAATAGTAAAGCAATAAAACGTACATTTCAAATCAGAAAAATTATATCATACCTTTGGTACTGAATGACGTATAGAGTCTTAAAATGGAAGGCGTCAATAGTTTTGACAGCAAAGCATACTTGCCGTCTATCTTACTATTAACATTTATTATACTCTGGAACGTGACACATTTGAACAGCGGTTTGAACACCGCCATTTAATAAACAAAACTAAATCGTCAACTTATGAAAAAGCCGGAGGCACGTCTTATAACCTGGTGTACAGAATGAAGTCTATTTTAATAACTGGCTGCAATCGCGGTATTGGTCTGGGACTAGTAAAATGTTTAGTTAAACAACCTGTACCACCAAAGTTTATATTTGCAACATGCCGCAACCCGGAAACTGCTGTAGTAAGTAACAAACTTTATGATAAAGTTGTAGAAAATTACCTTTAGAATTAACCGGAGCCATTGTGTAAAATCTCAAGACAATTATGAGTAGCTGTAGTTCTTGTAATATATAGGAGACGCTGATATCACCACACTGACTCAGCAGTTTTCTTTATGATGAAACTGCGGAGCACAGTATGAAATTGAATTCTTACGTCTGTGGCCTTCACAGCAGTCAATGACGTAGTTTTTCAACTCTCTTTCCTCCAATGCATGCCGTCATCACGGATGCGCAACTACGGGAACTTTTTACAGGAACTTGGGGAAATACCTAATAGAAAACATTAATAAAAATCGTACAGGCACTTTAAATTTCACTCTCGGAGGAGAGGATTATGCATAAAGTCTGCTGTTACTAAATAAGTAATTAAGTGGTAAAGTCGCAAAGCAGCTGATTTTTCTTGCCGCCATATTAAACATGGGGTTTTAGACGATGCCAATGTAAAAGTTAGAATTTGTTTCGCAGTAAGCCATTACTTTTAAGTATTTGTTAAAAAGTGAAGTCAATTTAGTCTTTAGTTTATGTGAAATAGTACCGCTTCATTTTTATTGAAGCTTTTACAAAGTAAATTATTGTAGGTTATATCTCAACGGGTCATTTTTCATGGAAATTGGAATTGGCCAACATGTGTAATTTTAATTGCGCAGTTTGCAATTGTAAACCAAGTGATATAATATAGGTTGTTTGTTTTGAGAATCAAAGCCTGTTGCGAATGCTCTTTAGAAAAATATTTGCCATAGTTCAATTTCCGAGCATGAATTTTAATATTGTATTAAATTTTCTTTTCCTGACAGTATATTAGTCGAAATACGTCCCGAGTCTTTTATTTTATGAAAAAAATGCTCTTGGTCTACGAATGCTATATGTATTATCTAGGTTATTTGCAGATAAAAAGACAGGTGACAGTCTATTATTGCATAATTAAATATGTATAATTTTAGCTACTGTAGAAACAGTACGAATATACGTCTATGTAAATTCCTAACATTAATGCAGTGCACGACTTTGGAAAATTGTGTTTTATTTCTGAGTGATTCGGTGACAAAAAAAGACCAAAGTTTAATAATGTATATAGTAACAAAAAAATGTATATACGTGGGAACGTAATTATTCACACTCTTGTTTTTGAGAGTCTTTCAGAAGTTTCTAATGCTACGAACAATGCATATTAGTACAAAACAAAAGCACTAAAGTTTTCAGAGATTTCTAATGATACAATGTGTACAATAGTAAAACAATATAAATACACTAGTTGGCCGAGATACGCCATTCAGAAGATTCTAACATTACAAACATTCCAAACATCATCCATGATTATTGTTAATGATGTTTATTTCATTGGCAAGTCAACACAATTTGATACATATTTTTAGAATGACTTCTCAAAATCAGGTTCCCAGAAAAGCCATCAATGTCTTTCACATAACTCAAATGTGTAAAAAGACGTTTATTGGAAATTAAGTTGAACAATGAATTCAGATCTTGCTGTGCTTAGTGGTTTACCATCTGGGCACAATTTGTTTTCTGGGGGGGGGGGGGGGGGGGGGGAGAATTAGTTGTCACTATTAAATTTTCTACCACTTTTTTCCCCAGTATTTATTCCCTTGCAACTGTTTTGCTTTAGGTTACTTGACGAAAATTGACACTGGATGTGATTTGATGAATTTCTCTGAAACTGAACCAATTAACTTTCTCACCTTCAACTGATTTTTTTCCAGTTTGTGATAGATCCTTCTAGATCATGTTCTTACAAAGTGTTCACTCTCCATTTTGCAGACTTGAAGAGGGTTCTGCTTCCTACAACACTTCATGACTTTTACATAATCTTCTGGAACATACAGCCATTGCTGCAGCTTCAATGTCGATTCTGTGTTTGAAAAGTCTGAATTGTTTCTTAGAAAACTGTTGTCAAAGACCAAGAAGTATTGGGTTATTGTTTTTAAGCCAGAATTTTCCTCAAGAATGTTTTAAGTAACAAAACTATTTTGATTATGTGGTTCCGGCCTCTGCACGAGTCTGACCATAGAATGTGTTCTGTTCTGTGATGAAGAATATGTTTTCGTATGTACGAACCAATCTCTTGAGCCCCCTCTCCCTGCTTCATCTTCAACCCAAGTGTAATAAAATTCTTTATATTTTGATTCATGGATGCCACAGATATTATTAATACATGCTGTATTAACAGGAAGTTGTCTTGCAAACAAAATAGTTTCAGCAAGTCCATTTGTTGAGGTGCTGTCTTCAGCATGAATGGAATAATATTCAGAGATAAACAATCATTTTGATTATTTGATAACATATTATGAGGCCATGGTGGTGTAGCAATTAGACTACTCACCCCCCACCTAGACAAACTGAGTTTGATTTCCGGTGGGGTCGCTCCCAGGTTTTTCACATGTGGGAATCATCCCGTACAGTGCTGCTGGTCGGATGGTTTTCTCTGGGGGTCCCCTGTTTCTCCCCATCCTTTCAATCCGATGATGCTCCATACTTACATCGCTTCAATCCTCGTTGGCTTTCAAGACCATGATGTTAAGAACCGCCCAAATCTTATCACTCACTGAGAGCATATTAAAACTTTCTTGATTACTACTTAGGGTATTACCTTGATTATGCAGATGACCTGAATCAACAATCTGCATCAGTCAGTAAAACACTTTCTTAAGAGGATTTTGTATGACAAGGTACAGAATCCATTGATCAGCAGTTAAAATGGTATGTATGGTCAGCTAAACAATTGTGAAGTACAACAACAGGATGAGTTTCTGAAACACCTGTATTGTTTACCTGTATGTCATATTCAAAATCTCGAGAAAACGAAAACTCTCGCTGAGTCTACCTGTAAAAGAAACAAACTAACTTTGTATTTACATGTCAGTTTAGTTACATTAATTTGGTTTATACCAGCTTACAATGTTTAAGACATGAAAAACTATTATATAAAGTGAATTTATTTTGGGCGAAGATCATCTCTTCGGTACTATTAACCATTACATTTGTGCACTATTGCTATTTACCAATTCTACATAACAACAATACATGTAAATATTTTGAATACGAGAATACAATGGTGTATTGGCGACAATAGGCTGGTTTGTTCATTTTGAAAATATTCAAAGTTCTTACCTTTTTATAAGTTTCAACGTTTGCCATCGTGTTCTATCTCTCTTGATAATATATCTTGCAATATAATTACTATACCATCCAACAATGATGTTTACAAGTCTAAGGTGTCAAGCAGACTGACTGACTATTGATTAAGCCACAAATAACGATTAATTATTTTTCATTAATAGACCAAACGACACCCTTGTCAAACCCTTATCACTTGGTTTTCGATGGCGTTTTATCTTGCTACTGAATCTCTTAATGCAAAATAGTACAACAGAGTTACACTGAATGGTGCTTAGCTTTATTGGCTGTATAGAAGTGTTTCTTGGGAATATTGGCTTCCCAATTTTTTATAATATAGTTTACACCTTTTGCCACTAGAGTGCAGTAATAACTTAATAAAGGCCATTATGTCACTTGGTCTACCATTTCATATCTATGTCCCATTCGTAATCAAAACAAATGAATGTGTCAACAATAAAAAAAGCAGCTCATGGTAGTATATCTGAACAATGCGCAAAAGGCAACGAATTTGAATATACTAATTGACTGGCTTGTATCCTCACACACTTCGCTAACCAAGCTCGCTGTGCTTTATTATTTTGTATTTATTGATTTCCACCCTAAGAAATTATTTTATGTTTACTTCCATTTCGTCTATAGTAAATTCCAACTGCTGTGCAGAACTGCACTAGTGCGCATTGGCCGAGTGCTGTATGTTCCATCTTGTCTGGGCACTGAGTGCAATCGTTTTTCATGTTCCAATTGTTGTTTGCACTGAAAAAGTGTGCTTTTGCCCGTAGAGTGAATATGGGGTAGCATGATCTTGCTGGCTGTACAAATCAGTCCCCATGTCCCAACATTGAACTGCTTTTCTCCCAATACGACTATAGTAAACTATGTGGATAGGATTTGAGGTTATAACACGTTCATCAATGTTGACCATGTAACTTTGACAGTTGTATTGGTTTAGGGTAGGTCACTATTGGACACATGCACAGATGAAAAATCGGTCTATCTCATTTTTAATCTATACTTTCACCACACTGTCTCCAGTCTCCAGTGTCAGTGTGGCAGTTGGAGTGGAAATATGGCTGACAAACAAGCACTCGTTTCAAGCAATGATGTGATAATTCCCACTTTATCAGTTATCAGGGTGCACCAAGTGCAGTCCATTGGAATACACAATTATACCACACACAGAACTTCTTGGCCGCTGTGTATCAGCCTATCGGCAAGCATTGTCATGCCCTGTTGCCATATTATTCATGTGCCCATCATGTCATAAAACTGGTGTCGTGAAATCTCAGCTGTAGTAATATAAATTACGATTCTATTCATAAAGCGGAACATTTGAATATAGTAGAAATACAAATTGGTATAGCACATATACTATATATTTGGGATGTTAGATGTATATTAGGAAACTGCCCAAGCATACAAGCTGCTAAATTTTTATATTTATAGTAAAAATATTGTGACATTTAAATTTACATATTAGCAACTTCCGTTAACTGTACATGTAATAATTTTCATTTACTCACAAGTGCATGCAGCATAGAAAAAATAATTCATCTTTCTGCTGTAGCTTGTAATGGTATCACAAGCTCTTCTTTCCTACCCACATAATTGTAATGTAATTCCTTTCCATTACAAAATTCTGTCCATTGTTTAATTTCTTATACCAAAAAACTGACACATTCACAAATCTTGCTATGGAACTTGTTAAAACTGTATAACCAATTTTCTCACAAATGTCTGCCATTATTTTTTTGCCATAATTTCATCCCTTATCATAAAATTTGAACACTATTCTGCGAAGACAGTCTTTAAGATCATCAAAATGTGCAACTCGTTTCCTGACAAAACTTTTTTTTTGTGACACAAATATTTCTGTTGACATAGAAGCAATATTGCACTCTCCTTGCTTGCATATCCGTAGCACTGTATGTTCACCATCATCACATGCTCTTGCTATTAAAATATAAATTTGAATAAAATTTATACTCTAGAGAGATGATTTGTGTGATAATTTAGTAAAAAAATGAATGCTCAACACTAAAGATTATAGATTAAAATTTTTCTTAACATTTTCCGTTATGTAACCACTGGTGCTACCTAGGGTTAATTAATGCCATAGTTTCAACGAAAACTTAACACGTGTGTAAATGGAAAATCGTCAAGATTGTTCAAAGCTTGTTATGGTACTGGTCACTTAGGCTACAGGTTAGAGCAGACACCAACACTGTGACGGTGATTCAGGTGTCTGGAAAGGTTCAATTGGGTTGAGGTTTTAGGGCCGGTGTGGAGGTTGGTGGTGTGGCGTACCCAACTAGGTGCCAGATGTCGCTCCAAGGCGGCATCGATGACTGATGTGAAGTGATGAGACTCTTGGTGCTCTCAGGGTGCGTGGGCCATTCGCCCGGACATCATTCCTCTGCCATGACACTTACTACACCTATCACATATCATGTGCTCTGTATTACTGATTTTATTATGGTTCTTAACCCGTCGCCTATTGGCTGACCACATGCCCTTGCGATTCGGCAAAAAAGGGCTCTTGCCTTGAAGAGCAGTGAGACTGTACATAACTAAATAGAACATGAGCATTCCTTCACTGGTATATTTAACGTGTTAACTTACATTCCACTCGAGAAAAACTTACAATTTTTTGCCAGGCACAGCCTGCCGGGGTGGGTGAAACAGTCGAAAATTGGCATGGAGCCAAATTAATGGTTTATTGGCGAGTTAAACTGCCCTGAGTGATGCAAACTGCGGGGAAGGAGGGCAGGTATCTCCGGAGGCGATATCAAGTAAAAATGTGTACTGAATCTAGGAGTACAAGGTATAAATGGATCAACAAATCACTAACACTTGAACATTTTATTTTCAAATACGTTTGAAAACCACTTGGCATGAAATAACAATATGAGAACAAGCTTTCAAGACACTTCTTTGCTCAAAAAGCCATATAAAAATATTAAATATTTCATATGAAAATATTACAATTACTATGCCTTAAAAGGTGGTAGGCTGCTGCCTCTCTAAACAATCCGGCCCAAATTAAATTACTTATACCAGGCCAACTCTTTTGCTAATATGCTGACCTTCCAATTTTAGTAACATCAGGGCATTTTTTTTTTTACATTATATACCTTTGATACAAAAACATTTGCCGCACAGGCGCATAATTCCCTTAAAAATAATTCTATGATTATGATGACTTCCACACTCAGGTACTCATAATACAATATACATTTGGATAAGATGTTTGATTATAAAAACACTAATTTTACGGACGTTCAACGCCCCAATATTCCAGCTATTTGAAATCTCAATAATTTAAATCTATAAGTAAACCTTGTTTTTATTTTACAAGCAGAATAACATGCTGCCCAGTTGCAATGTACAAGGGGCAGATCATTATCAAGCGCTACTTTGCTCCTTAGTTTAATACCCGTTGTTACCAATCAGTGTTTCACAGTTTAGAATTTGTAACAAGTGCAAACCTTATGTATTGGGTAACTTTAAAAGCACATTTCTTTAATATGGCATCCTTTTGGAGCCATGAAATTACAATATATTTTAGGCTTTGGCATTACCACTAGTTAACATTTGCTACTACGCGTGACCAAGTTCCAGGATTTCACAATTAAAAGTTGCAACAAATATAAGCTTTGTACACTGGGTGATACTAAAATTACTTTTCAATGACATTACAGCTTTCGCAGCCTTAAAATAACACAGTATTTTAGATGTCAGCGTTACCATCGGTTACCAACTGCTACCAAAGCTGACATTTTGTTACCTAGCCAGCACATTTCTCAATTAAAAATAAGGCACCTCCAAGTTCATATTTCAAAATATTTCCCATGGTGCTAAGAGCTCTAAAAAGGGGAGTTTAAAAACATTTATAAAACATCTAAAGCATATTCTTACGTGATCGCAGACTACCATGCAGTAAATATGCACTGATCAAAAGGGAAGGCAAACACACTGAAAATATTAAACCCTTTCCCTACATCAGCTCTCATAAAATGTGTGTACATTTCCTATTATTCCTAGCAGAGGGTATTATTTTTTAGAACAGCAATTCTGTAACCAAATTTTAAACTTGCTGCCGTTGTGAACAGGTACAAGTCGGTGTGACACCTTAACACTCCATGGCTAAAGTCAAATGGGGAAACAGGGCACGCTACTGTACATCCAACTGCAGCTTCTCACATGTCTTTAAACTTTCAAAATGTAGAAAAACAAGCCCTGCAACACACCGAATATCTGCGAAATCTACATGCCGCACACACAGTGAAAATCATTGGCACCATGACTTACCTTTGGCAGAGTCACGCTGCAGCCGTCGTCCATGCTTTCTTCCCATGCTGTTCAAAATTAATAATCATTAAGACCGAGTAGTCCTATGCCGATGTGTCCTCAGCATGGCAATGTTCATGCCTTCCTAACCAATTGAAATCTACCAAGTTACGCTGTCAAAGAAGGGGAGGAGGGCTGTGCATGCCTTTTTATAACATTTTCAAACACCTGAAAGAAAATGGTGCTATAGGGGGAGGAATAAGGTAGGTGAGGATACAGACAGGAGAAAGGAAGGGGTACAAGACTATTGCCAAGGTAATCAATTCTAAGATAGTGCTGGTTGATGTAATTATTAACAACCATTAGGGCGCCGTCTAGCAGCATTTTTCCCTGCCCCTTAAATGTTCCCTCATTTTGTAAGTCACAGTCTGTTGAAATTTACCACAAAAGTTTTTTTTTTACCAAGAACACACTTACAGTAGAAGAACAGAAGAAGGAGAAGGCTGCTTGAGTCCCTCAGGCCCCTTAGGAGATTTCCAACATCTCCACAGCACAGTTTTAATAGAAACACAGTTCACAGCATCAGTAAACATAGAAAACTTGAGAAAGAAGATAAGCAGATCAAAACCTGCACAGTTCAACATATTCGTCGCTTAGAATTTTCTCAATAGTACATCAAGTCCACAGTCAGTCTTC
The DNA here is from genome assembly GCA_029891345.1 of Dryococelus australis. Taxonomy (NCBI): domain Eukaryota; kingdom Metazoa; phylum Arthropoda; class Insecta; order Phasmatodea; family Phasmatidae; genus Dryococelus; species Dryococelus australis. The sequence goes on from CM056995.1 coordinate 250,275,073, forward strand.
AAATCATTGATTTGTTTTGTTCCCGGGAACGGCGGGCAGCCGGACGACCAAAACATCCAGCACCATCATAGTTTTCAGTACGAACATAAGAGGGTTGGGGCCTCTTCAGGGGATAACTTCTTGAATGTCTGAGAAGGGTCACCATCTTCATCCTCATGGAACCCTGCAACAGTCCCTGGTAGCAGCATCTTGGTGACGTCCGGTGGGTAGGGGTGGGTTTGAAACAAACAAGGAAGGGGATAACACACAAATAGGGGGAACACATACACTCAAAACCTTCAACTAAAATTACACGTAGCCAACACAACCTCCTCATTTGCGCACAATGTACTTCTTTAGGTGCGAAATGTGCACTTTCCTGAACAATCTGTTATTTTTAACACACATTAAATTTACAGTGTTCACACCTAGAAACTTTTGAATTTTAAAGGGACCAATGTATTTAGGGATCAGTATTCCTGTCATCGCCCTGCTTAAGTTCGGAAGAGCAAAACTTCAGCATAAAACAAGGCCCCCGACCCAAATGACCCTGGGTGTCTGCTCCCGGTCCATGTCATGGGAGGGGGGGGGGAGAGAGGAGGAATATTCCATATGTTGAGCAAGGGATGAGAAAGTTCTCGACTCAGAAAAGGAAGGGAAGGAGAGGCACCAATTGACTCATGATAGGCACTATTAATCCCTAAACTAATAAAATCCAACTCCTGGTCCCATTGGGTATGATCCTTATTATAATAAATTGTCAGACAAGCTTTCAAATTTTTAATGAATCGTTCCACCTGGTTTCCCTTGGGGAAGTAAGAGCTAAGTGCTTCATCGCCCAACGGAAACACATGTTCTTAAACACCACTGACATAAATATTTGGCATTGTCCGTGACCACCTTCACAGGAGCGCCAAATACTTTCTATACTTGCTGTGACAAAGTCCTTACAGTAGTCTGAGATTTCATGTTACGCAGCAGAAGTATCACGAACTTCGTAAACGTGTCCAGCAATATAAGAATACAGATGTTCCCTTTTCGTGTCCGCACCAGGGGTCCGAAAATCTCTAAGTGCACCATACTCCACGAGGCCTCAGATATACGGGCCACTACTTCACCTACGTTGGTATTATGGCCCTATTTACATTGTTGGCATGACTCACAGGCTCTGACAAACTCTGTCACGTCCTTCTTTAGGCTCGGTCATGCAAAATGACTGGATATCTTGTGAAGTGTTTTACTAATTCCTAAATGCCCTCTGAATACTGATTCATGGAAATAGGTTAAGACCATCGCTCTCAAAAGTTCCAGGACCACAAGCTTACGTGCCCTACCAGATTTTCCTGTATAATACATATAATACAACAAACCTTTGTCTTCCACATAAAGCACCACACCTCCTTCCTTCAAGTCGGTTACCATTTGTTGACAAAACACCATCTTGTCCCTGAGCCTCACGCAAACGAACAAAACATTCTGGGAAATTCTGTATCAAGTTCAAGGACGCCGACATTCCCTCTCTGTTATTACCCATCTCGAACTCGTCCGGGTCGAACATACGTGAGAGGGCATCTGCCACCTGGTTATCAGCTCCCCTCACGTGATGTACCTTAAATCGGAAATGCATCAAATGCAACACCCACATTCCCTGCTTCCCTAGTTGTGGGTGATTTAATGATTTAATACTCAACTCAACGCCTGATTGTCTGTATATAGGTCGCACTCATCATGCTCGCTGTACACAGCAAATTTCTCCAGGCTATATATACAGGCTAGTATCTCTTTTTCATAAACTCCTAATTTCCGTTTGTTTTCCGTTAAGCTCAAACTCACAAAGGCGACTAGAGTTAAGCCTCACTCGGTCGGTTGGCTTAATACTGCCCCCAAGACTAAAGAGGACACATCCACTTAAACAACGAACCGTCGCTCAAAATCCAGTAACTGCAAAACTGGCAGGACGGTCAGATGGTTCTTTAATTCACGAAACGCCATTTGTTGTTCAGGGCCCCAACAGAACGTTACTCCTTTCTTTTGTAACTGATTAAGAGGAGCTGCTATTTCCGCATAGTGTTCTATTAACTGAGCATAATATCCCATTATACCCAGAAGTTTTGCACCCCTTTTAAGTTTTTAGGTTTGTAAAAATTTAAGATGGGAGTAACCCTCTCGTGATCAATGAGCAAACGGCCCTCCATCAAAACATAGCCTAGGAACCGAACACAATCAGAACCTATGACCACCTTGTCTGGGTTCACAGTTAGCACCACTTCTCTCATTTTTGTCAACACGCGACGTAGATGTTACAAATGGTAATCAAAATCCTCACTGTAGATGATAATGTCATCAGTATAATTAAATACAAACTGATATTTAAATTCTGACAGCACATTATCCAGTATCCGTGAGAGCGCTTGACTAGTGAAATTTGACCCCATTGGGATGTGAGTAAATTCGTATTGGCTCCATGAGGTACTGAATGCCGTATATTTATGACACAATGGGTGGAACAAACATTGATGAAAGGAATGATTTAAATTCAATATTGAAAAAATACGTGCTTTCCCCAGGTGCTGCAGAGCGCAATCAATAGTTGGCAAAGGAAACTGATCTTTGTGTATTTTTTTGTTGATAAGAGAATGATTTACTACCAACCTATATTTATCAGACTCCTTTTTTTTTTTACAAGAAAACAGAGGGAACAGTAGTGATAAGTCGAAGGAAATAATTATGCCGGCCTCCAAAAGTTTCAGAATGATTTCTTTAAATGCTTTTAATTTAGGAGGCTAGACCCGCACTGGTATACCAACCACTAGGGAAAATCTATACGGCAGAATATCACACTTTCCTATTTGCGATGTTATCACGTCATAAAATTCCACTTTCAAATCTTCCAAACTCTGCCGAAAAGAAAATTCTTCCACGCTTTCCTGTAAAACTGGCACCAAAACAACTTGAGGAAAATCTGCCTTAAGCCCTACACAATTACCAGGCGCAAACCCAAAGGAGAGGTACCCTTCATGTAAGTTCACCGAAGCTCTTGATTTTTCCAGGAAATCCAACCCTATGCTGCGCCGCACGCCATGTCATGTTCCCGGCGTCTCCTTGCCTTTCTTCCCTGGTGGGGTGCGGGCGATACGCAGATCATTGCGGTACCTTTTCATTACATGTCTCTGACCCAGCTTTACAAGGAAAGTTGCATGGCCTAATTTTTCCATTACCCTCACTGGCCCAGTCCATCGGGGTGCCAGTCCTCCACAATGATATTTATTTCCAGCTGACAGTGGATTTTCCCTCACGTACACATACATTCTGGGAGTTACTTCCGGCAGCTGCTTCTTACAGTCTGGTACCCATGTGGCACAATATCTTTCCTGATTGGCCCGTGCCTGTTCGTGTATTTGTTGGTGGGTAGCAATCTCTACTGGTGGAACTGGCGGGTTTTCGCTGAGTTTCTCCCGGTGCTTGTAACTCATGACCCTTCACCATTTCGGCGGGTATTTTCCCTGTGGCTGCGTTTACCCAGATGCGTATACAAAACAGGATCTCTGTGATAAGTTCCGCCCATTTCGTGTGATCTTCGCCTAACCTTACATGCAACTGTATCTTGATGTCCTGGTTTCAACATTGGGTCGGGTTGGCCCTCGGGTAATAGGCTGGGGTGGTGCAGTGTTCTGTGCCCCAGGCGGTACAACACTCCCTCCACTTTTTCCGTATGAACTGCATGCTGTTGTCAGTGAGTAGGTACTCGGGGTATCCCCACTGCGGGAAAAATTCATTCTGCATGACGTGTGCCACTGTATGTGCTCTTACATTACTGACTGGAAGTGCCTTCGTCCACCGTGTAAACAAATTGGTTACGACCACCAGAAACCGCTTCCCACTTTTGGTGTGGGATTAAGGGCCCATGATGTCAAGAGCAATTGTTTTGAACAGCTCGGTGGGTTGACGGGGTTGTTGTAGAGCGTCCCCGTCCGTTCTCCGCAGCTTCCTAGTGTTACACGTGATGCACGCTTGTACATATTGGCTCACGTCTCTCTGCACGCCTGGCCAATGAAAATACTTCTGGACGTTCTTTCATGTCTGCTCCGAACCCGGGTGTCAAAATTCCAAACTATCATGGCCGTATTGCAAAACCAATTCCCATGTTTCTTTTGGCACGTATGTTCTCAACTTCCCACAATTCCCTGGCGGGCGAACCTGAATTTCCCTGTTTACTACTCTCCAGTGTTTTGAAAAATTTTCTGCACAAAGTTGTCGCCACTGTATGGCATCTGGGGAATTTTCTTGTGCAACATAGACTCTTTGTAAAACATTACGGACAATTAAGGATGTAAGTTCACTGGGACAGTTGGCAACAATGTTCTGAATGATGAGTGGCGGTGACCCGTTACTGGCATGGTGCGGCAGGGGGGTAGTGCCTTCTCTCACTCTGTGTCGTCTGTTACTGTTAACTGCGGACAGGGATTCCTGGACAACACATTTGCCAGCTCGTTCGCTTCTCCGGCCACGTGCTCTACTTAGAGGTCAAACTCTTGCAATAACAGTGCCGAGTTGGTCAGTTTACTTTTACCATTATGCATCCCTTCTAACCAAACCAGATACCGGCTATCTGTTCTCAGTGGAAATTTGTGGTGTAGCAAGTACGGTCGGTATTTCTGTAGCTCATGTAAGATCGCCAAACACTCTTGCTCGTTGATGTGGTATTTGCACTCCATGCTGCCAAATTTTGCACTGTGGTAATTAATGACATGTTTGAGCCCTTGCTCATCAACTTGGTAAAGGACCACTCCAATACCCTCTTGGCTAGCAACCATCTCTATGGTAACCGGAGATCCAGGTTGAACCTGGCTAATGGTTTGCAATTCTGAAATGCTTCTTTTACATTCTGGAACGCCTGGGGGGCCCATACAAATTTTCATTTCTCTGACAACAGTTCAGTGCAGTAACAACAGATAAATCAGGAATAAATTCCCGTAACCAATTTATCAGTCCAAAAAATTTTCCTAACTGTTTACTTGATCTGGGGACTGGTTTTTCCTGTATTTGTTATAAGTGTTGTGTTTCTGGTTCGTGTCCATCCCCTGATACATAATGCCATAAGAATTCCATCTTACTCGTACCCACTTTACTTTTATCAACCTGACATGTCAGTTTGTTTCGTTCCAGTCTCTTGAACACAAGGCTGAGATGGTGTAAGTGCTCTTCCCAATTACTCGACCACACTAACACGTCATCCAAATACGCCAAGGCAAAGTCTCCAATGTGCCCGTCTAAGACGTTGACCATGATGTTTTGAAAGGTCGCAAGAGTTCATGTTAGCCCAAATGGCATGGAAAAAAATTGAAACTTCCTTCCATCAGGTGTGGTAAAAGCAGTTTACTTATAGTCTTGGGGGTGGCTAGGCACTTGCCAATAACCTGACTTCAGGTCGAGAGAGATATACACTGTTGCAGGCCTTAATGTTACCAGAGTGTCTTTAATGTTGATGACATGTTTACTGTGATTTTATTGAGCGGGCAAAAGTCAACACAAAATATCCACTTGCCATTTTTTTAGGAGCTAGGCTAATCCCAGAATTATAAAGACTTTGCGTTGGTTCAATTACATTGTCATTCAACATTTCACATACATGCAAGGTGACAATGGTATGTTCTGTGATGTCTTTGTGTCGGAGCTTCCCCTCTGTGTGGAACACCCCGGCTACTGGTCCAGCGGATGTTGCAGCTTCCCTTGGTACTGCTTCGTACCTCGTTGGCGAACTGATCCTGCGACATGGCAGTTGTCAGCGGCGTGGTTCCCCCGGTGTACAGCGCCCACCTCCCACATGTCCACATGTGAAGGCAGTCAAGGTGTGGATTGATGACTGCTTGATTTTCAATTAGCCACGGCAGTCCCAGGTTCATTTCCTTGCACAGGTCTGGCACAATATACACGTCACACTTAGTTCTTAAGTCCCATATCCCTACCGTCACGTGCATCACACTTGTGGCCTCACCCTGCTGGTGTATGGTGGTAAATTGCAATCAACGTGTGGTGATACCCATGTGGTAATGGCCTGGATTAACCCTTCACGTACAAAACTATTACTCGCAGCAGTGTCTACAATTATTGAAGGGGCACGGGGTTTGTTGTTCCACGGTGCCGTCTTGGTGATTGGTATTCCTGTCCCACATGTACATTTCTTCCATACAGGCAAGCCTCTTGCATGAATTGCTCTACACATTGTCTGGTGGCTCGACTTTAGTACGGCCTAATATCCGGTGTTGCTAAGGCAACAACAATCTCCAGCACGTCATTGGTGGGCCGCCCTGGGTTCAACCTCTTGTACAGTCCGACCTTACGCTGTATAAACTGTTCTATCCCTTGGTGTTCCCACTGCTGTTCGTGGTACAGCTGGGCTTGGGCCTGTATCACGTCACCATCAGTATCGAATCAGCCTAACAGTCTCTCACAAAATTCTTCCCACGTGACACGGTGTTCGCGGACGAGATTCCACCACGCGGCCGCGGTGCCTCAAAGCCGATTGGCAGTCACCTCAGTCCAGTCCTCTTTATGCACTTGGTCTTTGTGTAGCTTCTCTTCACATACTGCTAGGAACGCACCTGGGTCTTCGGAGTCGTGCCCTGCAAAAGTAGGCAGTAAAACTGTTCTGTCCGGCCCGGTCAAACCTTGTGGCATATAGATTACTACCACGGATGTTGAGGTGTTTTTGTGTTGTAGTGTTGCTGGCTGCATGCACCTAAAACAGTCATTGGTTCAGCACACAGGTCAGTTAAAAACCCCGTCATGGCAGGCCCTACACATCGCAAATGTACATTCTGTTGGCATGTTGCAAACTGTTTACCTGCTCCGTCACATTCGGTGCGCATGCACAGGTATTGCTCTGATGGCGTTGGCGAGGTTTCGGGTGTGCAGTGACATAGCGCTTGTTCCCAAATATTGTAGTCCAACAAGTTGACCTGTTTCAATTTCCTGCAGTGCACACATCGGTTGATCTGTATGTCCCAACATCTCGCAGATGCAGTTGTCGCAGGTGCCGGCACAATTGGCATGATGTCTTCTTGCGATTGCTCTGGCGTGGTCAACATTTTATCGCAGTTGATGCGGTTGTCCCGATGTGGACAAACACACTGGTCCCACTTGGTAACACCAATTGATGTCATCGGGTGAGACAAGGAGATGATCACAACACACTTTTACCTATGGTTGACGGGTGCCAGCAGTGGTTCCTACACACCGCACTTTGAGACTCAGGGATCTCAGCGATGCTGTGGGTTATGTGTGTTCCTCTCACCCGTGCATACTGACAAAACAACTTTACACATAACACTAATGCACAATACTTAGGTTGGGCTGGGTAACTGACGCTATGGAAAAACATTCAACTTTTGCACTGAGAAGGTGTTTATTTTACCAAGTTACAAATGTGCCAAATGATTTAGGTTTATATGCCTTGAGTGTGTGTGTAGCCAGTTTTGGTGGGTGATCTCCCAAGCATGTTACTAATAATGTGACGCACTCCAACTGGATGGTGCTCCGCGGTGTTTGAAGACACAGTCTCTATGAAGCAAGGGTCCTACAACCACTAGGATGAACTGCAGGGTTTGCCCAGAAATAGGACACGGAGTATGAAATAGACACGTGCAAATATGTATGCATTTGGTGCCTACTTGTCGGGCCTCATCCCCGAACCACGTGGTGTGTGGCGACGGTTATACATATAGTGGGTTAGTGCTAAGATAATGGCATAGTACAAAGGAAATACATAAAATAACACTTGATGAACGTGGGACATGTTATGAGCAGGCAAAATAAACACACAAGGTGTGAAATCAGCTTTAGATGGTGTGGATGCCGCTGAATGAAATTAGTAGCGTACCACATGTGCTGGCGTAAAATGCAGTATTTCTCTGGAAATCTGGTAAATAAACAGCCAAAAATGGTATCTGCATTAGAAAATTTATCCCAGTAAGAAATGAGCATAGAAAATCTCTTGGGGTGCTGTATGGCGGGGAATTACTTGTACATGATTTGACCTTGTGGTCAGGAAGAAAATCCAGCAAACACATCAATTACACGAACCGTTATTGAAAATATTACATAAACCCTGAGATAAAATTATGGCGCACAAGATTAAACTAGAATTAGCCCCCATAGCACGGTGATGGCACAGATATGGACTTGGTGATCTCTGACCACGTGGCTGTGGGCGATGTGGCCACAAAACACATTAATATGATAAAACCCTCAAATAATCATTGTCCCGATGTGGAACACTGTTCATCGCAATTAAACAGAAATTTCATTGAAAAGCCCGAAACATGGGCGGATAACGTCTGATACATAAGTAGTGCGGGCCACATGACTTCCCCGATATCTCTTCCTCCCATCTCGTTAGCATCTTAAAAAGCCTAAAAGGCTGCAAATTATTAGTTTAAGTGGATAACATTATGCTGGGGATGTCTGGAAAAATGTACGCAAGGCAAAGGTTAACCGGTATACTAAAATGAACTATTGAAACCTACATCAGAGCAAAAAGATGAAGTGCAAGATGAAGTGCATATGTGACAGCGTCATACCTCGCCAGCTCTCCTAGAACGACTGCCCACAGGCAGGGGTTGCGCGGACCTACCATGGCTGCCTACTGGGTTCACACAAGCGGAAGTGCTATGCACGTTGAGTGGAATTATTAATACTACAAATTGGAATGGCACCAAAAGCATTTTAAAAGTTTTACAGGCATGAATTTTATTATGATTTTTGGTTGTCTTTTAATTGTCTTTTGAAGGCGTTAAGCAGCCCTGCGTTTGTCCCCATAGTGAGAATGTCGTCCAGCAGCACCATGACTTCCTCGATACCAGAGAGGATGGTCTCCATCAATCTTTGGAAAACTGCGGTTGCACACTTGATGTCAAACGGTAGATGTTTCGCCCTGTATAATCCTTTCATGGTGTTCACTGTCAATATGTCAGCCATACTGTCGTCTATCAATACCTGTAAATAAGCGTCTGGCAAATCCAATTTGGTGAACAATTTCATGTCTGACAAATTGGAGAACGATTCATTAATAGTTGGCAGTGGGTAAATCTCAGTGTTGCACACTTTATTCACAGAACATTCGTAGTCCCTGCAGATCTGTAGATCTGTCAGCTTTGCGGATGGGGATAGGGGGGGGTAGCCCAGTTTGTGTTTGTGTTACGGGCTCATACACCCTCTGCTCCACCACCAATCTGTCTTTCTCCTTGCTGACCGCTTCACACAGAGCAAAAGCGACTGGCCGACACTTCCGTTATATAGGCCTTACCTCTGGATTAATGTTGATACTTACTGGTGGGCCCATGTACTGCCCCAGGTCTGCATTTGCGAACACAGTGTGGTGTTGAGCCATTATACTTGTTGCCTCGTTTGAATGCATAGTGAGTACCCCTTTCAGTGAAATGCCTAGCTGCTTCAACCAACTCCATCCCAAGAGACTAGGCCCGCAGCCTTCTGCTGCCAAAAGTGGCAACCTGACGTCTACCGTGTCCGTTTGTACATGCACCTCCACGGACCCTAGAACTCTCAATTTCTCCTGGGCCATATGTGCATTAGCAAGCTAGCTTCCTTTAATTGTGGCCTCTCTGGCCACAACTGCTGAAATGTGTTGCTGCTAATGACTGTTAGTCCAGCCCCTGTGTCAACTCCCATTTCTAAGGGCTTGCCGTTCAAGCGCACAATCTTTTTATTGGTGGCTGGCTCTTGGTAAGGTGTGGTCGTAACTGGTACAGACTGTACAAGGTTGTGTCCTCCTCCGCCAACGGGCCCCTCCTGTGGGTGCTGCAGTCGAGTACTGAGTTTCTTTATCAAGATGCACGCTCACTCAAGGTGCCCTTGTTTAGAACAGAAGTTGCATTTTGTGGAGCGGTGCTTACAAGTATCTGGTTTATGTAACCCGTTGCAGTGTCAGCAAGGTGGTTGTTCCCGTATGTACTTATGTGGAGGTGACATTCTTCCCTGATGTGATTTATTCTGAGAACTGAACTGGTGCCTGGACACCTTCACCTGGTGTACTCCTTCTGACTAGCTGCTTCACCAACAGTGGCCATGTCTAGGGCAGTCTGAAATGTTAACTTGTCTTTGGCGATCATACCATGGTGTAGTGCCATGTCGCGTACCCCACACACCAACCGATCCCGCAACACTGTATTTAAATCAGAGAAGTTGCAATGCGCCAAGCAGCGGCGCAGCTCGGCCACATAATCAGGAGATCGACTCACCCTCGTGTTGGTCGTGCTTGTGGAATTTGTATAATTCCATGATTTTGTTCGGCTTAGAGTGGAAATGTTGCTTCGGGAAGACACAATGATACTGCCAAATTGTACAACTCAGCCCCGCAAGTTGTAAAAAATATAGCCTTTTGCTCCGCCTTGCCTGCCACTTTGTTCGCTATGAAGCAATACTTCAGCCATTCTGAGTAAGTTTGCCATGTGTCCCGTCCTGGGATGAAACTCCCCGAAAGAGTTCCACAATGCCATGTAGGTTATGTTGTGCTTCGCGTCCATTTCGGCACACCCGAGACTGCCCGACACATTAAGTTCATACCACTTGTCACCAATGAAGTGTAGTCATTATCCCGACGGGGATAATAGATGACCACCACACACAATACACTTACTCGTGGTACACCCGAGGTCGGCTAACCACAACATCCACTTTGCTCAGTGGTCTCACCATAACTAGCTAGATCTACAATGTTACGTCACGACTACTAACACTGGGGTATGTAACAGTGACATATAAACATTCTGATAGTTCCGACTTCCGCCATGGCAATTGCCCAAAGCTAAATTCTTTTGCTTTGTAGATAGTATTTTATTTTCATAATTTGATTTGCGTGTCTAAGTGCTAACATAACTTCCAAATAAATGCCTTCACATGCCTTGCCAGCCCATTCCGGCTTGCTTTTCATAATTAATGCATACTGTCAATTAACATACCAAAGGACTCGGAGACTCTTGTTAATCAATCTAACATGTTGTGAAGTTCTTGTTAATTGTATCAGTGTTTATTTACGCTTTATTGCAATGCCTAGTGAACTTGTTGTAATTTTGTATTTTAAATCATTTCTCTGTCAGAGTTGGTGAGAGATCGCTGGCGTGGTGGCCAGTCATCTCTTCCCCACTTCTTAGTCTTAACTTGGTGGGCGTAGGGAACACATGTGCGTCGCGGGAGCCTTCACCTTTTGTCTTCTCATCTCTAGGTGCAATAATGTGTAAGTTTTTAGTGTTCCAGAACCTTTTCATTCTTTCGCTCCTCCCATTTTTGCAGGACTCACCACCTCAGAGGTTTCATTGTCGTAACTTCACTTAACATACTGAACAGTACTTTTACTGCTTTGGCTGATGGCAGGCCAAATTGCCATGCCCGCTTTAGTCTCTGATAACTGTATTGTGTGATCTGTGTACTGCCTAGCCAATCTTGATCCGAGTCTGTGTTCATTATTTCTCATACTTAAGTACCTTTGGGACCTGGCCCTCTCCACGCAATCTACTATTTCATAAGTGTTCTGCAGACTGAGTGAACTTAAAACTCTCTCTCTAACTAAATGTGTACTTGTGATGGGATCGCCATGTGACTGTCAACCTGCTATGGCCCTGAGAAACAGAGTCCACGTGCTCACCTATGTGTAGATGAGCTGGCGCCCTAACAGAATTTAATAACTTATTTTGTAAACATTTCAGCCATGAGTCAAGGTTTGCCTAGTATCCAGCTTATCTCGCCTCTCACCAGTATGAGAACCATGTTAACTTAAACTGTATCTCTTTCAGATGCTATGTATTCTTATTACCTTGGGAATTATGGGCAAAATCACTGATACCTTGACCTGCAGGTATAAGGATGTGCCACCGAATTTTAAACACTGGGAAGAGACAGTCTATACAGTCCATCAGCATTACTGTTTTCATTGCCCCTAACATATTCCACTGGGTAATCAAAACCTTGAAAAAGCACTGCTCACCACTGTAGTAGTAAGCTGGTGGGATTCCACAATAATTGCCAAGAATATGGATTAGCAGCAAATTATCTGTGACCAATGTGAATTTTCATCCTGAAAATGATAGCCAAAGCCTCTCTGTTGAGCTATGAATTGTTCCTTTCGCAGAAGACAGAGTGCAAGATGCAAATGCAAGGGGTTTTTTCACACCATCTAGAAACACGTGACTCAGAACAGTCCCGACATTATATGGAGATGAATTGTACGCAAGCTTAACTGGGATCTGAATTATAGTGAGTGATTACATGTGAAGACATAACCAACAGTTTGAGTGTTTCAAAAGCATCATTACATTTTTGTAACCAATGCCATTTATAATTTTTTTTAGATCATTTTTTAACAGTTCCCATAGGGGTACCAAAACTGTTAAACTGTCTGGCAAAAATTTTGCATAATAGTGTATTAGATCTAACCATGATTGCAACTTCCCCAGATCCTGCGGAAGCATAGCCCCTACTACTGCTTCTACCTTGTCGTCACATGTAAGTAAACCATCCTTGCCAATCATAGGCCCAAGGAGTTTTGCTGCTGCACAAAATAATTCACATTTTATTGTGTTCAGCCTGAAACCATATTCCTGTAATCGCTGCAGTTCTTCAGTGCTGCTCTTTGGTTGCACCAGTAGCCAAGATGTCATCTTGAAAACACACCACCCCATCTAAACCTTCCAAAACCTGCTCCATTGTCTGATAAAAGATGGCAGAGCATATTCCAAAAGGTAGTTTGGTAAAAAAGTCCTTTTATGGGTATTGATTGTGAATAGCTATTGTGACTTTTGCTCAAGCTGTTGGAAAGCCCAAGCGAGATTAGTTTCGAAAACCCTATTCCTCCCTGTAGTCAGGAAAATAACTCATCTATGTGAGAAAATAAATAGTGTTCTTCTACTAGCTTAGGATTAACTGTAATTTTATAGCCTGCGCAGATGCAAATAGGGTTCTCGTTTAGCCACTGGTACAATGGGGGTAGCCCACTCACTGAAACAAACTGTGCGAAGAATGGTCAACTTCAAATGCCGGTCCAGCTCTGCATCTAACTTGCTTTTGAGTGCAAAAGTGAGTTTCCGGGCAGAGATAAACATTGATGATGTGCTTTCCTTCACATGCAACAAATCTTACTTCCTGTGAAGTCCCTCAGCAAATAAAGTGGGGTACTTCTGTGTTAAAATGTCAGTGGCAATGCATCATACCAATCTCTGCTGAGTAGTGGAGGATTACCATTGGGTACTACAAACAAATTTTCACTCCATTGGCTATTGGGTCGCCCTTCCCCTGCACCCACACTTTGATCATACCACAAGGATGTACAACACCATTAGTGTAGAACTTAAATAAAAACCTTAGTCTGTGTTGAATGATAGCTTGCAAAAATTTTCTGTTTCCTCTCCCATATAGCATATATGGAAGCCACTCTATTAATTTCCATGTCCAGCCACACACCACCCACTAAAACAAGCATAACCCATGGTTTAGGTTTTGCTGCTGGTCTAAGTAGCTGATACAGTGAAGCAAATTCTTCCTCTGACATCTCTGCACACAGGTTTTCTGGATTCAACACATTCTCTTGAGGTGCCCTAGTTTCTTACAGTTGTTGCATTTATATTTTTGAAACCTGCAATCCTGCACAAAATGGCTAGAGTTACCATAACACATGCGCACTTACTGACTGAAACTTTGGACATTGCCATTCTACGGATGTTAAGGGTAATGGAGGAAGGATAGCGACACGTAGCCCTCCTGTATGCGAAGATGTATTGCCGGCAGCCACCTCGTATGATTGTACTAAACTAACTGCCTTTTCAAAAGTAAGGTCAGATTTGAGATTAAATCTTTCTGTGAAGTTCTTATCTCTCAGTGCTACCATGAACTGATCTGACACTGCCAGGTCTAGAGATTTTCCTAAATTGCAGAAGCCTGTTAGCTTATGTAAGCTTACCACAAAGTCAGAAACTATTTCATGATCCTGCTGCATCCTATTGTGAAAATTATAATGCTCCGCTATAACAGATGGCCTGGGAGAAAAATTGTGGGTTAGCAAATCCACCAACTTGACTGTAGTCACGTTCAGACTTTTTTTTTTTCTTTCACTTATGTTGTGCAATATCACGTAGGTTTGTTTTCCCACTGGGGTCATGGTGGCTGAGTGGTTAAGACTGCACACCTCCCACTAAGGCAAACCGGGTTCAATCCCGGGCTGGGCACTCCTGGATTTTCTCAAGTGGGTATCGTGCCAGATGATGCAGCTGGTTGGAAGGTTTTATTGGAGATCTCCCATTTTTCCCACCCTTGCATTCTGGCTCTGCTCCATTCTCACCTCATTTCACCTTCATTGGCTCTCAATACCTCGCTGTTAAGAGTCGTCCAAATCTCTTGACTCAACTCAACATTCTTTCCTCACTGATGAGGTAAGTATAATGCAACATTTTGCTTGGTCCTCTGTATTTTCTCTTATGCTGTTCACAATAAAGAGTTGCTCGAGTCCCATGTGACATCTTCCGGCGTGAATTTTTAAACCATGAACCCAGACAATTTTGACTCCAAAAAATAAGGGGAAAACCTTTCTAATTAACTGAACAAATGCCAGAAACTCATCTTAGTCACCAATGTTATGTTCTTTATTAACTGTTTCACTTAGTCTAACACAATCACTAATCTGGAGTTCATAACAAGGCCTCCATGTCTGACTGCCTCCTGCAGGGGCCGCCAACCTACTGATGTCTAATGTACCGCATTGACAATTTACGACAAAACTATTCAACAACATGTAAATACTCTTTACTGATGATACCTGTGTTCTAATGAACATCTCAAGAAGTACACTTATTTGTAAGGCTAATGAAGCAATGAGTATTCTTTCAGAGTGGTTTTCATCAAATAAATTTTTATATAGGTAAGGAAAATCATATTTAGTTTTTTACTCATATTTAGTTATTGGTAGTTTGGATAAATTATCTGGTGATGGTAATGAAATTAAAGAAGTACAGTTAACACAATTTTGGCTCTAAAAATGAATCAATTTTTGAATTGGAACAACTATATTAGTTGCTTTGTACCATTTTTATGCTCTGATGTATGAGCAGTGTCTGCAATACTAAGGTATTAAAGACAAAGAATTTTGGATACTTTCACTACCTTATATCTTATGATGCTGTACAGTATTTTACGGAAATTCAGTTGAAATATTGGAAACACTCAAACAACGGAAAACAGCAGTATGGATTACATTTCATAAAGATGAGCAAAATTCTTGTCAACAACTTTTTATTAGTAATAATATCCTTTGTTTACCAGGCCTACTTATGTATTAATTCATTGCTGATATGTGTCAAAGAAAACTGGGAAAAGTTCAAAAGAAATGCAGAGTTGTATCATCACAATACTAGAGCAACAGAAAACATGCACTATCCAACAAATATCTCAACTGTGACATCGCCCTCACCGCTCTGCTCAGGAGGCAGACAGCTGCTGCTCTGCTTATGCACCAGGCATGCACATCTGTGCACCTCATGCACACGTTACCTCTGCCGTTCGTTCAAGAACGGGTCACTGAACTGGGTCACGACCTGCCTGACCCCCTGTTTCCAAGAGTGTTTTCCGTATTAAGTGTGTGCAGTGAAATTCTGATCAGTGCCACATAAAGTAGAGTCTCAAATTAGCAGGCGAATGTGTGATACATTTTGCTTCCCTTTAGTGAGGCATAATAAGCCTGCAAGTGTGAAGCCACGTGGGTTTCGAGTCATTACAAAACATAAGACAGTGACACTCAATTCTTTGTATAATTTTCTAGAGTTGAAAATGTATTTTGTTTAGTTAAAAGGGCAATATTTATTTCTTTGAATAATATTAAATATAACACATAAACATCCTGGCAGTTTTGGTTTCCACCATGCCAATTGCCCAAAGCTAAATTATTTTGCTTGTAATATTTTATTTTCATAATTTGATTTTATACATATCACAAAGTGCTAACATAATTTCTAAATATTATGTTTATTCTTTAAATTACCTCCCCATGCCCTGCCGGCCCATTCCAGCATATTTGTTTAATTATTACTAACCGACAATTAACATATGTAAAGACTCTGAAACTCTTATTACCAAATCTGACTTGTCCAAAATCTCTTGTTAATTGCTCCAGTGTTTCTTTTGTGTTATACACCTACTTCCAGTGTATTTGTTGTAATTTAGCATTTTTTATTAAATCTCGATCTCAGAGTTGGCAGGAGACTGCTGGCTTGTAGCCAGTCATCTCACCCACCATCTTTAGTCTTACCTTGGCGGGAAGTAGAGAACACATGCACACCATGCCAAGGGAGCCGTCAACGTCTGTCCACTCATCATAGCTGTAATAGTGTACCGAAACCTTTTCGCTCTTTTGCTCCTCCTGTGACTGCTTTCTCGTCTCCGTAAGACTTACCGCCCCAAAGATTTTACCACCATAACTTAACTTCACATACTGCACAGTACTTTTCTCCATTCAGGCAGATGGCAGGCCCAAATACCATGCCCGCTTAAGTCTAGGGTCATTGTATTGTGTATCAGTGTACTGCCGCTTTTACCGATATAGCCATACATGATCCTAGTCTCTGTGTTCATTATTATGAACATGTACTTGTGAGGGAATCACCACGTGGCTGTTGACCTGCTACCGGCCTGAGAATTAGAGTCCATATGCTCACCCGTGCGTAGATGAGCTGGCGCCTTACCGGAGTTTAACAACTTATTTCATAAACTTTCTAGTCATGAGTCAGGGTTTGTTTATAATCTGGCTCATCGTGCCCCTCACCAGTATTAGAACCACGTTAACTGTGTATCAAAAAGATATGATGGAATAAAACTTTTTTTTATCAAATTACCTGCCGAAATAAAATTGCTGCACAAAGGGAGATAAAACCTCATCTTGAAACATTTTTTAATTGTGAAGGAATTTTATTCTATAAATGAATAGCTTATATTTTAATTTGTAATCTTTATGATTTTAACTTTTTTTGTAATATCTTTTTGCATATTGAAGTTTTACTATTGTACTTGACATGTATTCTATATCCTTCAGCCAAATGAACAAGCAGAACCAGTCAAAATAATCAATTAGGAGACTGTTAGTATCCTGTACATTAGGGCATGCACTATATGCAACATATACTGTGGACATTTGCAAAGGGTATAATGACTATGGATTTGTTCTCAGCATTGCAGTGGAAGCATCATACAGTGCACATTGGGTTTAGTTGCTGATTGTCTGCTATGACCAATAGACAGTATTGTAGATAATATCTGGATGAGTTTACCCAAGGTTGAATCAGTGGATGAAAAGTTAGAAGTTCGAAGTGTGCTAATTGGCTAATGTAGCAGAGAAGTTCAGGATCACACACAGCATCAGGTTGGACAGCATTTTGAATGACAGGATCACCTGTATGAAGGTTTGGTTGTGGTTATTCACAAGCAACTATGGCAATGGAGAATCCATATATTGTCCTACAAGAAAGGACAGATTGATGGTAACAGCAGGTGGAATTGCAAGACACATGCAACACACTACTGGACACCCAATATCACATTTTACTGTAGCCTGGAAACTGCACACAGGTGGTTTGTTTGCTCTGTTACTTGTATGGAGTGTGCCATTGATGCCTACCCATTGGAGACAGTGTTTTCATTGGTGCTGGGAGCTCAGCAATGAGGCCAAATGCTCTTTATGGATGAGAATCAATTTAGTCTCACTAGTGATTCCAAATTTCTATACATGTGGAGAAAATGGTGAACATACAATCAAACTTCCATTATCGTTAAAAGGCACCAGTTTATAGGTGGTGGAGTTCTCATTTCAGGAGGCTCTTTCAAGTTCAGTCAACTGGTGCCTGCTATTGTAGCAAGGTTCTCCATCCTCACATCTTTTCTGGAGTGCTTTGCACCCCAAGTTTCTCTTTATGGTTGACATCATTACACCTCATTGTACAGCAGCTGTTATTGAATTGTTTGAAAGTGAAGATACTCACAGCATGGATTGACCCGCACAGTTCCCGAACCTGTAGTTGATTCTTGCTATCTTCGACTTTTTCTGAAGCCCTGCTAAAGTTCTACTCCCAGGATATTCCTCCGCCTTGAGCAAACTAAACTTAACTAAGTCTGGAAGATCACACCAGAGGGACAACGCACTGGATTCGTGTGCACTCTGTTGTAACAGTATTTTGTATAAGAACTATTTCCTACTAGGCGCTACCAACACACATATTTTATCACTGTTTTTATACAAATCATTTATAAATGGAGCATTATAATTTATAGATAAAATATTAATAACATTTCAATTTAACAGAAACAAAAGTCACTTTAATGAAGAAAAGTACAAAACTCTTGTGATACACGCAGGCGTATTTAGGAAGCAACCAAGCACGTCACACAAGGGGAGATTTTTTTAAAGGTTTTATTCAGAAAGGCAGAAGAAAGCGTGAATGTACTATAAATATAATTGAACACATGTGGGATGTTATCGGGAGATGCCTGGCAGCACAGTACACCACCAGTTGCCAGCAACGATGTTGTGGCTGCAATGAGTTCTAACAGAGGAATGGGTGATGATGCCTGACGAGCTTATGGACACCCTCTTGCTGAGCATGAACAGATGGTGCACATCCTGCATCACATTCAGTGATTTCACAGCAGTGCATTTCTGCTGCCAGCCCATGGACTTTTTGTCTTTGTCCTGCTGTGCTTGGAACCCACGTTTGAATAAATATACCTTGCATTCTTTGGCTTCCTTTCTTGGTCAGTGTTGTTCACCTTACCCATACTCTTAACAGCTCAACTATGTTATGGTATGTTTTGTACCTATTTGAAATACTGATGTGCAACATTAAAACCTGCCTTCTCCTTATTTTTTGCATACCCATATAATTTCAAGTAAACAAGGCTCAATAGTAAGACAGGTGTGATGTTTTGGACTTCTGAAAAAAAGTAATCAATAAATTTAAAAACGTAGTTTATTTGCAGGAAATACCAACCATTTCAAATAATTATTGCAACTTTTGCACTAGAAGGTTGCATATACGCTGTTAATGGTAAAGTGAGCACTTTTGAGACCCTAGTAACTTTTTTTCAACCATTTTTTATTTTTTAACAACCTTTTAAAATAAATATTGCAATTTAAGTAATAAACTCATTGTCTATATTCCACCGCACTAGGAAATTAGCATCAAAGAATAAAATAAAAAATGTATATTTTGACTATGTAATGTTGTAGGTTATGTATTTTTAAATAGATTTTATATTAATTTTAAATATGATTTTTGGTTTGATTCCCTTTTTCTATAGCAAGTGAGTGTAATATTTTATTTTCTTTGTTGGAATGTGGAGCGGGAATAGCTTATCAATGTTTGAAGTTTGTGGCAGTATTTAAGGGTTTATTGATAATGCTGACGCCATCGGGTGAACATGAGACAAACAATGACACAATTTATTTACTGCAGGTGAGCACCAGCTGTGTTTCCCAGACACCTCACTTCAAGACTCAGGGTTCTCAGGGATACTGTGGGTTCTGTGTGTTCCTCTCACCCGAGCGTCTTTACAAAACACTGATCATTACTAAACATTTAACACTCAAAAAGGTGGGAAATTGCTGGTGTGATGCTAAATAGACATATTTTATGCACCGGTAGAACAGTTTTTTTTTTTTTACCACTCATACATATTGTGCCAGAAAATGATTTAATGATTAACTTTGGACATGTCTAGCAAATTCCATTCGGTGATTCCTCCAGTTTGCAATTACTCTAGTGCACACCTAGTTGGATGATTTGCTCCGGGGTGTTTGAGAACACAGCCCCCACAAGGAAAGGGGTCTACAGCCGCTAGGATGGACTGTAGATTTTTCCTGGGGACAGGACACGGAAAATTACAAAATGGACACTAACACGTGTGATTACTGACGTTGCTATCACTTACTTGTCAGGAAGCGCCTTCCACCACGTGGTGTGTTGTGGTGACGGTCTATATACTTAGCAGGCTAGGATGAAAATAATGTCACTGTATAACTTACACAAATAATTATGAGAAAACATGGGACACAATATGGACAGGCACAATAAACATGCAGATACGTGAAAGCATTCTTACGTGGCGTGGATGCCGTTGGGTGAAGTTCTTAGCGTATCACGTGGTGCAGGTGAAATTGCAATATTTTCAGTAAAATTCATAAGAATCCAGTCAAACAAAATTATTGCGCTCTTTAGAAAATTATTCTGGTCTCATTTTTTTTAGCACTCCTGCGTTGCTAGCGCGTTTGGTGACAGAAATATCCACGTGTGCGGTTGACCGCATGGTCGATTACAAAAGATCAATCATAGCAAAATTACAAGAACCCTTTTTAATAAAACAGTACATATGACCCTGAGAAAAATATGGTGCTCAAGAAATTATCAACAAGAACACTTTAAGAGCGATGATGGTGCAACATGGACTTGGCTGCGGTTAACCATTTGGTCGCAACTGATGTGGCTGTAAAACAAGTTAACACGACAATAACCCTAAAATACATACTTACAAATTTAATCTTAATATTGCCCATGGCAATGATGTAGAAATTAAAATGTAAAAGCCTTTAACATAGGCGGATGGCGCCTGATTCAAAGTTGTGCGGGTGGTCTCTCGGACATCTTTCCTCCTTACATCGATTTAAGTTTCAAATAGCCACAAGGGCGCAAAATAATTATTTAAACAGAAGCATTATGCTGGGGATGTCTGGCAAAACATACGGAAAGCAAAGATTAACTGGTAAACTAAAGTGAACAATGGAAATTTAACTCAGTGCAAAAATATTAAGTGCGTACGTGATAGCGTCTCACCATGCCATCTCTCCTAGGCCAACAGCCCAGAAGCAAGGGTCGCATGGACCTACCATGGCTGCCTATGAGGTTCACACAATGCATGCCGAATAAAAATATTGTTACGTTGAAAGAAATGGTACTAAAATTATTTTCCATACAAAATTACTAAAACAACTTTAAATCAGAGATATCATTATCAAGAAATTGTCTTTTGAAGGCGTTTACACCTGAATATCAATGTCTGTTTCTTCACACGGCACTCATTTTGAATTTAAAAATTACATTGTGCAGTATTTATGAAAAGACGTTTTTAACAATTTATAACACTTTTAGTTCTGAAAGAGAATATAGAAACATCTAATACACTGTAAATAACAATAATCCAGTTACAGGAAAGTACGTGTTATGGCCTCTTTGCGCACGTGTGTACCCACGTGTCATGTGAGTTGTGAGTGCCATGGGCTGACTGCTGCTGGCTGGTAGCCAGCGTCAATGCGTTTGTCGGTTCTGCAGTCGCAGTTTAGGTTGCATCTGTTTCAGAGATTAAAGGTTTTTTCAACTTTATATGCTGTTTTCCAATCGTAAGTAGTGTTGTTCTAAAAGTTTGATAGTTTTGAAGCAATGCAGTTGGATCTAGCCAATAGGGGGAGTTTGTGCCCAGCATTTCCATATTTGGTGTGAGGAGTGGATAGACATGTCACGTGGAAGTGATTTGAGCCCCAGCTAGGTTCTATTTTTATAACGCAGCTCTATAAGCAGTAAGAGTGGGGATAAACATGCGCCAATGTGAGCGTCAAGTGTCCGCTACCCGCTAACAGAATCCAACAAGACCTTGAAGAAGGCATGATGGTGGGTGCCATGCTTCGAGATAATCTTGTGATGCGAGTTTTCAGACTAAACCTATATACTGACTGTTGCAGTGCTGTTTTAGTGATTTTGTCTTGATAAAAATGACTCTTTGTTCTTCTACATTAATTGAAGTTTGTGAAACTGTGTTTGGGCAATTTTAAATAAAACTGAGTAACTATTCCAAGATGAGAATTCATTTTTTTATTATTACAACATGGCGCCTTGGTATCGTGCTCTACCTTGGAGGTGAATTCTCGCTGTGATGTCCAGTTGGCATTTTTTAACAAGTGCCACGTTACAATAACGGTGCCGAATGGTTAGGCTCGTGTCTACAATTACGACTTTCAACATTTTTCAGGACAAGTAATACTGCGCGCCTAAAACTTCTGAATTTTTTTCGAAAATTGGAAGACATACCATATAACCGCTATATACACATTATAATAAAAGTGTCTACATTATAATTATAATGATTACATAGCTCTGTATCTCATGGGAGATTAACTATAGGCCTGTAAATGACTTTGAAGCACAAATTTCGAGGCCCGCCTCAAATTTCGGAATTTTTTTTCCTGAAAAAAGGAAGACCTACCAATATAGCTACGCTATACACATTATAATTAGAGTGTCCACAACATTATTATAAGGGTTATGGATGCTATACCCGGTAGGAGATTAATTATATGCTTGTAAATAACTTGATGCCGGCCAACAGCAAGTGCGCTACAGACCATGATGGTGCTCAACACGCACATGTCATGTGTCTCGCACGTGCGCAAAGAGGCCAATAATTTAGAACTTTCATATAAATTTTATTTTTCAGTGTAAAATGTGTTATAATGTATTTGCAGGGTTTAATATGTCTTAAAATGTGTTCAAGTATTTGTTGCTGTTTTGAAATTGTTTGGTTATGAAATTCAAAGTGCCCACGGCACCGAGATTAAGAACACTAATATTCCGGCATGAACACAGTCATAAAGAAACATTAAATTAATATGAAAATTCACAAGAATGTTATAAAAATGTAAAACAATATTTAATTTGTGCCATTTTATTTCAATAATAAAATACTTTACTCTGTATACATAGCACTTCCGCTTAAGTGAACCCCGTAGGCGGCTATGGTAGGTCCGTGCGATGCTTGTCTCTGGACAGTCTGTCGAGGAGAGCTGACAAGGTAAGACACTGTTACGTACGCACAACAACTTTTGTTCACTGATTTAGGTTTCCATAGTCAATTTAGTTTACCGGTTAACCTTTGCTGGCGTACATTTTTGCCAGACATTTTCCCCAACATTATGCATCCGCTTTGTGGCATTTTTAACTTCATCAAGGAGAAGGATTAGAAAGATGTCGTAGAGGTCACGTAACCTGTGCAACTTCAATCAGGCGCCATCCACCTCTGTTTACGGCATTTCACTGTAACTTCTGCATTAGTGCTACACACAATTTTAAGGGATTTGTTTTTATGTATGTATTTGAGGGTATTTTTCATGTTAAGAGTATTTACGGCAATATCATACATAACCACATGGTCGACCAACTCCAAGTCTTTGTATACGCCATCATTGCGTTTTGAGAGCTTATTTATGTAGCATCTAATGTGCAATATTCTATTAAGGATTCTATGATATATTTTTGTCAGGATTCTGTGCAATTTCACATAAATTGATGCTATTTGTACTTGACCACGCTGTCATGATAATGTTCGGTTTTACCGCCATCAGGCATGTTACAAGCCTGTAACCACTTCAGTCATAAAGAGAATAATATTCACAGCAAGAATAATATTTTGCCTGAATTTAATTTGCCGTTTCCACGCAAGAAATACTGCAATTTCACCTGCACCACATGGTCCGCTACGAACTTCATCCAGCGGCATCCACGCAATCTAAACTTATTTTCACACATGTGTGTTTATTATGAATACTCATCTCGTGTCCTATGTTGTTTCGTGTATCTTTGAGGGTTTATGTAATTTTGTAATTAGTGTACAGTGCAATTATTAATTATTCCCATCCTAGCAGGCTCTGTGTATAGGCAGTCACCACACTACCCACGTGCTGGAGGTGGAGCCCCGACGAATTTGCGTTAGTGGTACTGAGTAATAACATGTGTTAATGTTTTCATCAAGTGTTTTCATATGTAATTCACAGTGTCCTGTCTTCAGGAAAAACTGTCAGTCCACCCTAGCAGCTGTCGGCCCTCTTCCCTTGTGAAGGCTGTGCTTTCGCACACCTCTGTGAGATCATCCATCTAGGAATGCGCTAGAGTAATTGCGGACTGGGGAGCACGTAAGCGGAATTGGCTAGTCATGACCGAAATTATCATAATTTCATTGGGACATTGATGTGTATGCATAGTAACAATAAAAAAAGTCTACAGTGAACTTACCTCTTTTATGCAGTAGTGACAGTGTCCTAGCCACATATATTTTATGAAGTATTTATTTCAAGTGATGTATAGCAAAATTTTAAAATTGCCTACATGTTTGTAAGTACACACGGGTGAGACGAACACACAGAACCCACAACATTGAGAACCCTGGGTCTCAATAGTGTGGTGATTTGGGGCATTCCCAAGTGGGGCCAAGTGTGTTCATTCACGCAGTGTCATCCGCGTCAACCGCGAGAAGATTGTGGACACCACGTCTTATCAACTGTGAGAAGCCCTCAAGACATCCGCGTCGGCAACCGCGACACCCGCGAATGCGAGCGCGAACTATTTGGTCATGCCGACCGATCAATGCCAGCATGTGAATGGGTGAGTGAAGTCAACCTGTTAAGTGAAAATCTATGGGATCAGCCGTTATGTCAATGCATGTCCGACACCTTTTCCACGCCTGTGCACACACACCGGATGTGACGGGCTGTAACGAAGTTGGCGCAGTGCAAATGGGACTTACATTTGCGATGCTTATGGCCTGATGAATATGTAACATTCTACGATGATGTCATAAACTGTATCGAGTGCCGTAACATGAACTGTGCTGAGATCGCACCACCGACAACACCAGAGGTAAAGCCCATGCCGCCAGTAGTCGTTACGTACATACCACAGGGTTTGACGAGACCTGACAGAAACGTTCTCTTACAAACTTTCGTGGGACACGACTCAGAAGACCTGGGTACGTTCCTTGCAGTGTGCAAAGAAAAATTATGTAGGCATTGCATGCATAGGGATGATTGGACTGAGGTAACTGCCAACAGGTTAAGGAGAACCACTGCCACGTGGTGGAACTTGGTCAGGGACTATCGAGTCACGTGGGAAGAGTTCTGTGAGAGATTGCTAGGTCGATTTGACACCGAAGGAGATGCTATCCAGCCACTAGCGTGACTGTATCACGAGCAGCACAGAGAATGCGAGGGTATTGAGGAGTTTATACAGCGTAAGCTAGGCTTGTTCAAGCGTTTGAACCCAGGTCAGCTGACATGCTGCGTCTTAGAGATCATTGTGGCATTGTCAACACCGGACTTTAGGCCATACCTGAGAAGGGTAACAGAAGCAAGTATCGAACAGTTTATGCGTGAAGCGTGTTTGTATGAACAGGACGTGCGGGTGGGACAGGAATACCAATCCCCGAGATCGAACTTTCACACGTCTACACCTACAGTGCTGCCAGATGTTACGCAGCTGCAGCCAATGTTTACACCCGCAAGGTAGAACCCCAGACACAGAAACTTCCACCACAACAACAGGGGAAATAGTTACCAGGGCAACAGGTTGGAAAACTAAGTCGGGAGGTTGGCGAAACCGCACCTGCACCAATCTCACCACCAAGTTGTATCAATCCACCTAATAAAGGTACAAAAGTGTTCCAAGTAACTGACAGTACCGTAAAGCACTGAGAGTGTGTGTTGAACTTGAAGGGAAAAATGTCAGCTATTATTGACACTGCTGCTAGTCAAAATTTTGTGCATGAGGGTTTGATACAAGCAATAACAAATAGGATGCCACAGAGACGCTTGCAATTCGCTACCACACACTAACAGGGAGAAGCGAAAAGTGTTATGCACGTAACTGTAGGAATCAGAGAGCTGCATACCAAGTGCGATGTCTACATTGTGCCAGACTTGTGCGAAGAAGTGATTTTGCGACTGCCATGGCTTGTTGACAATCATGCCCTGATAGAACCGCACCTGAATCGTCTGCACGTGGGGCATGTGGGCGATGGACCATTTACGCCATGGGAGCAACACCACCAACAACAACAACTGCTGTGCCAATTGCTGACTTCGAGCATGAGGTGCCCGCCACACACCAGCAACATCTGCAATATCTGCTGGACCAGTATGCCAGTGTGTTCCACACTGAGGAGAAGTTGCAGTGCACTGATGTCACGGAACATGCGATCATCACCACGCATGAGGACCCGGTGTACTCAAGCCACGAGACCCAGGTATTTTCTTTCGCAGTGTCATCAACCAGCAGGTATGTGAGATGCTCAATGATAACGTTATTGAACCTACACAAAGTCTCTATAATTCAGGTACTACCCTTGCTCCAAAGAAAGGTGGCGAATGGCAATTCTGTGTCAACTTCCGACCCCTTAACAAAATCACCGTAAACATGCCACCACCAGTCATAAACATGAAAGACACTTTGTCAACATTAGGACCAGCTTCAGTATTCACATCACTTTATTTAAAGTATGGATATTGGCAAGTGCCTATCCGCCCACAGGGCAGAAAGAAAACAGCATTTACTACCCCGGATGGATGTAGATTTCAATTTTTAGCCATGCCATTTGGTTTCAAGTGTGCCCCTGCAACATTTCAGAACTTAATAGTTATTGTATTAGATGGATTTATTGGAGACTTTGCGATGGCATATTTGGATGATATACTTGTTTGGTCTAACAGATAGGAAGATCACTTGCACCATTTGAGCCTTGTATTTGAATGGCTCGAGCATAAACTTACGTTCAAACATAAACTTACGTGCAAAGTGGAAAAGTGTAAGTTGGGTATGAGTAGAATGGAGTTTCTAGGTCACTATGTAACTGCCAACGGACACAAATTAGAACAACACATACAGGAGATTCAAAACAAACCCACACCCAGATCACGTAAACTAGTCAGGAAGTTCTTTGGCTTAATTAGTTGGTTAAAGGAATTTGTCCCAAACTTTTCCGTAATCACTGTACCGTTAACTGTTGTGTTGGGTGAGAAACGTAAATTTGTCTGGACATCTCAAGCCGATCAAGCATTTAAAGAAGTCAAAATTGCATTTCAGAACTGTAAGCCGCTGTCTAGATTCAACCCAGAGCTACCCATTGTCGTCCAAACAGATGCCAGTCAAGAAGGCATTGGGGCTGTGTTGTATCAGGAGGGAACACATGGGGAAAAACATATCATCAGTTACCACAATGCAAAGTTTGGGGATGCAAAACGTAAATATCATGTTAATGAACAAGAATGTTTGGGCATTGTACATGCATTGTGGAAGTACTGCCCATACTTGCTAGGAATGCAGTTTACACTCAAAACTGACAACCGATGTCTTGTATGGCTAGAAGGAATACATAACGGGAAAAGCAAACTTGCCCACTGGGCGCTGTTATTGCAGGAGTACAATTTCAAGGTAGAACACGTGGCAGGAAAAACCAACGAACTCGCAGACGTCTTGTCCAGGAATCCTTCCCTGAATCTAACGGTAACTGACGATGCGGAGTGGGAAGAGGCGCTACCACCTTGCCTTGCAATACCAACTGCAGAAACACAATCTCTCGTACAAAACATTGTTGCCACACCACCAGGCAAATTTGTTTTCTTGAATGTACATGACGTGTTGAAAGAAGTACACACAGCACAAGAAATTTCCCCAGATGCTGCACAACTCCGACAACACTGTGACACACGTTACACAGAACACTGGAGGGTAGTGGACAGAGAAATACAAACCAAACCAGCTGGTAATTGTGCGCAATGGTGGACGTATGTATCAAAAGAGAAACTACAACGTGTGTTAATGTATGCACACGACAGTTTGGAGCATGGACACCCGAGATCTGAGCAAACACGAAGGAGCGTGCAGAAATTTTATTCACTCGCCAGGGATTCAGGGAGATACCTCGAAACATGTACAGAGCTGTATCACGTGTAACACCCTTAATCCGTAGAGAGCAGACAGCAATGCTCCACAACAGGCAAGGCTGCCAACTGAGACATTCAAAACAGTAGCTATCGACATCATGGGCCCTTAACCGCGTACAAATTCTGGGAAAAGATTTCTTGTTGTTGACACGGGTTTGTTTATCTGTTGGACCGAGGCATGTCCCGCTACAATGCTTGTGCGCACACGGCTGCACAAGTAATGCAGAACGAGTTTTTCCCAAGTTGGGGACACCCCGAGTATTTCTTGACAGACAATGGAACACAGTTTGTAGGGCGAAAATGGAGAGAGTACTGTACCAGGTGGGGAACAGAACACCGTAACACCCCAGCATACCATCCCAGCCGAGAGACGTAACCAAGACGTAAAAATCCAATTACGTGTCTGATTAGGCGAGGATCACACTAGGTGGGCCAAATTGTTCCCAGAGGTAATGTTTTGTCTACGGAATAGAGTGAATGCGGCAACGGAAAACACCTGCCGAGATGGTACAAGGTCGTGAACTCCGTGCCCCGGGAGCACCATGCAAAAACCCGTCCAGAACACCTGAACAAATTGTCGAACACCAGGCGCAAATACGTGAGGAACCCAGGGTGAACCAGATCAGTTATTGCAATTGGTGGGTACCGGATAGCACGAAGCCGCTACCCGAACTTGTACCCGGGATGTACATGTATGTAAGAGAGAACCCGTTATTGGCCGAGGCAAAAAGGCACTGTGCTGGACTGGCAACTAGATGGACAGGGCCAGTGCGAGTGGTGGAAAAGATGGGAAATTCCATGTATCTAGTGAAGTTGGGACCCAGACATGTCACGAAACAGCACCGTGACGACCTGCGGACAACCCGACCGCCTGTAGGGAAGGGAGGTAAGGAGATAACATTACGCAGAGTACAGCAGCGAGTTTGGAGAATTTCATCAGGGAGTACACAGGGAAATGTCAACACCTACACTGAAGAGAACACCAACACTAGCACGGGAACACCCAGCCAAAGTAATTAACTGTTATTTAAGGGTTTTGCACCGACAGAACACTCAACACGTAGTAATGAGTAGGTCGAAACAAGTAGTACCGCAACACCATTTCTGGGTTTTTCTGTTACTGCCTGTAACAACACAACGAATCAGAGTGAATTAAAGGGGTTTCAAAGTGTACACGAATAAAGTGATAACATAAGTGCACATGTAAATGTCAACACAACCAGAACCAGTGAGTTGAGTTTTAAAGGGTTTCCCGAAGGAACAAGTGAATCCTGTTGTAACAGAAGCGTAAATGTAAATCTTGATACCACGTGTGAAGGTGAGACGCCTTTTAGAGGCTTTCCAGTTCCCGCAGGGGAGAGCATAGTAGGGCAAAAGAGTTTGGAAGGGTTTGGGTAAACTCGTAGGGCAGTGAATGTGACGTCAAGTGTAAACAAATTGCAGCACAGCACTCACAAGAGGCAAACCGAGTCACCACCACGTACCCACATTGTTGTTCCTGCCTACACCCTCAACCCCTGCAAATGCAGAGGAAACTGACAACCTTCGAGGCCCTGTTTTCTTTGCCCTCAATCGGCAACCTACCGGGTAGAGCCCACTAGAGCTATGTTTGCATTATTTGCACCGTCTTGGCCTTCGAGGGAGAGGAAGTTTGACGCCGGCTAATAGCCAGCGGCGGTAGAGCCCATGACGGCACTCACTAAGCATGTGTCACGTGTCTCTCACGTGTGCAAAGAGGTAAATAATCATTCTGAACTCCCACATAAATATTTGTCAGTGTAAAATGTGTTATATTGTATTTGCAGGGTTTAATATGTCTTAAAATGTGTTCAAGTGTTTGTTGCGGTTTTGAAATTGTTTGGTTATGAAATTCAAAGTGCCTGCAGTACCGAGATTAAGAACACTAATATTCCGGCATGAACGCCGTCATAAAGAGACACTAAATTAATATGAAAATTCATAAGAAAATAATAAAAATGTAAAACAATATTTAATTTGTGCCATTTTATTTCAATAATAAAATATTTTACTCAGTGTACATAGCACTTCCACTTATGTGAACCCCGTAGGGGGCTATGGTAGGTCCGTGTGATGCTTGTCTCTGGACAATCTGTCGAGGAGAGCTGACAAGGTAAGACACTGTCGTGTACACACAATAACTTTTGTTCACTGATTTAGGTTTCCATAGTCAATTTAGTTTACCGATTAACCTTTGCTGGCGTACGTTTTTGCCAGACATTTTCCCGAACATTATGCATCTGCTTTATTAATTGTTTGCGCCCTTGTGGCATTTTTAACTTCATCAAGGAGAAGGAGTAGAAAGATGTCGTAGAGGTCACGTAACCTGCGCAACTTGAATCAGGCGCCATCCACCTCTATTTAAGGCATTTCACTGTAACTTCTGCATTAGTGCTACACACAATTTTAAGGGATTTGCTTTTATGTATGTATTTGAGGGTATTTTTCATGTTAAGAGTATTTTACGGCAATATCATACATAACCACGTGGTCAACCAACTCCAAGTCTTTGTATACGCCATCATTGCGTTTTGAGAGCTTATTTATGTAGCATCTAATGTGCAATATTTTATTAAGGATTCTATGATATATTTTTGTCAGGATTCCGTGTAATTTCACATAAATTGATGCTTTTTGTACTTGATCACGCTGTCATGATAATGTTCGATTTTACCACCATCAGGCATGTTACAAGCCTGTAACCACTTCAGTCGTAAAGAGAATAATATTCACAGCATGAATAATATTTTGCCTAAATTTAATTTGCCATTTCCACGCAGAAATATTGCAATTTTACCTGCACCACGTGGTCCGCTACGAGCTTCATCCAGCGACATCAATGCCATTTAAACTTGTTTTCACACATGTGTGTTTATTATGAATACTCATCTCGTGTCCCATCTTGTTTCATGTATCTTTGAGGGTTTATGTACGGTGTAATTATTCCCGTCCTAGCAGGCTCTGTGTATAGGCAGTCACCACACTACCCACATGCTTGAGGGTGAGCCCCGACGAGTTTGTATTAGTGATGCCAAATAATAACACGTGTTAATGTATCAAGGGTTTCATTTGTAATTCACCATGACCTGTCTTAAGGGAAAACCCTCAGTCCACCCTAGTGGTAGCCCTCTTCCCCTGTGAAGGCTGTGCTTTCACGCACCTCTGTGAGATCATCCATCTAGGCATCTGCTTGAGTAATTGCGGGCTGGGGAGCACTCAAGCGGAATTGGCTAGTCATGACCAAAATTATCATAATTTCATTGGGTCGTTGATATGTATGCATAGTAACAATAAAACAAGTCTACAGTGAACTTACGTGAACAGTGAACAGTGCATACTTACAAACACGTTCGCAATACTAAACTTTTAATAAACATCACTGAAATAAACAATAGATAAAACATATGTGGCTAGGACACTTGTCACTACTGAAGAAAAGAATTGAGTTCACTGTAGACTTGTTTTTATTGATATTGTTCATACACATCAACATGCCAATGAAATGATTATCTCGGTCATGACTAGCCAATTCCACTTGGGTGCTCCCCAGCCTGTAATTAATCTAGTACACGCCTAAATGGATGATCTCACCAAGGTGCGTAAAAGCACAGCCTTCACAAGGGAAGAGGGTCGACAGCCGCTAGGATGGACTGACGGTTTTTCCCTATAGACAGGACACAGTGAATTACAAACGAAAACCTTTAATACACATTAACATGTGTGATTACTCTGCATCAATAACATAAACTCGTCAGGGCCCACACTCCAGCACGTGGGTAGTGTGATGATGGCCTGTACACAGAGCTGGCTAAGATGGGAATAATTGCACCATACACTAATTACAAAATTACATAGAACCTTGACTGATACTTGAAATAAGATGGGACACGAGATGAATATTCACAATAAACATACACGTGTGAAAACAAGCTTAGGTGGCTCGGATGCTGCTGAATGAAGTTCGTAGCGGACCACGTGGTGCAGGTGAAATTGCAATATTTCTGCGTGGAAACGGCGAACTAAATTCAGATAAAATATTATTTGTGTTGAGTAAGTGATTGTCTTTACGATTAGCCTTGTTGCAGGCTTGTAACATGCATGATGGCGGTGAAATCAAACATTACTCTGACCACGTGGTCAAGTACAAAAGGCATCAATTTACATGGAAAATACATTGAACCCTAAATAAAATTGACATAGAACCCTGAAATAAATGATTGCACATACAATGTTATATAAATAAGCTCTTAAAATGCAATGATGTCATACAAAGACTTGGCTTCAATCGGCCACGTGGTTATATGTGATGTTGCCGTAAAATATTCAAACACCAAAATTACCCTCAAATACATACATAAAAATAAAGCTTTTAAAATTGCATGTAGAAATTATGCAGAAGTTATAATGAAATGCCATAAACATAGGCAGATGGCGCCCGATTCAAAATGTGCGAATCGTGTGACATTCTCCTCGATTAAGTTAAAAAAGCCACAAGAGCGTAAGAATTCGTAAAGCGGAAGCATAATGCTGGGAAAAGTGTCAGGCAAAATGTACGTAAGCAAAGATTAACCGGTAAACGACATTGACTATGGAAACCTAAATCAGTGAACAAAAGTTGTAGTGTATACGTGACAGTGTCTTACCTCGCCAGCTCTGCTCGACTAACTGTCCAGATAAAAGCGTCGCACAGTCCTACCAATTCTGCCTATGGGGTTCAGATAAGCGGAAGTGCTATGCACGCAGAGTGAAATATTTTATATTGAAAATAAAATGGCACAAATTAAAT
This sequence comes from Dryococelus australis, assembly GCA_029891345.1. Taxonomy (NCBI): domain Eukaryota; kingdom Metazoa; phylum Arthropoda; class Insecta; order Phasmatodea; family Phasmatidae; genus Dryococelus; species Dryococelus australis. The sequence continues at coordinate 250,307,652 of CM056995.1, forward strand.
TAAATATCGTTTTATATTTCTATAATTTTCTTATGAATTTCAGTATTATTTTTATGTCTCTTTGTGAAGGCGTTCATGCCGGAATATTAAGTGTTCTTAATCTTGGTGCCACGGGCACTTTGAATATTCATAACCAAACAATTCAAATTTGTACAAACACTTTAAAACGTTTTAAGACATATTAATCACTATAAATCATATTTTACCCAGAAATTAACATTTATAGGAAAGTTAAAAATTATTGGCCTCTTTGCGCACATGCAGAACACGTGACACGTGAGCACCGTCATGGGCTCTAGCACCGCTGGCTGTTAGCCGGTGTCAAACATGAACAGCTATATCAGCAATACACATGATTACATATGGATAATTTGCTATTTAAGTATGTTTGTTAAAGTTTTCTTAGTTTTAATCTATTAGCAGTTTCACACTTTTTGAATCAAACCTTTGGAAAATCACCCATGTATTACATGTTTGATTGTTTCTATATTCTGTTATTTATTGCAAGTGTTTTATATATGGGTTAGTATAAAAGTAACATAAAAGTACTTTTTTTTGTTAAATTGAAAGTTTTACTTATATTTTATCTATATATTGTAATATTTAATTTATAGTTAATATGAATAAAAACAGTGAGAAAATAGGTGTGTTGGTAATACCTAGTAAGAAATAATTCTTATGAAAAATATGAAACTGAGTGCACATAATTGCGGTGAATTATCACTTGGATGTAATTTTCTAGACTCGGTTGATCTTTGTTTGGAACAGGTGGAGGAGTAAATATCCTGGAAGTAGAACTTTAGCAGGGCTTCGGAGAAGTTTAAAGTAACTGTGAATGGAATATATGTACTAAGTGTAGTAAGAGTGCGATTTTTGCATATAATATTAGTTTTCTTTCACCCAATCCAATTATATAAGTTATTTTTGTGGGTATGATTTTCAAGAATTAAATAATTTATTGCAATGAGTTTTACTAATCATATACTGTTTTTACAGGATCTGCAAAATATTAGACAGAAGCATAAAAATGTTCACATCCTTAAATTTGGTAAGTACAATAGTAATTCAGCTATTCGTTTGAGTAGTATAGTATGATATGATAGTGAGTGAGTTAAGAAATTTGGGCGGCTCTTAAAGCAAGATCTTGATAGTCTAGGAGCATGATTGAGGTGAGTGTGGATCAGCGCCCGAATGAAAGGGTGGGGGAAACAGGAGATTCCCAAGAAAACCAGTCAAAACCTGTGAGCTCTAGAAGTTTCTGTGTAGAAATTCATCTAAAACTTGTGCTGAAAACAACCATTTTAGTTATTTTCACATTAAAAAAACCAACATGTGCAGTTGAAATGAGAACTTGAGATTTGTCTGTGGGCACAAAAAGTTTCTAAAATGACTTTCCTGTGCAAACACCACTACAAAATATTATACTGAACCTCTGCAATGCACTGTGTATACCAGCCAGGCAGAGCCCTCATACATTTTACCATGTAGTAGTAATGCGACTTGAAGTCATGTACATGTTTATAACAATCAGACATTGAATGTATGTCACAGTTCATTAAAGGCTGTTCACGATAAACTGAGCACTTTTGATAGCCCTGCTTAAGATCTACTTGAATACACTATGTATGTAACATTAACATTGCTGCACTTTATTGATGCATCAGTTAAGTGAAACTTTGAAGAAGTGTTCCAACTGGTACTTTTTGTTAACAAAATGGTCATGTTACCCATTATGTCAACAAAATCTATGATGTATTTTTGTAATTTATTTTTTTTCATTTTGTCTGCTTCAAAGCTAACAAATTACAAAATACAAATTACCAAACCACTGTCATATTAGTTTTGCCTGTTTGAAACATTTAAATACACATATAGGCGAGATTATTGGAATAAACAAATGTGTATTATACTCACAATAATTATTTCACAAAGCAAATTGCTGAAATACTCTTGAAATAGTGATTTTCTCATGAAAAAATATTTTTTTAAGTAACAATTTCCCATCATGTTTGTTCCATTTTGATGATTTTAAATTTTAAATGGCCCTCTAACCACTATCAGGAATATTTTCTGTTTATTTTAAGACTTTGACGTGTCCCTCACTGTCCTGCTCAGGTGGCAGACCAATGCTGCTTGCTGTGTATCAGCTATGCATGGTAGTGCGTGAAGTGCATGGCTCACTTTGCCGTTCATGCAGGAACGAGTCCCATGACCCATTTAATGAGCCGAATGACCCATTTGCCAAGAGAGATCTTCGTGTGTGTGTCTTAATTGGGCGAGTGTTGTGGTTCCTAAAATGCAAAGTCTCACGTAAACATGGGGAAGTATCATCTCCAGTTTGCCCCCTCTCAGTGCTTTGTAATATAATAAAAAGTGTAACTGCTTTTTCCCTCATGGAGAGGGTGCCTTTTAACAGGATCCCAGCATCAGTCTCCTCAGTCTAGATCGATGGGCCTAGGAGAGTGCACGCATTTGCGTCGCGGGGGAAGTTCAACGTCTTTTGTCTGATCAATAAAGTGAAATAGTAAGTGTTTGGTTTTAGAACCATAATTTCATTTCTTTTCTCTCCCGTGTCGCACTCTCGACTCCATAGACTCTTAGCCCCAGAGTTTTATTTCATGTAAAGTACAACGTGCGGCAACATTGCTTTTCACAGTGTCTGCCGATAGCGGGTCTTGTGTGCCATGCCCGCTTGATTCGAGGGAGCAACGTATGTGCATTGTGACTGTATCTCATAGCTCAATACACGTAAATTCATTGTCTCGCATCTTATTTTGTTCAATTAGTATTGTTACCTTGGGTACTGGCCCACTCCAGAGTCTAAGTTCATGTGCTCTTTTATAACATGTAAAAGGTATTAGTGACTTTCATTATTCGGAAACGTGAGCTGCGAGAGGGATTTACCACGTGGCTGTCAACCAACTACCGCCCTGAGAGCTGGAATCCTTGTATTCATCCGTCCCATAGATGAGCTGGCACCCTTTTGTTTTGCAAGACAACCAGCCATGCTGCCTTGTAGTTTTGTTCAAACTAGGCATCCCTCGCCTATGTTAATCTGCTAATTCTTACACTTACGTGCATTAAAAAAAAACCAGAAAACAAAATAAATTATTTTGGTATTGACAAACTTTACCTAACACTTATAATTCAACGTTACGCCATGAGATTACTTTCCCTTCGTCGTTAGTAAACTTTACTAGGCTCTTTTCTTGCCAGTCAGTGTGCCCATTAAATTGTATGCAGGGCCAGGTAGGTGCAGTGACAGCTCTGTCCACAAAATTATACTTCTGATCTCTATCATATGTAGTGCCCATATCAACATTCCATTCTCCAGCATTGAAATATAGCAGTTGTGAGGAATCTCATCAACAGAAATTTGTGTCCACCGGTGCAGCAATTTGCTAAGAAGCAAGGCTTTGCTCTTGTTCAGTCTAAAGCACCATAACAATGAGCTGTTGTATGTCGGATCATCACTGCTCAAGTGAACAGCATGAACATAAAATGAAGCAGGTTTTTAAGTGCACTTGGGACATAAAGTGATGACTGGAGTTTTTTAGATATCAGTATAGAAATACAAAAAAAAAAAAAATAGATAATTGCTTTGCCAACTTTATGAGCAAATATTTTAGCACAGTTATGCATTCCAATCTAGTTTATTATGGCATAAAACGTGAATTTTCACTGCATACATGATATGCTAAATGCTTCACAATGTTGGAAAATATAACATTATCTAGCACCGACGTTTCGTGGTTTTTCAGTATTAACTTCCAAATATCTGTAGACATCACGTAACATGTTTAGCATCAATTTGTGTCCCATGCATTTTTAATATAGTTACTACTCTCTGTAAAATCTCACACATGACATTAGAGACTATCTCATGTCACGAAAATGGTGTTCATACTAACCATCTGGAGCTGTAAATTTGTAATACGCATGTGGCTAATTAATACATAGGTTGTAAAATGATTATTTGTGTGTATTGTGTTACTTCCTTGCAGTTTCACACTCTAAACGCTTCTGTCAGCCAACCAGAAAACAGACATAATTTGTACATTTTGACGCCGTCTAACAGCCAGCAGATTCAAGCCCATGACAGAGCTCATCACTCACGTGACACATGAGAAGCACGTGCGCAAAGAGCCTTAAACTGGACTTCTCCATAACGGAAAATGTTGTATTTTCAAGTGTTAAATATGTTTTTGTTTATTCCAGGTTCATAGTGTTTTTATGTTTACTATTTGTATGTTCATAAAGTGTTGCACCATACTTGGTTATAAATTCAAACTGTGTGCTGTGCAGAGATTAAGAACAGTTCTACTCCAACCAGAATGCTGTAACAAAAGACATTAAAAGAAGATAAGAAATTACCAATTAAAATGTACAATGTCAATTCATATTTTAATCGTTAAAGTGCCTTTTACTTTCCAATATAAAATATTTTACTCTGCATGCATGCACTTCCACTTACTTAAACGAGGAGAGAGGGAGAAAGATGTCGGAGAGGCTACGCGGCCCGCGCAACTTGAATCAGGTGTCATCTGTGTATGCTAAAGTCATTTCATTGTAATTTCTGTAGTATTGCTGCGTGCAATTTTAAGGGCTTTCATTCTATGTACGTATTTGAGAGTAATTTTCATGTTTAATCATTATACGGCCACATCACATATTACCATGCAGTCAGATAGCGCCAAATAAATATCCGCTCCATCCTTGTGATTTGAGGGCTTATTTGTGTAAAATCATGTGTGCCATAGTTTATTTCAGGGTTTTATGTTTTTTTATTCAGGGTTCTATGTCATTTTCATTCAAATGGATGCTTTTTATGTATGACTACGCAGTCATTTTCATGTTTACTTCTTCCGCTATCGGGCATGCTACAAGCCAGTAAATGTTTCAGTCATCAGGGGAATATTATTTCCAGATGAAATACCAATTTATCTGAAGTCATTTGCCGTTCTTACGGAGAAATATTGCAATTTCACCTGCATCACGTAGTCCATTACGAACTTTATCCAGAGGCATCTGCACCATCTAAGCTTGCTTTCACCTGTGACTACTCATATCATTCCCCATCTTGTTTCATTGATATTTGTGTAATTTTGTAAGGTGCTGTTATTTCCATCGTAGCCGGCTATGTGTATAGGCTGTCATCAGGTGAGCCCCGATGAATCCGCGCTAGTGATGCCAAATAATTACACGTGTTCATATATTGATTCATGTTGTAATTCTCCGCGGCTGTCAACCTCTTCTCTTGTGAAGATTATGTTTTCATACACCACGATAGAAGTCATCCATCTAGGACTGCACTAGAATAATTGCAGGCTGGGAACACCCAAACAAAGTTACCTAGACACATCCAAGTTTATATCACTATTGAAATTCTTGGCACGTTATTTGTATGAGCGGTAAGATAAAAGTAAGTCTCACAGTGTTCCAATCATTAATTTGTAGTGACAGTGTCGTCACCACATGTGTTTTACTACTAAAAGTTTAGTATTGATATGTAAGTACGCTTGGGTGGGGCGGACACACAGAACCCACAGCATCCCTGAGAACATTGAGTCTCAACAGTGCGGTGATTGGGAAGCACTGCTGGTGCCCATCATCTGTAAGTAATTGTTGTCTCGTTCATCTCATGTTTCACTCGATGGCATCAGTGTCATCTGTCGATGGCAGATGTCAGCAGTGTGTGTTAACCAGAATGTAAATTTTATATATGCATGCTAACATCTACTACACAATTCAGTGCTATTAATAGTATACTCATAATTTAATACTTTAAATAACATCTGCAAGGTAACTACAACAACACATGGTATTTATTAATGGTAATGAACCTTAAATTGAAGTTTTAGTTGTTCTTAAATGGTGTGTATTCCAGATGTAACCAACTTTGATGCTTATGATACACTGGTCAAGAACATTGAACAAACAGTGCAAGATGAAGGCCTTAATGTTCTAATAAATAATGCTGGAATATCAACAAAGTTTACAAGAGTCAATATGGTGAAAGTTCAACAAATGACAGATAACTTCTTGGTTAATACTGTTGCTCCACTAATGCTGACCAAGGTAATTTTAACCAATAATATTAATTT